>CM062350.1:5678358-6278358 GCA_031216105.1 Dalbergia cultrata | reverse complement strand
ATGAATTTTAGGAAACCTATAGATCTTTCATTTCTAGCCCCCAAGTTTAGAAAATCACCGGAATTCCAAAATTTGAACTAGAACTCAAAAATTAGATTTTGATTGGTTGGAGTTTTGAATTTCTAGATATTTTATTTGAATCCAAATGGGGGGTATTTCCTTATTTACATTTATATTTTAAAGTTAATAGGAAGTAATTAAATGATTTAACTTAGAATAAAGAAGAAATGTAAATAAATGAGTAGTGAGATAATCCATATGCTTGGCGACAGCAAAATTTCAGAATATAAGATTTTTGTCACTGTTATAGCAGTCACAAGAATGGCTGCAGCATTGTTTTGGGTTCTGTAGACCTCTATAGCGGTTATAAGTGATCAGGCGTGGGGTCAGGGAGCGTTCAGACCAGGCTATAGCGGTGTTAGTTTGGTGAAAACAGTGCAAAATGTGTTGTTTCACTTGTTGAGACCTCCCTTTTTTTGTTTAAACCCTTCCCCACTTCCTCCACCCCCATTTCACGAACCACAACCCTACCCTTCCACCATTTCTCCTCTTTTTCTCAATCTCACTCAAATCCATCATCCCCAATCATCAAGGTGAATATATGTTGTTAGATTTTTGTCTCCATTCTTTTATTTCTTTCATCATATTAAGTTGAGCTCTTTTATTTCTCCCACTGTTGTCAAGTGGGGGTGCTCCCCCAATGTTGTTAGAGTTAGTTTATGGTAATCTAGAGCTACCCATAGATCGTTAATGAGTTTTATGATTATAATAGTTGACGTTGGTGTCCTCCCGGCTCCCCGGAGCTAAGTTGGTGTTGACGTCATTTCTTCCTCCCCCTCTAAGCGAGCGGGTTCAATCCTGTGACCTTTATTTTTGGTCATTAGAATTATTTTTTGCATATTGTGGCATAATATATTTTTTACATCATTAATAGTACATCATTAATATTTTTTACATTGTTGAACTTTTATTCTTATCCTTTTATATAATTTGATCGAGAAAAAGCAGTTGTTTTTTTGTTTATTCAAACATATTTATAAGTATTTTTAATAATTAAAAGCACTTATCAAATTGTTATCCAAATATAAAATAGTTTTTTTCTTAAAAAAAAAGTCTGCTAAAAAAAGTTAAATGAAAAAGTACTTATTTAAAAAGTTAATGCAAACGCACTCTAATTCTCTAATAGAAATCTATTGTCTTGAACGCTCTTTAGTTTAATTTTGTTAACTATGTATAAAAATTTGTCTCTCCTTTATAATATATATCGTATTCTTTCTGTGTAGTGATGGATCAAGAAAATATATGATACAGGGGCTAGAATAGTAGCAAAATAAAAAAATTAATTTCTAAATATATATATATGTATATGTTTTATTAAGGGATTTAAGTCGATGCCTTGATAGTATAAAATATTTTATATTATCATCTAGTTAATATTTTTTATATATATGACTTTTGAAATAGTAAGGTGAGAGATAAACATGTTTTAAATGAATGTATAAAAGAATTCGTTAGCGTCTTAAAATGAAACTCCTAATTAAATAACTTAAACTCATTATTTCATTAACTCTTTTCAAAGAACATATGAAATTTTTTTCGCTATTTACTAAATAGATGTTGATTGAAATTTTGATATTAAATATTAACATATTATAAAAATAATATTAATTTAATCATATATCATTAATAATATTATTACATTAATCCTATATGTATATGAAATTGAAAAGGGGGAGAAAAGAAAGATAGAAGAGGGGGAGGGGTTCGAGGCCGCTGCTTGCCTCCCTCTGGATCCGTCCCTATTTCTACATAATAAAATTGGTATACACACCGACACAATAGTCGTGTGTTTTTTTGTTTTTTTCTAATATGCGCGTTAAAAGGTTTTGGTCAATAATGTGCATGTTTCATGTTTAATAAGCAGTAACTCATGCAGAAGAACAGGATGGGGATGGAACCAAACCGTACGTGATGACCAAGTCGCCGCCGCAAAAGCAACAAGGACAGGCGGCATCAATGGCGTCAGAAACGGACAATTCATCCACAACCCTCCAAAGTCGGCAACATTCATATGAAATAAAGAACGTGAATCTCAGTCACGTAGACGCCGCTTGAAGATGCGAATATTTTTGAAATTTATGTTGCGGTTATGTTTTCTTCTTCCACTCTACAGATTGCACTGTATTAAATCTTTGGTTAAAGCCACTTGGAGTGATCCTGGTGAGTGGTTTAGGTAATCTCGTTGTCACATGTATAAAAATTTTAATACAGTACGGTGGCTTTAAAACTCACCTTTATATTGAACCAAGTGAAATAGTTAAGTTGCACTTAGAATAAAAGATAATATTTATTCTGATCTATTTATAATTAATATATAAATTTTATGAGTTATTATTATCTTTTATTTTTCTTACATTTTTAATACAATAGATGATTTTTTAATCATTAAATAGAACAAGGTAAATATTTTATCTTATTATAAGAACATATAAAATCTTCTCTTGAACCAAACTAATAACCACTCCCACTAACATTCTTTCTTATTTAATGTTACTAAAATGTCCTTCTTTTATTTTAACAAAAAGAATGATTAGTTACCATTATTTATTTATTATCACAATAATATCAAAAGTTATTATAAACAATTTATAAATTAAAAAATAATTTAATTAAAAATATTTAATATAAAAACCTTAAAGCTACATTTTTACTACGTTCATCTTATGTCATTGTTAAATCTAACACTTTATTTAATATTTTATTTTAGTTCAACAAAGTTTAATAAAGCTGTCTGCTACAAGTTATAAACTTTAGCTCACATGCAAACATAAAAAATGAGCTAAACATCTGGTTATTATTTTGCAGTTTATCCTACTAAATTTTATGTCAACAATTAAAAACAAAAAAAAGGAAGAGGCTGCAAATTGAGAAACTGACGAAGACTTTCTTGGCTAAGGCCAATATGACCAGATACTATGCGTTGGATGAGCTTCAAATTTTGAATAAGAATCGTGGAGCAGAACAAGGAAGTTTGTGATTGCATAGATCTCATAGGGTGCATCTTATATTTTTGGTTGATCTCGTACTCTTAATTCTTTTTTTTATAGTTGTTCATTCTTATTTATTTTTATTTTTCAAAAATACTTGCTATTATATTGTTTAGGTAGCTATTGTCTTAAGAAAGCTTTAAAACTCAATATAAAAATATTTATAAATTATTATATTAAAGATGATAATGTTAAATATTTATATTATTTAATGCTTAGATCAATATTAAATATTTTTAATTAATTAAATTATTTTTAAATTTTTAAATTGGCAATAATAACTTTTGATATTATGACGATAATTAACAAATAATTAATGTTAAATAGTTATTATTTTAGTTAAAATAAAAGAAGGATATTTTGGTAACATTCAATAAAGAGGAGTGTTAATTAGTGGGAGTGACAATAGCAAAAAAGGAGCCCAAACTATATTGTTGCATGCCTTTCAGTATATTGTCGCATGCCAGCAATATATGTATCCATTTACGTTTTGTGATGATGATATGATTGAACCACACATGATGTTCTACAGGTAGCTAGTTTGATAAATTTAATTATAAATTGCTGGCTGGCATAGTTCATCAATTAGCTAGCATGTCTTGTAAAGGAGCTCGCGGGATTGAATTGATGCGAGACTGATGAAGTTGACCGTGTGAACGGGGAGAATTAATGTGTCTCTCCATCGTATTGGTGCGGAATGATTGCAGGATTTGCTCCTTTTGGTTAGCTACAGAAAAGAGGGCTGTCTTAATTTGAAAGCCTCACATAAGATGACATGGCTGCGATGATTTGCTTTGCTGAATTTTGCGGCCGGGGCAGAATCAAACGCGTTCTAGCTGCTAGGTGCTGTTTGCTAGTTAATTGATACTAGTCCCATTTCCTTTGTTTCTCTTTGTTTTTGCGAACCCTTTTATACTCGGACAGTTTGATGAGATTTTCATCCTTTGCTCCCTGCTCGATTTGTGTTGAGCTTTGTGCTTTACGAACTTATCAAAATGAAAAAATGTACTCTTCTTTTGATTATTATATGTGTTACGTTGTTTCCGTGATGTCGGGTAATAGTACAAGTGTAACCTATTTTGGTGTCGCTTAAGCTTGTATGATAATTAAACTGATTATAACAATACCAACAAAATACAATTCAATTGTAAGTATAATTATCAAACTCGAACCACTAGGCTAGGGTGTTGAGTCAACTTGTGGTTCATTGGTTAAATTGGATTTAATCAAATACATAGACAAAAATATAATATAATTCAAACAAATATATAATATATATTATTTTTGACATACCTAACACAATGTCGCAAATGGATTTGTATATAGTTTGATGGTAGAGGAGCACACCCACGCACTACCAGGAAAATGCCTATTATTGACGGATTTTTCTTGTTTCCGATGAAAAAATTTGTTACTAATGGCATTTCTAGTGAATTTTGATGCACGGCAACAATTTCGTCGGAAACAATTATCACCAGAAAAATTCTGCCGATAACTGTTCCCAAGGGAGTTATTGGTGGATTTTACATTAAAAAATCCATCAGTAACTAGCTAGAGAAATTCGCCAATGGGTGGACATTACAGTGGTTTTTTTTTTAATTTACTAACAGATTTTTCTCTCGGTAATACATTTTAAAAAATATTAGACTTACTGGCAAATTTATCCACAGGTAATGGATTGTTTTTTTAAAAAAATTGTTCATAAATTATGGCCAGAAAAATTTGCCGATAATGAGGGCACTAAATCTGGCACTAGATGAAATGATGGTTACCAACAGATTACTAATGGAAAAATTCATCAGTAATAATTTTCCAATTTTTTCTTGCTATTCATTTTATTCCAACAATAAATCTGCCAATAATATCAAGGAAAAATCAGCCAATAACTCACATTTTTTCTGGTATTGGCTTATCCTGAAAACAATGTTCGACTTCAATTCAATTGAAAAATTGATTTAAAAGGAGAATCTGGTCTGAACTAGCCCGCTCTGTTTTAGCAACCATGGTTACAATAATTGTGGTTTGAGATAACTTTTTCGGCTGAATTATTTGAACCACTCATTAATTTTTAGACTGTGAATCAAACTCGTTCAAATTCACATGGTATTGGGTTATTTTTACGGTTTTGGACCAGCATATTCTTGCAAGTACTGCTATGTTCCCATCCTGATCATTGACACTGGACTATTTCAGTATTCAATTCTTGACCAATTATGAGACTATTTCGAATATGAAAGACTAATTATGGGGTATTTGATCCGAAACTATTCGAAAGGAGAAAAGAGGTAAATAAATTACAAGTAAAAGCCGTTTGAAAATCACTGGAATTCAATTTTATCAAAAAATTGAATTGAATTCCATAGTTTGGAAGTAACTTAAGTGAAGGAATTAAAATCACACGAGAATTGAAATATAACAAAACTAAGTAATTGAAATTAAACCCAAATGGATACGATTGGATGTGAAAATTGAATTTCAACAGATAAAAATATCAAAATAACCGTACTTGAATATAATGTTTAATTCCTAATATATTAATAAATGATAAAATAATAAAAATATTTAAATTAATTCATTTTAAACTCAATCTAAACTAAGAAATTGAATTCAATTGAATTCAGTTTGATAAAAAGTTTCAAAACGCACTAGTAATGTAGCTAGGTGAAACTCTTTTCCCACGATTAATTAAATTTTCAAAGATAAGAAAGACATCATGTCAAAGTGGTGTAACCATGCCTAATCTCACCTCCGTAGCAGCGATCATTTTCAGAACACGCATGGACATTTCAATCACGTGCCGCAAAGTTTCCTTCTCCATCCTTATATATCAGCAAAATGTCCAAACCGTTGATACCTCAAATCCCACCTAGCTAGTGCCAAATAGTCAAATTACCCACTTCTTCATCAAACCTCTAATTAATACCCTCTTATTCTTAATTTCATTGTCTAATCAAAACCCATCACTTAGCTTCTCAGGTTGGTCCTCTCTCAATTTCAGTGATTATTATCTCCATCATCAAATACTTAATTACACACAAACACACACACACACACACACACACTAATGAACTTTGAGATTGAATCCCAATTGCCATTCCCTTCTTCTTCCTCAACTAATTATATTTCCCCTTCTACATGCCAACTCTCACCATCACCAAACACACAACCTAACCCTAATCCATCAGAATCGTTACATGCACAATTCATTACACCCCACAAAAGAAAAGGAGGAAGGAAGAAGTTTCACGAGACTCGCCACCCAATCTACAGAGGTGTGCGGCATAGAAACGGGAAATGGGTTTGTGAAGTAAGGGAACCAAAGAAGCCAACAAGGATATGGCTAGGGGCATACCCTACACCAGAGATGGCTGCCAGGGCACATGATGTGGGTAACCTAGCCATTAGGGGCACCTCAGCAGCGCTAAACTTTCCAAATTCAGCCTCATATCTTCCAAATATAAATTCTTCTTCACCTAAGGATATAAGAGCAGCTGCAAAACAAGCTGCTGAGGCTTTCAGACCAAACAGCTGTTCCTCCAAGTTCACCACTGGGAGAACAAGTTGTAAAAATAAGAAAGTAGCAAAGGTTCCTTTGATTGATGGGAAGACGATTCAGGAAATTGTGTTGGACTCTTCTTTGTTGAGCATGAACAATACAAATGGTGATGTTAGCAATAGCGGGGGAGAGAAAAACAGCGATTCAGATCCGTCTGCGGCAGCAACAATGTTCTTGGATGAGGAGGCATTGTTTAATATGCCCGGTCTCTTGGATGGAATGGCAGAGGGTTTGTGTCTTTTCCCGCTGTCTTCTATGCAAACCTCTAATTATTCGGACTGGGAATGGGATGATGTTGCTGCTTGTAACACGGACTTCAATTTATGGACGGATTATTAATTAGTTGAATGGCTCCACCTAGGAGCGAGAGGAGCCTAGATAAACTGTAAAGACTGTTCCAGCTTAATTAAAGATTTCAGATTTGAGCTGTTATGCAGCTACATTAAAAATTCCCTAATAAGAGAATAAATATGGTTTAATTTAGAAACAAAAAAAAAAAGAAGTTACTATCATTTTTCGCATGTTTTGGTTGATATATATGCTAGTGATGGGATGGTAATAAATTATTGCTTGCACAATAAACTATTATTGGTCTTTATTATTTGTGAAGCATGGGTTATTAGCAACTGCAAATTGCATTATTTGTTTGTTACAACTTACAAGCAGGGGCCAAGGCCCTAGCTAATACTAATTGAAAGGGGAAAAAAATAAATATCGTACCAGAGTTTCACCACGGCCTGATATTAAAGAAGCAATTCAAGAAGATGAAGACCGTATTTTACTATTTGTTTGCAGAAGGTATTTTCTTTCTGCAGCTATCTTTTCCCTGAGCAGTGTTTGGTGTTGAGGAACTTCACTGATAGGGAGGATTTCGAAGACGGAGTTGATATGGATAGCTTTCAAACGCTTTCCTCCCTTTTTTTTTTCCTCTTTTGGGTGTTGTTGGTCTTTGTGCTTTGAGATGAATCTTTAGCTATCCTTGTTTCATATATCCGATGTAAACTATGAAGCGCAAATGTTGACATAGATACGGAACGATATGGACTAGAGGGACACTAAAATTGAAAAGTATAGAACATGGACATAACATATATATAACTAAAAATTTAAAGAAAATGATACATTATTTAAAATATTATTTATATAAGCTTCACTTATACCTTATTTTTTTATAAACTCAAAATATTATGTATTATTTTTTTTTATAACCTTATTTATATTGTGTGTTTTCTATATTAGATTAAGAAAAAAGTAAATTTAAAATCGAATATATACAAAGATGTGTTATTGGTGTGTTATACAAGATTTAATAAAAATACGTGTCAAACATGTAGACAAGGCACCCAAGCAATGTGTCTAGGATATAAAGTTAATTCATACTGCTCCTCTCTTTGGAACAACTGAGCTTGTTTTCTAATTTTAGCTTCTTTTTTTTCAATAATTAAAAAGTGCTAAAAAGTAGCTAAGAGGTACAGTCACAAACATCCCAAAACCATACAAGGTGGATGGAACAAGCCACCACCACTAAAACAAAGAGAACAGCAGAAAGTAAATCATAAGCATTATTACCATAACAAAAGAAAGGAAAAAAGAAAACAAACAGCAAAACAATAGTAATGCGTTCTTCACCATATCTAGGAGCATTTGCCAGGCATAAATCGAATCGAATGTATATGATTTCATAATTTGCACATGCGTTAAGTTTCTTAAGCGACAAATGCTAATAAACCTTTTGTAACAAGCAGCATTTATGAAAAAAAAAATAGTGTGCAACATAAAAAGAAAAAAAGCGTCACCTCTAGCAGATAAAATATTATTAATGTAATAGTAAAATTTCTTTGAAAAAATATTTTAAATAAAATAGTAAATATTAGGCAAATCATAATCATGACGTCAGAAAAAGCAAAACACACTATTTATTTTAAGTCTTAAAAAATATAACATAATAATAAAATTAAAAGAAAAACAAAAATATTTTGGTGTTAGTTGTTGGCATGAAAATATTATTCAATTAATTGTGATTGCACATTACTATTTGTACAAATAACAAATGCAAAATATTAAATGAATATTATTCTTTTTAGAAAATGTAATGTTAAAATTAAAAGAGACAACAATATTAAGATGAAAGTGTAATATCGTGGATAATATGCTTAAGCGTAATATTGCATGAAAAAAGAAGAAGACAGGAACAAAAGCATCATGGAGGAGCCAATATCACGGAAAATCAGTTTGTTTTATACCTAGAAGGTCCACTATGAAAGCAATCTACTTGTTATGAAGATTGATAGAAAGATATCAAAAAGATCAAAATGATTTATATATGGTCTCCACTGATTTGGAAAAGGCATGCCAGCAAGGGACGTTGGAAAACCTTGGAGAGAAAAGAATTTCAAATAGCCTATATTTAAGCAATTTAAGATATGTATGATGAGGTCATAGTTAGTGTAAGAACTCAAAATAGAGTAACAGAATATAATAGAAATTTAGAGTTGTGAAGGGAAACATATTCAAGACTGATGGGTTGCATTCATGCACCCTATTTCCTATTCAACTCTAGGCATATTGCATTATTTATGTGCTTAATTGGTAAATATTTAGTAGAATTGCATTTGGTCATAATAGTGTATCATTGAATAAAATCATGGTTCTCTACACTATTTTGATAAATAAGTATATTTTAGAGCTTCATGTACTTTTAACCCTCTTTTGGGAGTGTTATTTGCTGGCAGAGACTTTCCAGGTTGCAAGATTAAAGGTTTCTGATGTTATGATGCTGTCTAAATTTACCCTTAATTTGTATTTTGTCAGTATTTGGAGCTACAGATGTCTGATTGAGATGATTCTTAATGCGTTAGAAAGCTTGTTCAAAGAGCTACAACTTCTATTTCTAGAGACAAGAGCTAATTCGAATAGTTTAGGCCTCAAAATGGGTTTGGAAGTATACAAAGTGGTGTTGAGCAAGCACATGACCGCTATAGCGGTCACCAGAGAGACAAATTGGCTGCAGCGCTCGTGAGCAAATGGACAGGACCACTATAGCGGTCATAAGTGAATGGAGCTTCAGCGAACACGCGACTTCGTTCCGTGTTTTGAACCATTTTTTTAATTTAACTCCGTTTTGGAGATTTTAGGATTCATTCAGACTTTCATATCTTGAGTTTTTAACTTTTGCTCTCTCTCTACTCTCTCTCGAGGCTAGGGTTCACAATCATTGTTGAATTTTAGTATTTTCTGGGTTGGAATTTATTATTTTTCTTTGACGTCGGTTGTAAACTCCCCCTATGGAGGAGTAATTTCTTTACCGTGCATAGGGATGACTGAAAATTAAGATTGTTCTTGAGACTCCAATTTTTATTTGCAATTTGTGGTTGGTTTTTCTTTCCCTCTTATCTTCTCTCTTTAATATTGGTTGTGATGATTATTGCAATTGTACTTTTTTTTAGGGTTGTTTGATTGTGCATTCGTTTGCGTGTATAATCTAGACACTATTAGGGTATTGGATCGATTGATTTAATTACATCCAAATTGGTAAGGGATTTAAATTAACTCCATTAGAAATTAGGTTGCTGTAATTGGTAATCAGACTGTCATAGGTTCATAGAATCACGATCGTGAATTACTAGTTCATATGTTAGCCAAACCCTTAGCGAGAGTGCGATTGTATGATTGCTAAGTAGAATTACATCATTATTGTGTTATAGCATGAATAATAAAAGCAACCACTACCATGAATTTATTTCTTGAGTTAATGATTGAACAACTCTTAATCTGACGGAATCCTTGTGCAGGTAATTCTTCTCATCATATTTTTCTCAATTAAATTTTGCTTTTAGTAATTCCAAAAATCCCCCAATTTGTTGAATCAATTAGAACACTTCCTTGTGAGAGGACCTGAGTTGTGCCCCTTTACTACATTTTTTGTGCAACTTATCATTTTATAAATTTCTAATTTGTTGTGGGTAGCGACAGCTCGCATCAAATTTTGGCGTCGTTGAAGGGGAAGTGTGCTATTTGATTCTTTTTGCTCTTTATTTTATTTTATTTATTTTTATTTTTTTAATTTAATTTTCGTATTTATTTATTTTTATTTTTTTTCTCTTTCTTTTTTGTTTCAATTGTTGTTTGTTTCTTTATATATATATATATATATATATATATATATATATATATATATATATATATATATATATATAAATTTAGTTTGTTTCATTTAAATTTTATCTATTTTATCTTTGTTTCCTGGTGTATTTGATTGTTGCTATAATTTAATTTTATAACCCACTCCCTTCCTAATTTTCCTATATTACCGATTAATCCGAAAATTGAGAAATCTGCCAAAAGGCTTAGGAAGGTCTTGAGGGAGAGAATTAATTTATCAGGCAACCCCTCTTCTTCTGATACAACCAGGGAATTTGATAATTCTTTTTATTTTTTCTCCTGAACTTTTTGATCCTGCTGCTAGTGTTTCAAGAAACATGGCTGATAATAACAGGACTTTGAAGGAGCTCGCTTCCCAAGACTTAAACTACCAACCATTGGGAATCATTTACCCTGATGAGGGAGGTGACTTTGAGCTCAAATCGGGACTCCTACACCACTTGCCCAAGTTCCATGGGTTATCTGGGGAAGACCCACACAAACACCTCAAGCAGTTTCATGTGATTTGTGTGACGATGAAGCCTTAGGGGGGTAATTGTTACATCCTAAAATTATAAGAAAATTTGTTTGAGTTTTTTTAGTCATAATTTCAAAAATCTGACACACATAGAAATGATCAAGAACATCCAACGAATCTGTAAAAAAAAAAATGAATAGTAACTTGTGGGCCTCGCAGGCTTGCCGGGACAACCGAAACAGAGAATTAGGGCCCGAAGATGCCCGAAAGTGAGAAATTATAGGATCAAGGTTAGAAATAGGTATGAATAAATATTTTATATTTAGAATTATTTTTCGGGCAATATTTGATTACCCGAGTACACTGTTTTACTCATTCGGTTAAATTACGGTGTGTAATTTTTGCATCGTATAAAGCTATCAGTGCAAGGTTGCCATCTAATATGACAAGTGTATGGTCTAGAACAATAGATATCCTTTCCTTTTTCAATAGCCAATGAAAATGTTACAAAATTTCATGACATTATCTTCAAAGAAAACATTTTCATAATTAATGAATTGTGTACATTATCTACAAATAAGAAAAAATAATCAAAAACTCATCATTTTTTCATCATCTTTCTCGGCCAGCATTGATAAGGCAGAAAACTCTATTGTTCTTCACAAGAAACCATGAAAACTTGATTTCAAACCTCCATTTTTCTGGCCTACACTTGATAAAACACCAAACTCTCTTCACTAAACTTATTCCACTCATAAAGATCTTCCAATCTAACCGATTAGAATTTGAATCCATCAACTTTTCCTACTATGCGAGCTCATTATCAGCTGTGTAAGGAAGGGTTTGGTGTTGGTTTGAAGGCTTAGAAGTAAAGAGAATCATCCTTGGAGTCAAGATCACTAAAGCCACCAAATAAGGCTTGTTTCATCCTATTTTCTTTCTGATTTTGCTCTGAAATATTATGATTGAATAATTTCGAAATTCTGAGTTTTATTGGATGATTATGCATGAATGTTGATGTATTAATTTTGGTGGAGTGTTTGGATGAGGTTAGAAAATCATTTTTGTCAAAAGAAGTTTTGAGTAGTTTGCTGGAAATTCGGTTTTGTCCTAGACAGCAGATGGTCACGAATTTTCTGAGTTTGTTGTGCATGTTTTCATGAGCTATAAAAAATATATGTTGAAGCTAACATGTGGAGTTAGTCCCAAGAATTTTCTTGTATTATGATTTTTACTTATACTGCTTTAAAAAAATGAAGAACTGAGAATATAACTATCCTGTCTGGATTGTGGGAACTGAAACTCTAATTTTGTATAATTTTGTTACCATAGCAAACGATTAAATTATCATTTTAAACTTTTACTGGGATTTAATAACATCTTAAAGTGTAACTGTGATTTTTATTTTGAGTTTATTCCGCCATTTGCTAAATTTAAAAATTATGAGAACCCTATTCTGAGCTGTGAAAAAGTGGCCTCTGACTACTAAATTTGTATAATTTATTTAGCACGGTTAGAGAACTCCGATTACTATGAAAATTTTATAGGGTCTCTTAGACACATTGAGATGTCATGAGGAATTTTTGTGATCTTTGAATTGGCCGTTTGATTGAGAAATTAGTTGTTGTTTCTGGAATGAGAAATCTATCAATATGCTGGAAATGAGCTAAATTCTTGATTTAGAAGTAAAATATCCTTTGATGCCACTATGATAAATTTAGATGCATACTATGTACTTTAAAGTTTGGTTTATGAGAAATGGATGAGAATCACATGTGATTGATTGTTTATATGACTATAAATGCATGCATTGGTAAAGAAAAATGTGATAAATGAATGCTCTATATATGTTTGAAGCATTATGAAATTAAAAAATTTATGCTAATGCATGCCTGTATATGTGAGCTTGAGGATAATATATATGCTATGTAAAGAAGGAAAAGTCCCCTTTAGCATGTAAAGGGCATGAGAAAGTCCCCTTTAGAGTGTAAAGGGCACAGGAAAGTCCCCTTTAATGTGTAAAGGGCACGAGCAAGTCCCCTTTAGTGGGTAAAGGGCACGGAAAAATCCCCTTAATTAGGTCAAGGGCATGGAAGGATAGGGATAATATTTCTAAGATTCTTTTTTATGTACCGAGAGTACGTAAAGTTGTAAATAAAACACTATAATGTTAAGTAGTATGCTATGTGTATATCAAGTGATTGAATAATAAAAGCGACCCACTTCGAAAGTATGATTTAGAACTTTAAAAATAAACCATTGACCTAGGTTGTATACTCACAATTTCTTAATAAACCGAAGTGGCTGGGACGATGACGATGACATTAATTTCAGTGCATGTTTTGGGGAATGCCCTACTGAGAATTGTGTAATTCTCACCCCTATATATTTTTTGTGTTCCTGTGTCGCGTCCAGGTTGAACCAAAGAACTATGGGATGCTATACCAAAAGAGGTAGGATTGGCAGTAGTCGGGTGTTTGAGATTGTATCAAATGTACTTAGATGTATGTATAGATGTGCAAGCTTAATAGAGAACATATGTGTATTAGAGCTCATAGAAGAGCTTCTATATGTAATCGACTTTATATTAAATAAAAGTTTTGTATCTTGCTATATATGTTGATCAAATTACGCTAGTTAGTACACGAACCCATCGAATTTGCTATAGTTATTTAAGAAAGGTCCGCTAATTAAAAAGTAACAACCCATCGAATTTGCTATAGTTATTTAAAAGGTCCGCTATATATGTTGTACTTGGGAGGGTGTTGTCACAACATACCCGGAGGGGGCGCCGAGACTCGGATGGCGATCGTTTGGTTTTTTTGCCCCTCTTTACTTGTATCTTACTGAAAAAACAAAGTATGAGACTTTGATGTTTGGTTGTAAGGGACAAGTAAAGATATGAACACAGATTTTGGCCAAATGCATGATGCATGATGGGTAAAAAGTTTAACGACAATGCGAAATGATGCTAGATGACTTAATGCATGGTTTTGATGTATTTCAACGAGATACTGAATGCATGATGACAATGTGAGGTACTCTCACTGGGCAATGTTAAATGACTGATGCACATGGTGCTGAATGCATGATGATAAGTGCATGATAGAAATGAGGAATGCTAAAGTGACAATGCAGGGAATATCTGATGGATGTTGTGTAAAGACTTCATGCATGATTTCAACGCATGCACAATGAAACACTAAATGCATGATGGCCATGTGAGATGTTCTGATTGGATGATACTAAACAGCTAGTGGACATGGTGGTGAATGCATGATCACAATGATGCTAGATGATTTCATGGCTATGGAGAATAATGCCAAGTAAATGTGAAAACAGATAAATATGAAAGTTGATAAATGTGAAAGCTGTAAATTGGTGAAAGCAGTAAATTAGAGAAAGTTGTAAATTGTGAAAGCTGTAAATTGGAGAAAGCTGTAAATTGTGAAAGCTGTAACTTTGGAGAAAGCAGTAAATTGGTGAAAGCAGTAAATGTGAAAGCTGTAAAATTGGAGGAACTGTAAATTGGAGAAAGCTGTAAAATTGGAGAAAGCTGTAAATTGTGAAAGCTGTAAATTGGAGAAAGCAGTAAATTGTGAAAGTAGTAAATTGGAGAAAGCAGTAAATTTGTGAAAGCTATAAATTGGAGAAAGCAGTAACTTTGTGAAAGTCAGAATCGTGAAAGCAAGAATTGGAGAAAATCAGAATTGTGAGAGTCAGAACTTTGGAGAAAGCAAGAAATTGGTGAAAGCAGTAAATGTGAAATTAAAAGGATTTGTGAGATGTAAGGAACTGAGGTCTTGACTCGTGAAGGAGTCTGAAAGTTGTGTGCAAATGCGTGACTAGTAACTCTGATGAAATGATGATAGAGAGTTTGTGTGATGATGTTATATATGATGTGAAATGAATGCTTTAGCTGATGATGAATGAATTGGTGAAACATTGATGAGTTAATGATATGATAAATCGCTGTAGAATTACTGTAATGCTGACATCGTGGGAATAGCTTTTCAAAACTAAAAAAATTGCCCCAGTTTGAGGTGTCTTTGCATCGTCTTTCAAGAAAACTTTTGTCTGTCTCAAAATGTGCTGTCTCTTTAGCTGAGCGGCTTTGCGAGCTTCTTCATTGTAGTTTTAAAGCACATCTTTGGCTGATCGGTGCCTCAATGTCTCTTTTCTGCCGTGTGTTTCACCGTTCTCACTTTTGTTTTGACCGTCAGTCTAAATTTTTGATAAAATGATCCATCTGGTCCACCGACACCCATATTCAGGCTGTCACCTTTGAGTCATGGCTAGTTAGGTTATCTCTTCTCCTTAACAATCAATCTTAAACCCTCCGTCTGACTTATTGTTTATGAGTTCTGTTAGCAAATTAGTCCTCTATTGTATTTCAGTTTTAATATCATGATTATGCATGGTTCAAAAGAAGGAATAAGGAGACAAAGATTTTGATGGGAAAGGAAAAATAACCGAAAACAAATAGGAAGGAAAAGACAATTTTATTGGATTTCAAACTGAGAAGTATTTACAGAATCTCGACGACTGTTAAAAGATAAGGAAAGAAGGAAGACAAAACTAATAATGCTGTTCTCATGCGATCAACCCATTTCTCTGATTCACTGGTTACACCGAACTTGAATTCTATGACAGCAAGTTCAATTCTTAATCATGTGCTCAACAATATGCCGCAATCCACCAACATTCAAATTGCCCCAGTGTCAACATCCTTCCTAGCTTCTTAGCCTTTCCTCATTGCATAAGCCATACGTTTCAAGTTTTCAACCCAGTTCCTATCCCTTTAGTGCTCTAACTTTTGCCTAGGCCGCCCATCAGGGTTTTCAACCTAGCGAGCATTTTTATTTTTAAGCAAAATATTTCTTCACAGCATCTGAATTGATCGGCTTAGCAAGGACTTGGCCTTCCATATCAGTTAGGATCAAAGCTCCTCCAGAGAAAGCGTCTTTGACAATGTAGGGGCCTTCATGTGTGGGTGCCCATTTGCCTCTGTTATCTTCCTGATTTGGCAGAATTTTCTTTAGAACCAGATCACCTGGCTGAAATGTTCGAGGGCGAACATTCTTATTGAATGCTTTAGCCATTCTTTTCTGGTACAACTGGCCATGGCATACCGCACTTAGTCGCTTTTCTTCAAGCATGTTCAATTGCTCGTATCTCACTTTGACCCATTCAGCCTCCTCCAATTCAGTTTCCACCAAGACTCTCAACGAAGGTATCTCTACTTCTATAGGCGTGACTGCTTCCATCCCATACACCAATAAATACGGAGTTGCCCCAGTTGAGGATCTGACAGCAGTGCGGTAAGCATGTAATGCATAAGGTAGCATATCACTCCAATCTTTGTATGTGACCACCATCTTCCCCAAGATCTTCTTGATGTTTTTATTTGCTGCTTCCACCGCCCCATTCATCTTTGGTCGATAAGGAGTCGAGTTGTGATGCTTGATCTTGAATTGTTCACACAGTTTTCGTACCTCTGCATTATTGAAATTAGTCGCATTGTCTGTGATGAATCTTTCTGGTAACCCGTATCTGCAGATGATATTGTTTTTCATAAACTTCACCACCACCTTCCGTGCTACATTAGCATAAGAAGCAGCCTCAACCCACTTGGTAAAGTAATCGATTGCTACCAGAATGAACCGGTGACCGTTAGAGGCTTTGGGGTTAATCGGCCCGATGACATCCATGCCCCACATTGAGAATGGCCATGGTGATGTAAGAGTGTGCAATGATACAGGGGGAGAATGAATTCGATCTGCATAAATTTGGCATTTGTGGCATCTTCTGACAAATTCTGTACAATCTTTTTCCATTGTGAGCCAGTAGTATCCCTGCCTGAGAATCTGTCGGGATAATGTGTGTCCATTAGCATGGGTCCCACAAATACCCTCATGAACTTCTGATATGATGGATTTGGCTTCTGCAGCATCGACACATCTCAAAGAAAACTCCATCGTGGCTTCTTTTGTACAACATTTCCCCTGACAGAAAGAATGACATGGATAGCCGTCTAAGTGTCTTTCTATCATTCTCAGTTGCTGCTAATGGATATTCCCTTTCCTTAATGAACTTCTTAATGTCGTGGAACCATGGTCTACCATCCAGCTCCTCTTCAACATTTGAACAGTACGCTGGTTCTCTCCTAACAGTTACTCGTAGAGGTCGCACTTCCACTTCCAGGTCGAGCTTGGTCATTACGGCTAAGGTAGCTAGGGCATCTGCAAACTGATTCTGTTCGCGAGGTAGGTAATGGAAGCTGACATCTTCGAACTCATCTTTTAAGCTCATAAGATGTTCATAGTATGACAACAACCTATGCTCTTTAACTCGCCATTCTCCATTGACCTGAAAAATGATCAAGGCCGAGTCCCCATAGACCTTCAAGTATTGCACTCCAAGGGATATCGCTGCCTTTAAGCCAGTTATGCATGCTTCATATTCAGCCATGTTGTTGGTACAATCAAAAGCTAATTTAACAGCGACCGGGAACTGTTTTCCTTCAGGAGATGTTATCACTGCTCCAACTCCATTTCCTCGAATGTTGACTGCACCGTCAAAGTACATTTTCCACATAATGTCTTCACTTTCCCCGTCTTCACTATCTTCTTCCATGGTTGCTAAGACACCCTCATCAGGAAGTTCGAGTTCTATTGGTTGATACTCTTCAAGTGGATTCTCAGCCAGGTGATCTGCAATCACATTTCCCTTTATAGACTTTCTGGTCACATACTTGATGTCAAATTCTGCTAGGGCCACTTGCCATTTGGACATTCTCATGGAGATATGTGGGCTTTCAAAGATGTACTTCATGGGGTCCACCCGTGATATGAGCAGAGTTGTATAGTGGAGCATGTACTGTCGTAACCTCTTCGCAATCCATACCAAAGGCACAACAAGTCTTTTCAATAGCTAGATACCGAGATTCGCAATCATTGAACTTCTTGCTCAGGTAGTAAATGGCTTGCTCCTTCCGACCAGACTCATCATGTTGTCCTAACACTGCTCCCATAGACCCATGCAACACCGTGAGGTATAGTATCAATGGCCGTCCTGGTGTAGGCGGAACCAGGAGAGGTGGATTTGACAAGTAATTCTTGATCTTGTCAAAGGCCTCCTGACATCTGTTATCCCACTTAACTGTCTTATCTTTTCTCAGCAGTTTGAATATCGGCTCACAGGTGTGGGTCATATTGGAGATAAATCTCGCGATATAGTTCAGACGACCCAAGAAACCTCGAACTTCTTTTTCTGTCTTGGGTGTTGGCATATCTTGGATGGCTTTGATTTTGTCTGGATCCACTTCGATACCCTTCTTGTTAACAATGAACCCTAACAATTTTCCAGTGGACGCTCCAAAAGTGCATTTTGCTGGATTTAATCGAAGCTTGTAAAGTCTGAGCCTTTCAAACAGTTTCCTAAGCACGACGACATGACTTTCCCCTTCCTGTGACTTTGCAACCATATCATCTACATATACCTCCAACTCCTTGTGAATCATGTCATGGAATAATGTCACCATGGCTCGTTGGTAGGTTGCTCCAGCATTCTTCAGTCCGAACGGCATCACTCGATAGCAGAATACTCCCCACTGAGTAATGAATGATGTCTTCTCCTTGTCCTCTTCCGCCATCAGAATCTGATTGTAGCCTGAATAGCCGTCCATGAAGGAGAATCGATGACTTCTTGCTGTGCTATCAACCAAGACGTCTATATGGGGAAGAGGAAAATTGTCCTTTGGGCTTGCCTTATTCAAATCCCGATAGTCCACACACATTCTAACTTTTCCGTCTTTCTTCGGCACAGGTACTATGTTGGCTATCCATCTCGGGTATAGCGGAACTTCTAAAAAGCCTGCGTCGAGTTGCTTCTTGACCTCCTCTTTGATTTTAAGAGACATTTCTGGACTCATCCTTCTCAACTTCTGCCGTTTAGGTTCCATGCCCTCAATCAGCGGGATTTTATGTGCCACTATCTTTGGGTCTAAACCAGGCATATCTTTGTATGACCAGGCAAAAATGTCTGTGAATTCTCGGAATAATGCTATCATTTCTTCTCTTTCTGGATTGTCAACTATCTTCACCTCTTTCCTATCCTCGTCGGTCCCCAGATTCACAACTTCAATGATCTCATCATGAGGATTTATCCCCTTTTCCATCGAGTTCATGATTTTGGCAAATTGCTGGCATAATTCAGGATCTTCATCTTGTTCATGTTCATTCAAGTTCGTTGTAACGCAATAATCAATTAATGGGTTTTCACAATCATTTACACAAGATAGAGATTCTGAAGGAGATGAGTCCCTGGAATTTAGACGAGACCCGAAATAAATAAAAAGGAAGAAATATATAGGAAGGAAAAAATGAAAGGACAAAAATTATGAAAAGGTAAAGAAACCATGCATAATCATTCAATTAAAGTTGAAGTACAAATAAGATAACTAAAGCGTCCATTACTCAAGATACAATAAATCATCACAAGGCACAGAATCCCAATTGTCTAATGGTTCACAACTCTGGTAGATCAGCTGAGACGTTTCCTTGACTTCTTCGTGAGTGCTAGCGGCTCCTGCTCCTTCTATCATTACCACTGCTGCCGGTGTAGGAAATGTGTCCCTGATGTGCGGGATCTTCGGCTTGATAGGCTCAAAAGACGGCGGCTCACCTGTGACTTCAAACCCTAGGCCAAATTTTCCAGGATTGTCCTGGAGGGAAATTGGATCTTTGATTCCTTGCAACTGTCTTCCTAACCCTTTGCCTTCCTCGAAACCACTCTTCTGCATTATTCTAACGGCCACTGGAAGCGTGTCACCTCTTCGTTCTACCGGTTCAGCTATCTCGAGGTTTTGAAATGAGACCTCGAGCACATCTTCAGCACAGTCAATGTATGGCACTGCCACTGGTTTAGTCACCAGCAATTCTTCCTCCCCTTTTACAGTAATGAGCTTCCCGCAATCTATGAATTTCACCCTCTGATGAAGAGTAGAGGGGACTGCCCCTGCCTCATGGATCCAAGGTCTTCCCAACAGCATTGTGTACCCTGGCTCAATGTCCATCACTTGGAATTTAGTTAAGAACGTGGTCGGACCAATTTCCAAATGAAGGTCAATAGTGCCCGTGATTTCCCTCAATGATCCATCAAATGCTTTGACGATTGTCTCGCTTGGTTCAATTGCGGAAGGATCAATTGGTAGTTGCTGCAGAGTGGAGTAGGGGAGCACATTGAAAGCTGATCCTCCATCAATCAGTACCTTGGCGATATTGCAACCCTGGCATTTTAAAGTGATGTGGAGCGCCTTCGGGCGTCCCATTGCATGAGGAAAAATTTCATCTTCTTTGAAAATTATTGCATTCGTAGTTTTGATTACACCCACAATCCCTTCGACTCTATCCGGGGTTACATCTTTTGAGACGTATGCTTGATTCAACACTTTCTTAATCGCTCTGCGATGAGCTTCTGAAGATAAGATCAATGAATAAAGTGAGATCTTTGCCGGTGTTTTCTTCAACTGATCCACCACATCATACTCACTTTGTTTCATTATTTTTAAAAATTCTTCTTCTTCATCTTTAGGGTCTTTTCCTTTGCTTTCAGGTATCGCTTGAGGGTCCTTTAGTAGCTTTCCGGGGGCATAACACCTACCACTCCGAGTGAATCCCCCTGTTCCTGTCACATTTGTTATGGACTCTGATGCAGGGGGTTTCGAGCATTCTTTACTATTGGGCTCTTCAATTGCTTTTGGTTGGTCAGGCTTTGCATGGGTTGCAAGATGAGAAGGCAATCTGGACACTTTGAAGACAGGTACTGCCTCTTGTTTAGGGATTATCTCCCCGAATATCGCAGAACAAGGCTCTGTGACAGTGTCATATCTCCACGGAACAGTGTGATTGCTTTCATACGAAAATGGCATAGGTACCTTGAGAGCAAGTGCCGGTTCGGGTTTATAAACCTTAAAAACAGGAGGAGCTTGGTTGATCATATTGATACTCTGTTTGATGCCCTTCGGTATCTCAAGCAACCCTAATTTGATTATCCTTTCAACAAAGATCTTCAGCTCTGGACACTCTTCAATGTGATGCTTCCTTCCGGAACACTCACAAAATAGATCACCTTCGTCTCCCTCCACTATCCTTCTACCTTTCTTTCCTTCAGCCTCCATCTCATAACCAGCCCTTTTTAAGGCTTCCAGGATCTGTTTCATTGGGAGTTTAACATTCTTTACTCCTTGACTTGCTTGCACCTCACCGATAGAATTCACTTGTCCTCCACCGTGATTGGGGAATGGGTTGTTTCTTATGTTTGGCCTTGGCTCTTCTTCCAATTTAATGGCGCCGCGGTCGATCAAACGCCATATTGCGCTTTTAAACCCATAACAATCTTCGACGGAATGTCCAGGAGAATTTGAATGGTAATCGCATGTCTGGTTTGGATTGTACCACCGAGGATACGGTGGCATGAAAGTCTTCCCAGGACGGGGGGTTAGCAAGTTGTCTCTGCACAAGCATTTGAACAGTTCAGCATTGCTCATATGGAAATCAGGTAGTGGCCGATTTTCTGTGGGGGATCTGTTGTTGGTGGTTAATGGTGGGGTTGTTATAAAGGGGTTGGTTGCCTGGCGAGCCGGAGGCAGCGTTTGGTGGGGCCTAGGTGCTATCGGAGTATAGGGTCGTGGATGGGAAACATGGTTGATTTGGTGTGGTTGAGGCATGTATGGTGCTTGGGTTTGGGTTGGAATAGTTTGAGGGGATGGGTATTGTTGGTAGGGGTAAGAGGGGTGTTGTGTATGCGGGTAAGGCGGGTAGTGGTCTTGGTAACGATTTGGCTGAGAAGTGGATTGACGAGGCTGGGGGTGGATGTAGTTGACGGTACCCTCTTTTCTCTTGAAATTGGAGCTCTTCTTTGATTCACTTGTTTCCCCTACTACAAGTTCCACTTTCCCTTCCTGAATGTTGGTTTCTATCCTTTCTCCTATCTCAACCAGATCGACAAATTCCTTGACATGTGTCCCGAGCATGTTTTTGAAGAATGGGCCTTCCAGTGTGCGAATGAAGTAAGAACACATCTCCTGTTCCAGCATTGGTGGAATAACCCTTCCAGCTATTGCTCTCCATCTCTGAGCATATTCCTTGAAAGATTCATTTGCTTTCTTCCTCATCCCTTTCAGTTGATCTCTGGTAGGAGCAGCGTTCAAATTGAATTTGTATTGGTTGGTGAAAGCTTGAGCTAGGTCTTCCCAACATCTAATTTGTGCTCGGTCCATCTGCATATACCATTCCCACGCAGCGCCTTCCAAGCTCTCAGGGAAAAAGCTGATCAGGAAGTTCTCATCCTTGGACCACATTCCCATTTTCGTGCAATACATTCGTAAATGCATGAGAGGATTAGTGCTACCATCAAACTTGATGAGCTCGGGCATCTTGAAGTCTTTGGGAATGATCACATTAGGAGCTAGACACAGATCGTTGATGCTCATTGAGCCATACGGGCTAGGCCCACGCAGCATTCGGAGCTGCTCTTGCATGCTTTCTTGCAGTTCTTGTTTGAGCTTCAATCGTTCAGCTTCCTTCTCCACGTTGTTATACGAGGCTGCATTGTTGTCATTGTTATGCGGGGTCCCATTGTTGTCATTCCCATCTGAGTCGTATCCTGGTCCCTCCTCATTCTCCTCGTTTTGTTTGGCGGCTTTCACCGTATCGACAATGAATTTCTTGAATTCTTGTCCGAATATGGACTTTATCATGTCTTTAAGCTCATCAATCTCTTGACTTAGGTTTCTTCCCTCATTATTGCCTTCTGCAGCCATACTCTGCTCCTTGTCTTTACCCCTTTCAGTCTTCTCCTTCTCAACTCTGGATCGAAGTTCGTACGGCTCTCTAGCCGACACACTGATGCTAGACAAAACTTTCTTTGAAGGAGCAATGTTTGACAGCCTCTAAACTGATAGAGATTCTTTCCACAAAATGGAGCATGATTTAGTTTTTCTTTTATAATTTTTCTTTTCTCTTTTTTTTTTTTTTTTTTTTTTATTCACGAAGGATATCATCAAAGACTTGCATTTAATGGAAATATCATCCACACATATCATTACGGGCATCCTACCCTCTAACTTAAGTGTGGTTGATAGCGATCCTGAAGGGAATATTTATTTCCTCATCATATGCCATTTAATAACACTAGCAATGCAATTTTGGAGCAGAATTTTGCTTCTTGTAAGAAGATCACATCGATTCATGAACACATAGATGGAAGACTTAAACATTTCATTCCTTGAATTAAAACGTAGTTCAATACATCATAAACTATCGAGCCTAGTACATCAAGAGTTTGGTTTCTGTTTCTTGAATTTCCTAGAATAGCCTTCACATTTCTTCATGAACTTAGTTACCCCTTGTGGTAGGTCGAGAAATGGTGCTTCCTCTATCTCTTTTTTTGCTTCTTCAAAGCATTGTATGACCTCCTGACTGTGATCATTGACCTCCTTGATGATTTGGGCATGCTTCATCTTCCATTGTTCGGCTTCTTCCACATTATCCAACGCTTTACTTTTCCAAAACTTCCTGTGTTCAGCTGCCGTGACATAGAGGTGCTGGTATTGGTTTGCCGACTTCCGTGCACGAGCATAATCATCCTTTGTTTGTGCTATGACTTCCAACAGATTTTGGACTTTGCCTTCCAGTTCCTTCCTTGCTTGCCGTTCCATGTTGATTATCTTCTGCAACTCCCTATTCTTCTCTTTTTCATCCATAACCTTTACCCCTAGGTCTCGCAATACTTTCTCCTTCTTGTCGAGCTCAGCTTCTAATTTTACTTTGGTCTTGTTTTGGACCTTGATTTCTCTTTCAAAGTTCTTCTTTTCGTTTAAAAGGCCATGGAGCTCTCCTTCAAGTTCTCGGAGCCTTGCGGTTACTGCGCTTCCTCTTCCTCTTGGGACTTCAAGGGAATCTGCATATTCATCCTTCAACGTCTCAATCTCTCTTGCCCTTTTGCGACACTGGTCTTGGAGAATGACTACTTGCACATCGGCTTCTTGTTTCTTTTCTTCTAGGAACCTCATTTGTGTCTTTAATACCTCAACATGAGAAATCATTTGGGACATTGCCTGAGATTGTTCTCCGTCAGCTCGCGAAGCTTCCACTGAAGGTTCGACTGGCCCCACTCTTGCTTTTCTCCATTTTTCATATTCTGGGGTTGGGATCGGTAGTTGCTTTCCCAACCTTTGTCTTCCTACCATTTTGATGTCTTCCCAAGCTCTCTTAATTTCCAACTCTTGCTTCTTTGTATCCTGATGCTTTTGGTAGAGGAAATTAAATCCTTGCAATTGTTCTTCTTGAGGTTTAGTTTGTGTTCAAATAAGTCGCTTTAGTACCAAAGCAGAGAGTATGATGCGCAACCCCTCGGACCCATTAGGAACATAAGGGAAAGCCCCACAGCTGTAGATAATGTTTTCACCATTGTACCATGGGCAAACCCATTTAAAGGTACTGGGCTCAATGGTAGAAAACTCTTGTATCCATTTATGTGCGGTTGTTGAATTATTGGTACACGATGAAAGTGCTTCAACGGGTCTGGCAGATGTCCCATATGATTTCCAGCATGCATATGTGTCATTACCCACACGTATAGCAAGTGCGAGCAACATCGTAACCTCTCTCCTTTCTTCCGATGGCATATTTCCATAGAAAGGTAAGTGTCGGCAAGAATTGCAGGAATCGGATTTGCCTTATAAGTGCAGAATCAAGAAGACATCCATTGAGGCTTGATCAACAATGTCCGTGTAAAAGGGAAGAGCATCAACCCATAAATTGTCAGTGCTAAAGTTCGGTTAAACAAGTCCCATCTTTTTTGTTGGGCCAACATTTCAAGGTGAGTCTCAAGGAAACCTTTGCTTAATCCTCGAATCGATCCTCTTTCTTCTATCACCATCTGGTCCACTTGGACCCCAATTATCTTGGCAATTTTTGCCTCTGTTACATGATTCCCTTGATAGAGGTACACACCTGCCTTTTAGCGGATAGGTAATCTTATCATCCTTGTGTATTCTTCTATTGTCGGAATTATGTCAATCTTCGCAATTCAAAGCATTGTAGAGGAGACTTCCAAAATTGTGCGAGTGCACTAAGCACGGAGTTCCTCGACAGTGATGTACAAGAGGTCAACTAGATGTCCATATGTGTTCTGAAAATCAAGTCTAGTTTCATGCGGCATCAACCGACATAGTTCTCCTATTTTCCGTAGCTCGCTTTGGACTACGGTAACCTTGATGTTTCTCTTTGCATTGCTAGTGTTATTTTGAGTCATTTCCATTGTCTTGAGTGATGATAAGCCTTGTTCCCTGTAAAAAGAATATAAAATTAAATGACCTCAACAATATTAAATATGCATGAGTAATGGATGATGCATGCGATGCATGAAATGATCTCTTCATTATTATGCAATATGCATGGAATTCCCATATGAAAGTTATTCATGGTACTTCTATCCTTAAAATGTATGTTATGCATGGTAATGTTTTGCGTTATGCATGATATGTATGCATGAGTTATGTGTTTTTTTTTAACTAAACGCCCTATGAATGATAGGCTTACAGAAACATTTTTTTGAAAATAAAAGAAGTGAAGGATTTGTTATGGAAACATTTTTTTATATATTTTGAGAATAAAAGAAATGAATGATATGCTTATGGAAATATTTTTATACATATATATATTTTTTGAGAATAAGAAAAGAATGCATGTGTGCATGATGAGACATGTTCAATGAGAAGAGAAAATGGATACTCCTTCGTGTCCTAAAAGGGTTAATTCTAGAGATGGAATTTCTAAGGTCCAAACCTTAATAGGGTAGTCACTAGGTTCAAATTATTAGTGCGCAGTTATTGGGAAGGGTCTAGACATCTAAAAGCCATGGTCCTCAGATTGCCCCTATCTATAAGATAGAGACCTAGTTCATGAAGAGACCACAAGTAGGGATGAACCCTCTCAGTATGATCAACCATGAGACCAGTAACAATCTGAGTGGTGTTCCGCCAAATGCCAAGTGAGCATGAAGCCCTTCAGTGACAATATTGGAACTCCTTCCTAATCCTCGGGTCGCACAAGCTCGGGTATAGAGCCCAAAAGTGTGTGAGGTAATGTGAATGTGCATAGTGTGTGAGGAGTATACCAACCTTGTGATCCTAAAACTACCCTTTCCTACAAAAGAAAACCAGACAATGTATATTCCAGAAGCACAATAGATTATTGAGAAACAAAACAAAGTCTTCTACCCTAAGGTTTCAAATATATACAAAAATGGAAGTCTTCTATCCTAATGTTTGAATGAAGAATATTCACAAATAAAATATACCATTATTTACAAAAAGGAAATAAAATATTTACAAAAGTAAAACAAGTGTGTGATTTGGGGAAAAATAAATATAATAAAGCCCTATTATTTGCATAATTAACTCCAATAGGCTTGACTCTCTAGCAAGTCCCCAGTGGAGTCGCCAAGCTGTCACAACATACCCCCAGGGGGGGCCGAGACTCCTGATGGTGATCGTCTGGTTTTTTGAAAAAAAGTTTGGGAGTCGCCACCAATTTTAATTTTGGAAAAAATTGGAAAACCTTTAATTTGCAAACTGGTCTTTTAAAATGAGATTTAAGGTCCGGGAGTCTGATTATGATTAGGGAAGGGTGGAAACTTAATCCCACTGCACCCCTAATACATCCGTATAAATACGGTTACCCTAGAGTTTATTATGCAAATTTATTTATAACTTTAATGTATTTATTTTTTCCCAAAAGTTAGCAAACATGTAAAATATAAAATAAACTAAAACAAAAGAAATTAAATTAAAAGAAAACAATTTAATGAAAAATTAATTTTGGTTTGATAGTTGTAAGCTACGCCGACGTACCCTCTGGTGCAATGAGGAACTCAAAACCACGTCGTTCTGTAGAAAATGCTTGTGTGTTGATGGATTTTAATTAAAGTACGAATTAAAAATGTGTGATTGATTTTAATTTTTGAAAATGATTTCTGATTGGAAAAAATCTATTTATGCACAAGATTTAAGGCAGCACTGGACTACTCAGTAAATCTCTATGATTCAATAATGCAAGAAGGAGGCATCCACTTCTCAGTCGTGATCATTGACCATTGCACGGATCAAAATTTATTATTTTTCATTTTTTAGTTTTATTATTTTTGAAAGAAACACCCAAAATTTAAACAAAACACAAACCTAAGCCTACAAAAAAATAAATTAGCCCCAAAATAAATCTTAGCCAACAAAACAACAGCCCAAAAAACAATACAACTACTCCGAACTAAAACATTAAAACCCCAACAGTAAACTAATCCCAACCCAAGTGAAAACCAAACAGCCCAAATAAATAAAAAGGGAACCTGACACTACATGTGAGCCCAAACCCAAGCCTAAAATCCTAAAAAGATAAAAAAACTTGAAGCGAAACCCAGCCCGATATAACAAATCCCAACACAAATAAAATGCTAAAAAAATAAAAACCTTAACAATGCCCAAACGTGAGCTGTCCAAAAAAAAAAAAAAAAAAAAATAAATTAAAAAAACAACTTGACACTATAAAGAAAAGGCCCTGGACATCTCATTCTAAACACTAGACTTGGCCCAACAATTTTACCCAAAAAACAAAGCCTGATCCATTACAAAAACAAATCCTATACCCCAAAACAACTAAATCCCTAGGTGATCCAATTACCTACTGAGACACAAGATGCAGAGACAGATGGGGGCGGCGGCTATGAAGCATCCAGGGGCGGTTTCGGTATTGGCTCCCGCGGCTGCGATTATTGCCCGGAAGAGGCGGCGCGATGGCGGTGGTGCGATTGGTGCTAGGCGGCGTTCGGAGTCAGCTCGACGCAGGCAAGATGGAGGGGCCGATCGCAACAGTGGAGGGAAAGATGCCGCTCGACGGCGCAGTGTCGGGAAGGGAGCAACGGTGTTTGAGAGAGAGCGGCGGCCTCAACCGCCCTGCCTGGGTCGCGATTAGTGGTTCGCGAAAGGGAATAAGCGCGGGAGGCATATGCGGCGACGAGGGTGGCAGGGAGGTGCGCGGCTTCAACGGCGGCGCAAGGGCTGTTCGCGGGACGATGACCTGGCGCTGGCTGGGAGGACTTCGCGCGATCGCTGGATTCACGGTGGCGGCGGCACCGCTTGAGGATGGCAGCCGCGGCTTCGTTCCTTATTTCCTCTCTTTTATTTTATTCTTGTTTGTGAAGGTTTGGTTCCTGGCTATGACTTTGGTTTATGTTTGAAATAGAATGTGATATGCTTGGTTAGTGATTGTTGGGACTTGCTGTTTGTAATGGTTGAAGCTTGGTGAAAATGGGTTGTGATTTTTCAGCGGAGGCTTCGGGCCATGGCGGCGGTTTAACTGGCAGTGGTAATAATATTTTGCAGTTGTGATGATGAGGGTGGAAGATGATAATGGCGGTTGTGGAGGATTGGTGGTGATAAAAGAGTGTCGTCGTGTGGTGATGATAGTGTGTGTCATTGAAGGGCTGTGATGAGCTTATGATGATGGTCCATGGTTGAGTTGTTGTTATCTTGATGGTGAGCGAGTATGTATTGAAGTATGATGACGGGAGAGTGGTATTATGATCTGTGTGGGGGTGAGGGTGAGTAGCTAGGCTCATGAAGGTTCCTGGTATGATGAGAGCCGTGATTAATTCCAATCCCCCCCTCTGCGAAGGGTGCCCCCGCTCTGCTTATACTAGACTTGTTATTTTGTAATTTATTTTAAAATCCATGCCGCTCCTAGGATGAAGCAACAACCAACAGACTTGGTCTCCCATGCTTCTGCAGCTGCTGAATGCTTCCTTGCCAGGGCGGAGAGCCCATTCCTGTTGCGTGAAGTGGTGCTTGCAGTGTCCCACCTTCTCTTGTTTTCTCATGTTTGTGGGCATGAAGGTGGAGACACGCTAAAGTTGGAACCCAGACTCGCCCATGCCATCTCATTTCCCTTTGTTACTTTCCAAAACTGACAAGTGAAATTTTTATTATTGCCCATCAGTTCCCGTTTTGATGTCTTGGCAGCATGGAGTGGAGGGAATGCACAGGACCGAGGAAAGACCCATAATGAGGTGTCTCTATTCCCTCTCTCTTTTGATGAGTAAACAAAATGAACAAGGTTCCAAAGGTCCACATGCTGCCACTTTTGAAAAAGACAAAAGGAAAAGAAATTAAATGGATGAAGATGCTCCATTGAATCATGCCATATGCCAGTGTCCCCACCGCTCAACATACTAAGTCGCGCATGCACGGGAGCTAAAAAAGAAAATAAAATGGCTTTAGTTCAATCAATTGTGTGGTGGGGTTCGATGTGGCTACTATTTTTCTCTTTTTTGTTTTATTTATTTTTATTTTTTAATTTTAAGAAATGGGATAGATCTTTTGTATTATTTTTGGTTATGGACTAATGCAAATTAAAGACAACTCTTTTTGGTAATTTTTAATTTTCTTAAAAGAAATGAATCAAGAGACTACAAAACAGCCTTTTTTTTTTTATATATTTTTGATTTTCTTAAAAGACTCTAAAAGAAACTGCAAAATACGCGAATTTTGGAATTTTCTTTAAAAGGCCGGACAAAATCGGGTGTTTACAGGTGTTACAGTAACGGAGGACCAAATCAAGCTAAGGGCCTTTTCGTTTTCCCTTGAAAGAGCTGCCAAGGACTGGTTCTTCTATATTCCCCATGGAACAGTTGACATTTGGGCTGGCATGAAGCGCATCTTCTTAGAAAAATTCTTCCCAGCTTCCAAAGCAGCCACCATCAGAAAAGACATTTGTGACATCCGACAGCTGCAGGGTGAATCCCTCTATGAGTACTGAGAGAGGTTCAAGAGATTATGTGTCAGCTGCCCCCAACATCAGATTTCAGAGTAGCTCCTCATTTAGTATTTCTATGAGGGACTATTGGTTATGGAGAGAAGTATGATCGATGCTGCCAGTAAGGGTGCATTAGTTGATAAGACTCCTGCTGCAGCTAGACTTCTGATTGAGAACATGGCAGAAAACTCTCAGCAATTTAGGTCCAGAGCTGGTAGTAGTACCCATCATGTGGGTGAAGTCTCTTTAGTTGAGAGCAGCAGGGTAGAGAAGAAGTTGGATGAACTGACAGAGTTTCTCAAACAAATAGCCTTGAATCAGTTGAGACAGGCTCCTTCACCTCAGACAGCTTGTGGTATTTGTTCTTGTAATACCCATACTACTAATGTATGTCCACAACTACAGGAGGACCCCACTTTAGTTGCTGTTAGCAATGTGTTCCCTGGTAGACCTCAGAATCAGAACAACCAGCAGGGGTATGACCCTTACAGCAGCACATATAATCCAGGTTGGAGAGATCACCCCAACCTCAGGTGGAACAACTCATCACAGCAACAGCAAAAGTATGTTTCACCCCAACAAAGACAGCAGAATACCCCTCATGTCTACTATCAACCACCTGCTCCACAGTTACCTGCCCTTCAACAGCCTCTAGCACTACCTGCCCCTCCTATCCCTTCAGATGCACCATGGCAAGAGATGATGAAGATGATGATAGAAACACAGAGGAAATAGGAACAAGCCATGCAAGAGATGAGAAATGCAATTGTAAGGCTAGAGAGTTCTCAGACAGTTCCCAACCCCAAGGGGAACGTATCTACTATAGTTTTGAGATCTGGTACAGTTCTGCTTGAGGTTACTACTCCATTTGAGCAAGGTGGTGATGAACAGGTTAAAACACATGAGCCTACAGTGCAACAGCCTGAACTTGCACCTTAGCAGAAGAAGTTAGTTGAGCCAATGGAGAAGCCCATTCCACTGCCATCCCCCAAAGAATGCAAAGACCTAAGAAGCAGCCAAAACAGAGATAGAAAAAGAGCTCTTAGAAACTTTCAAGAAGGTGGAGGTGAATATACCTCTATTGGGTGCAATCAAACAGATTCCAAAGTATGCCAAATTTTTGAAAGAATTGTGCACCAATAGGAGAAGACTACAAGGCAGTGAGAAGGAGAATGTGACTATGGGGGTGAATGCTTCCTCCATCATCAAGCCAGGCAACCTACCACCTAAGTGTAAGGATCCAGGCATGTTCAATGTTCCCTACACCATTGGGAACTACAAATCAAGCAAGCCATGGTTGATCTTGGGGCTGACATTAATGTTATGCCAAAATCACTCTACAGGTCCTTACACTTTGGGGAGCTCAAGCCCACCGGGTTGACAATCCAGCTTACTAATTGCAGTATCACAAAGCCAGATGGGGTACTAGAAGATGTCCTTGTCAAGGTAAATGATTTAATATTCCCTGCTAATTTTTAGGTCCTGGAGATGGAGAATGACACTGATGCCAACCAGCATACATTAATTTTGGGTAGATCCTTTTTGAAAATTGTTAAAACCAAAATTGATGTTTATGCTTGTACATTATCCATGGAGTGTGGGGATTTGAAAGCCCAATTTTGTTTATCTGATGCCATGAAATTCCCCCTTGAGGAACACTCTATGTTTGGCATTGATGTCATTGACTCCCTAGTGAAAGATGCATATGGTACTTTACTTTGTAAGAATCCAAATCCTCCCTTCTCCACTTTTTCTTCTTCCATGGGATATGATGCACCTGTTGTTTTATAATGTCCCAAGTTTTCAGACACAGGTACACCTTACAGGAAGCAATCATTAGTTTGCCAAGTGCTCCATGACCAGCCCATATTGGGCAAGAAGCCTTGTGAAGGGCAGTGGATCTTGTTACATGAGCCCCGAGAAAAACTGATGGATAGAGGGCCAAAGTCTAAATGGAAGGGACTGTTCTTATTCAACCATGTGCACCCTGATGGTGCAATTGAGTTAAAGAACTCTAGGATGGTTCTGTGCACCATTGATGAGCATCAACTGATGTAACTCCATGAGCCCCCAACAGATCTAAGAGCTAAGTTGGCCTATCTTTGGGTTGAAGCTGCACACCCTCCATGAGGGTCCTGACTGTCCAACTTAGGGACGTTAAAGCAAAGTGCTAGGTGGAAGACAACCCACTGTGAGGTTTTTCTTTACTTTCCTTTTTATTTTTCTGCATTTTATTTATTTTCATTTTAATTTTGAATCTTGCATTATTTTCATTTTTATTCATGTCCTACATCATTCCTTTGGAACCTTGGAGATCACATGAATAGACTCACACCACATGCACCTTATTGACTTGCTTGGCATTGACTTTATCTTGTATTGCATGCTTTGTGGATTCATTGTTGTTTGGATTGAGTACATGTACTTTTATCTGTGAGATTTTGAGCCTCTGGATAGGACTATCATGTGCCATGCTTATTTGTTCATGTGTGTTTCCCTCTTTGGATTTGTGTTCTAGAACTTGCTTAGTGTAACGCCCGGGGACGAGGACGAGGAGTGATCGCCGGTGCAAAGAGGGCACGGACAAGGAGCGGCTCCTCGCAAGGTCCTCTAAGCGGAGGGGTACATGAATGAACCGTTTACACACCCGAATAAGACGGATCTTGAGACTATATAGGTATGGGACTATACAGTTGAGGAGGGCTTATATGAATTGATTTGTACTACCTATATCAACAAGATGCATCTTCTTTTCGGTAGCCTAAACTGAAAGAACTCCACAGTTAAGCGTGCTTAACCTGGGGTAATATTGGGATGGGTGACCTCCTGGGAAGTTTTCCTAGGAAGCGTGTGAGTGAGGACAAAGCATGCTGAAAAGACCAGTGTTGGTTTGTGGGGGCAGTCGTCAATCCATAAAGCAGCAGGGGATGTTACACTTAGGGTCTTGTTTGAAAATATGTTTCCATATGCATGCTTGAATATGATTGAGGCAATTTTCTTGTTTTTAGCCACTTGCCCATATACCCACCCTTTGCATGTTACCATTGTTTAGCCCCTTTAAGCCTTATTACCCATTCTTTTGTTTTAGTATATCCTCAGCCAAAAAGTGAAAAACCATGACAATCCCAACCTTTGAGGCTTAGGAGAGCATTGTGGTTGAGCATAAGTGTGGGGGAGAGCATGAGGACATGCTCCAATTTAAGTGTGGGGGAGGAACAATGTGTACCCAAAATTTAGTAAGTCGCACACAAAAAAAAACGCAAGGTTGATATATAAAAAAAAAAATCTGAAAAAAGAAGGTTTAGTTGAACGTGTGCCACATTGAAATTAAAGGCCTAAAATTGTGATTAAGATGAAAAAAAGTGTACTCTTAAGCATTTGTGCTCTTGGTGTATGCATTTGTTCTCCTTTGACTTGAGTTTTAGCCTATTGGCCTATATAATTACCCACCTTCACCTAAGCCCCATTACAACTAAAAGTAAGTCCTCTTGATTCAGTATGCATGTGTGTATGACAAAATAAAGAATGAGAGCCGTAGCAAGCTTATGGTAATACATTTTCATTTGAAGTGATTGAGTGTGCATCATAAAACCCAAACACTAGAGTGAATGAGTGGCAAACACTGACCTTGGAAGAATTTTTGTACTTGGTCCATGCATCATAAGTGAATTCTACCATGCATGCTATGTTTTTATTCATGCCTAGCTAGTTGAGATCATCTTTCATTGTTGGTGTGAAAGCTAATTAATTGTATCTTTAGGTCCATTGGATTGGTGTATTGTTGTTTTTCATGCATCATACATTTTTAGAGTTAGTAGAGTTAGGAGTCTAGTCTCTTTACTGCATCCATTTGAGTTTCTTGCATGAGGACATGAAATTGTTTAGTGTGGGGGAGTTTGATGGGTTGCATTTATGCACCCTATTTCTTATTCAACTCTAGGCATATTGCATTATTTATGTGCTTAATTGGTAAATATTTAGTAGATTTACATTTGGTCCTAACAGTGTATCATTGAATAAAATCAGGGTCCTCTACTCTATTTTCATAAATAAGTATATTTTAGAGCTTCCTGTGCTTTTAATCCTCTTTTGTGAGTGTTATTTGCTGGTAGAGACTTTCCAGGTTGCAAGATTAAAGGTTTCTGATGTTATGATGTTGTCTAAATTTACCCTCAGTTGGTATTTTGCGAGTATTTTGAACTACAGATGTCTGATTGAGATGATTCTTATGGCGTTCGAAAGCTTGTTCAAAGAGCTACAACTTCTATTTCTAGAGACAAGAGCTAATTCGAACACTTTAGGCCTCAAAATGGGTTTGGAAGCCTCAAAATGAGTTTGAAAGTATACAAAGTGGTGTTGAGCAAGCACATGACCGCTATAGCGGTCACCAGAGAGAAAATTGGCTGCAGCACTAGTGAGCTAATGGACAGGACCGCTATAGCGGTCCTAGACCGCTATAGCGGTCATAAGTGAATGGAGCTTCAGCGAGTACGCGACTTTGTTCCGTGTTTTGAACTAGTTTTTTGAATTTAACTCCGTTTTGGAGATTTTAGGATTCATTTAGACTTTCATATTTTGAGTTTTTAACTTTTGCTCTCTCTCTCTACTCTCTCTCGAGGCTAGGGTTCCTAATCATTGTTGAATTTTACTATTTTCTGGGTTGGAATTTATCATTTTTCTTTGACGTTGGTTGTAAACTCCCTCTATGGAGGAGTATTTTCTTTACCGTGCACAGGGATGACTGAAGATTAAGATTGTTCTTGAGACTCCAATTTTTATTTGCAATTTGTGGTTGGTTTTTCTTTCCCTCTTATCCTTTCTCTTTAATATTGGTTATGATGATTATTACAATTGTATTTTTTTTTTAGGGTTGTTTGATTGTGCATTCGTTTGCATGCATAATCTAGACACTATTGGGGTATTGGATCGATTGATTTAATTACATCCAAATTGATAAGGGATTTAAATTAACTCCGTTACAAATTAGGTTGCTGTAATTGGTAATCAGACTGTCATAGGTTCATAGAATCACGATCGTGAATTACTAGTTCATATGTTAGCCAAACCTTTAGCGAGAGTGCGATTGTATGACTGCTGAGTAGAATTACATCATTATTGTGTGATAGCAAGAATAATGAAAGCAACCACCACCATGAATTTATTTCTTGAGTCAATGATTGAACAACTTTTAATCTGACGGAATCCTTGTGCAGGTAATTCTTTTCATCATATTTTTCTCAATTAAATTTTGCTTTTAGTAATTCCAAAAATCCCCCAATTTGTTGAATCAATTAGAACACTTCCTTGTGAGAGGACCTGAGTTGTGCCCTTTACTACATTTTTTGTGCAACTTAGCATTTTATAAATTTCTAATTTGTTGTGGGTAGCGACAGCTCGCATCAAAGACCTACTATTTTGGTGTACATTGTTTCCAGAAGATAACAGAAATTTAGAGTTGTGAAGGGAAACTTTGGAGGTATGTGGGTTTCATATAAGAAGTAAAACGAAGTACATAGAGTGCAAGTTTGACAAGAGACACACACAGTGTAACTTCGAAGTTAAAATTGTGGATGATATCATTTCACAAGACACAAAATTTAAATATTTAGGTTCTATCATTCAAAGTGATAAAGAGATAGAAAGAGATGTTAACCAAATGATCTAAAATAGAACGGTCAAAGTGGAGAGGCACTTTAAGTCTTATTTGTGATTAAAAAAAAAAAAGTACCACTAAAGCTTAAGGGTAATTAAATTCTATCATACAATGATAAAACCAGCTTTATTGTATGGGATTGAATGTTAGGCGGTGAAATATTAACATGAAAATAAGGCACATATTGCAGAGATGAGGGTGTTGCGACGGATGAGTGATCACATGAGACTTGATACAATTAGGAACAAATGTATTAGAGAGAAAGTTAGGGTGGCGCCAATCATAGAGAAGTTGGTAGGATCTCACATTAGATGGTTTAGGCATGTTTGAAGTAGACTTGCAAAGTCCCCAGTAAGGAGAGCACACCAAATGGACAATAGCATCATACAAAGAGGTAGAGGAAGGCCGAATGAAACTATAGGGAAAATAATCAAAAGATACTTAAATGTCGATGATTTTAATATAAACCTATTATACTAATATTTCAGACTCATTTTATGGAAACTATTACACGTGTCATTCATATAGTGATTGAGGCCCCACCTTTTTTAATCTTTATGTCTAATTTTTTTTTTCAAACTTAGTTTACAATTTACTTATTAATTATTTTTATATAAATAAAATCAAATATTACAATCATTAAAGAATCAAATATTACAATCATTAATAAAAATTACAATTTGCACTAAGAGAAGAACTCATGTTAATATAATTATGACTTACAATTAAATTAAGAACCATTAATAGCCTCACATTATGAAGGTAATATAAAAAATTATAAATGAAATATTTTCAAAATAAATAAGCTTTAAAATTAGTATTTTTTTTAAAGAAAATGGGCAGGCCAATTTGTTAATGAATTACTAATTGATTGATTTTAATATGATAATAATTCAAAATTCAATTTCTACCAAATTTATTCTTAATCAAATATTTAAGACTCATTATAATAAAAATATGATAATTTATTTTTAATCAAATATGATAACAATTGATATAATATTAATATTTAAGACTCATTACATAAAAAATTTTCCATGCATTATTCATAGAAAAATTATACCCCATCATTTCATATTCTTAATACTTATGAGGTGTTTGTTTTAGGGTATATTTAATTATTCCCGAGAATAGGTAGTTGAGAATGGTGTGTTCCTACGTTTATTACAAGTTTTATAAAAAAAATTTCTAGGTATTAATTATTCCATGGAAAAAGATTTTTCTATAATTTAGTGAAATCTCATTTCTAAGTTAAAGGGTGGGTAAAAAAAATTCTCATAACTTGGGAATCATAATTATTAAACATAATTACTAAACAACCCATCAATTATTTGACTTTTTCTTTTTCAATGATTGCGTTAAGGGTATTTTAGAAATTATAACGTATATTCTTAGGAATATAGATTATAAAACAAACAACTTTTAAATTTACTCCCGGGAATCTTAACAAATAATCTTAGGAATATTTAATACTAAACAAATAATTTTTTAAAGATACCCGAGAATAATATTCCCAGGAATCGCATTCTCAGGAATCACATTCCTAGGAACTTAATTTCAAACCTTGAAACAAATGTCCCCTTAAAGCAAGTTTTTGAATTTAATTTACCTTCTAATTATCAATTATTTTTTCAATAGTACCTTTATATCTCTCTACTGTTAACAAAAGTAATATAAAAAATAAAAAATAACATAAACAAAATTATAATTCAATATATTATACCATAAAAATTATATATATAATTATAGTATTAATGATAATAAAGCTATTATATTTATGTTGCATTAATAGAATTTGTTATTATGGATAATTATATTTTAAAGTTCAAAGTATTTTTAATTTTTTTTAATAAACCCATAAATATCAATAGAGATTCAAATCTTTACGTGGAATAAGGAATGGAGACCCATGGCAGTGATGTAGATGAGAATAGAGGAAAAATTCTAAATGATGATGGGATTAGGGGAAAAGTTTCTAACTTCAAATTTAGCACTTTTGAAAATCATAATAAAATAATTATCTATCTACCTATATCACTATATTCTATTTAATTTTTTACATCTTACATATTCCAATCTATTAATTCCATAATTTTTTCATACTAATTTTTTTTGAAAAAAACACCTTTAATTTTTCAACACTAAAATATTTTTAAAAAATGAATTTCACAATTTACACTTCTTTGATAATGATACTTAATATTTATTAATTTTAAAAATTAAATAATTATATTACTCTTTTATTCAAAATAATATTATAATTGATATATTACTCTAATAATTGAGATTATATAAATTAGAATTATATATTGTTTTTACTAATTATTACTTATTAATTATAACATATGTTTTAAAATTGATATTTTAATCTATCAAAAGGGTGTATAAGGAAAAGACGTGTAATTGAAATCATATAAATTAAATTTATTTATTATTTTTAATTAGAAAATATATATTTATATTTTTATAAATTAAATATTTTAATTTACTGAAAAGATATAAACTGCTAAGGATGATAAAAAAATTGAAAGTGGGTACGTGCAGGAATTACCTACAATGGGAAAGGGAGTTGAGACATATTTTGTCTTCATATGGATGATCAATGGTGCTAAGTCCCCATTTGTTAAACGGGATAGCGACGGGGATAACACACTTTCATTTTTTTAATTATTTTTATTGCATTTGCATTATGTATGCATTTTAATTTTAATTTAGATTATGTTTCATTAATAGTATTTGTTATTATGGATATTTATTTTTCAAATTATAAAATATTTTTAAAGTTCTTCTCTTTTTTTATTCTGAATATCATGGGATTCAAAATTTCTACGAGAAATGGAAAATACAAACCCATAAGAGAGATGAGGATGAGGATGGGAGACAAAATTCTAAACAGTGACGGGAAGCGTGGGACATGCCCCATTTCTCATAGATACTCATTGTCCTTCCTATAAGTGGCTCATGATATAGTAAAATTATTTATTTATTCTCTTTCCTTATTAAATAATTTCAACATTTGAAATCTGTAAAATTTTTATAAAATAGGCTTTTTATTGTTAGTTATAGGTCATCTATCGAGATTTTTTCAACTTTATAAACATGATATTCAAAATAAGATATAAAATAGAATGACATATTTATATTTTGTCCATTTATTTAATTATTTAAATATTAACTTACTTTTAAGATAAATTTATATAATCAATTTTCAGTAAGATATATTTAAATAAATTATCATTTATTTTCGATAATAATTAACAAATTATTTTTTATTATCTCCCCGTGCATCGCACGAGTTCAACGGGTAGTATAATATATAATAGAGTTTTGTGGCGTAGCTTGATCTATGTAGCCGAACCCACTTAGTAGGACAATGCTTAGTTGTTATTATTGTATTATTATGCTTTGTTCTTAACTTCTTTTTTTTGTCAAGTCATTTGTTTTGTCTTGCCAGCCCAATGTTGGATCCGTTCCTCAACACCAAATGGACTTGTGGAGGCCCAATATTATAGAATACAACACGACCAAAAACAAAGAGAGTTCGACCCAACCAAAAAGTGAAAAATGGAAAAAATAAAACAGGGAGAATCAGTTCGGATTGCGAGAACTCAGAACTGACTGGTAACACAGCAAAGGTAGAAGGGTAAAGAAGTACAACACAGGTGCTGATTACCACAATTGCTTCAATGCAAAACCCTTCCGTCTCTTTCCTTGCTAGCTTGTTTTTTGGCATCTGAACACATTTTTTAGTATATTTTCTTTTAGAAATAACATCAGCTAAATTAATTCAAAGTTCAGACATATATTTATCAATACTAATGGTTGGATGAGCACAATACTAAGTCAGATAAGCACCGTACTGAGATGCTCGACCTCTAGCCTGTACCTTCTGATCATCCTAACTTGCACAGCACAATGGAAACATCCTCCGAAGTAAGTTATGTATTCAGTCAAAGGACATAAATTCAAAGACGACAATACAATAGTACATCTTGAGTAATTAGTTCTAGGCATGGTATGGTGCATCATAAACGTACGAATCATTATTCAATATGTGTAACATTGTGAAACGACCTTACAATTTTAGATGTGAAGCATTGGTTAAGTAAAAAATTTGTTTTTATCAAAGTAGTGACTTCTTGACTCAAATCCTTTATATTATAGTAAAATTAGTCTAAAACTAATCACTTTTATCAGTAGGAATCATTTTTGTGTGTATTTATTGTAAACAAGTGAACAAATGAGTACATTGTTATGATATCATCAGAGTCGGGTACACCCCAAGTGTAATAAACACTTTCCGGATGTGAGCGGAAGCGCGCCCAAATTGAAGAGGCGGAAAAATGGAGCACGGTGAATAGTAATTCGCAGTGGGCCCATGTCACTATTCACGTGAATAGTACTATATAGTGGGACCCGCTTCACTATTTATGAATAGTACTCGTTACTATTCACACCAACAAAATAGATCAAGATAACTGCACACCAATATTTTAACGTGGAAAACTCTCCTGTAATTTTGAGGGAAAAAACCACGGGCCAAACTCCGAAAAAATACTTCACTATATTTAAAGAGTAATTACAATATAGTGTATCCCCAATGAGACTCTCTTCTACTACAATTAGTAGTATTACAGAGATCTAGAGAATATATCCAAAACCCCCCAGTGTATACTCACACTATACTCTTGGAATTTTCTTACACACACTCTCTATTTTTCTCTCACTACAAGAAGCCTACACTGCTTCTTTCTTTACAACTGAGGAAATGCTTCTCAATTCAGGATTGCAAAAATCGTCTGCTTCAAGGCTCTAGATGATTTTTGAAAAATACTGTGCATGATCAGATATTTCGATACAACTTTATTTTCACATTATCAGACGCAAGACAAGAATCTCTTTTTGATTTTTCAACGCCACCGCCACTTTTTCTACATACATCCATATAGGTGGTGAAATAATATTATTATCTCTCTATCACTCCTCTCACACCTTTGTGGATATTGAAATAATATTACCATGTTACATGCCCCAAAAAGGGGTAAAAGAAATAAAGTGAAAAAAAAAAACGAGCCTCGAGTTTGCCCAAAAGGATCATTGCTTTTATTCTATATATGCTATTTCTTTTACCATGCAGCAGACAGTGCTTATAATGATTGATGTTTTGCGATTGGAATTGAGTGTTGCAGGGACCATGGAGTCACAAAGACACAAACACCTGTCAAGGGGTCTAATGACAGAAGAATAGACCTTCATGGCAATGAAAGGTTCCACCACACCCCAGTAAAGACAAGCTGATTATTTAAAACGTTGAAGCATGGTTCAGATCAGTTTTGATATGAAAGTGACCCAACCAAGCTTAATTATTTCCCATCTTACACTTGTCCATACTTAAGACTAAGATAGATATGTAAATTGCTATAAGCTAGCTTGATTATATATCTCAACTGCGTTGAGAACCAAATCAAAATTAAATCATACCTTGTGTGGTTTACTAGTCTCAATCGCTTGATGATGTTATCATGAAGAGGTTTTCTGAGTAACCCCTACAGCTAGATACAAAATTGTAAGGTGCAGAGGAAAATAATGTGGTCAAGATATTGTTCATTGTTAAGATTCTCAACTTTATTCTCTCCAAGACAAAGGCTAAAAGCAATTCAACTAAGCTAACCGAAATCTCAAATTTCCCTTCCAGCAAATCTTCATTGACATCCATGTCTTGTTCCCCAAGCTCGTTTGAAACGATTTGGACACTTTGACTACATACTATAATTTTCAGTAGAAACACGGTAGAAAGTATCTGTACCATTGTGTTTCAAGGTAAAAAATGCAGATAAACAAACAAAGGACAATCACACTGCCAATTGTCCTGTTATGACACAAATTTATGCAATTCCAAACTATTTTCTTTCCTGTTTCCTATGATAAAAAAAAATAAGAGTATGTTTCCTTACAAGAAGAAAGGAAAAGAGGAGTTAAATCAAGTATTAAAACCACAGAAAGAATAAGAAATTGAAAAGAAAAAAAAAAAGACAAGAAAAAAAGAAAAGGTGTTAACAAAACTAAGATGAACAAGTTAAGTTCCCCTTTTTTATGTGCTCTTACAGGCATAGATCAACAAGGAGAATTCAACTCTATCTTTGTCTTTCGTTGCAGTCTTCTCCTCCAACCACAACCTGCTATCCAAACCACTCCTTGTTCTGAACATGAACACAGCATAGCCAGAAGATGCAGGGTTGAAGAACCAGTTATGAACGTCCCAAAGCAAATCTACCAGCAACCCATCAACGAAGATCGTTTGGTTACCCCTGAAATTCCACTGCAGCCTCTTCACACGGATCACTGTCTTCTTATCAATGCAAACCATAAGAGCCGGTGACTTATTCAACCCTTCATTCTCACCACTGCACCTTATCATTATGTCATGCCATGTTCCACTGTCACAGAACTGAGCCTTTGTTGTGTAAAGTGTGTTCCCTGAACAATGCTCTCTCCTTGACAAAAGTGATGATTTTACCAAAGGGGTTGTCGAAGTTTTGAGCTTCTTATTGGTCACTGCTTCTTCGGCCATGTCACCAAGGATAAGGCCTAATTCTCCATAAACCATGATTGCAACATAGAACCCTTCAACAGGTTCAGGGCCAGTGTCATATTTAGCATTTGAAAGGTCCCAGAAGACTTCAATCTTTGTTTCATCAGGTTCAAGCAATTTGCTTCCTTTCTTCTTCCTGAAGAACCTTGAATTGGTGTTGAGCCTGAAAGATGGTGCTATTGGTAGCGGATCTTCTTGGTTGCCAAAGCTTATGGTGAGTCCTTGATTGGAGAAGCTCTTGCACCAAGTGAGTGTGATCAGAACCTGCTTCCGATTGGAGAGTGTTGTTTTGTAGACAGAAGAGACTGAGTTTCGTGTTGAGGGTGTGATTGTTGGAGAGATGCAAGCGTTGTTTGAGTAGCTAGAACATGAGGCTGAGTTTGATACATGTACTGCGTTCTCGCTGAAACATGAAACTAAGTCTCTCATCTTTGTTTTGTTTTTGGCATATGATGAGAATTCTTCTTCTGCAGTGGAAGTGGTGTTTAAAGATCTGAACTTTTGGTGGAAATAGGTAGAGGGTGGTTTTTGTTTTATGGTTCTATGAAGGAGGAATCATGAGATGATGGTTTCATTAGTTCATTTAATGTGTTACTTATTTCTGAAGGGGAAACACAGAGGAAGAAGAAGGGAATGCTATCACACAGGACCATTGACATTACCATATAATTTCCATTTAACTTGACTCTCTCTCTCTCTCTCTCTCTCTCTCTCACTCTTACACCTTATAGTATGCCCTTACCTTATACCTATAATAATAATAAGAAGAAGATGATGGTGATCATGTAAACAGGAAAAGAATAGAAGATTGCGGGGCAGATACCTAGGTGGCATGCTTTTTTAAATCGGTTTTGCCAGTTAATACAAGAATTTAAAAGTTGATAAAGCAGGGAAAAAAAAAGTCTTTACCCAAAAAAGTTGATCCTTCTCCTAGCATCAATTTCATCACAAGTTGTGACATGTTCATAGGGAGTACTAGTATATTTTGCTTGTGCATCTAGTGTTTGGTGATTATTAATAATCGCAATTAAGGAGAAAGTGCTATGAGTAATTTGTGAGAGACCCATATGATTGATAACTGTGAATTGTGAAATATTTAATGGCTATTGATGTCCTCAATAAATACTTCAGTAACATTTTATTAGCAGGCGCTATTAGTTAAGATTGGGAAAGTTACAGACAGACATGGTGAAAAGGAAAAACGAAGTTAAAATAATGGATTCGCTTTGTTTCTAGTTTTATTTGTTCTTTTTTCCATTTTAATTTTTGAGAAGTGGAGTAACTTGTATCTGCAAATTATGGATACAGCTTAGCTAACTCCATCTCTTGTTAATTCCGTTGATCAAATGTTTAGCAATGTTAAATCCTCATTACTCAAAATCTACCAGTTGAGGGTTTAGATCATCATCCTTGAATATTCAAAGTCCATCACCATCAAGCCTAAATATCTGCACCAATTTGGTAAAGCATCTTGAAAACGCTTGAAAAAAATTTTGGTACCGATTTGGGATTTTTGAGATAACCTTGTTTAATCGAGGTCTCCCAAGGGGACCATTGAAGCAAAAAATGTGTGAACCGGATAGAAGATAGATTTATGGTTCTTTTTCTTTCTGGTGCCAAAAAGACTTGGCCTATTTTGTAACAACCAAACTAATAAACAAGGGCAATGGGGAAACCATGAATGCGTGTGGGGGTGAATGTTGGCCCACAAAATAAATTTAGCCTGTAGACCCACCAACTCCTACTTCCAACACATCCATGATTAATAGCAGTAAATTCAGAAGATTTTTTTTTTCTTCTTTTGAAAAAGCACAATATGAGCTAGGCAAGGTATTACTTTTCTTTTGCTGATTTTCCCTAACTATTAACTGTCAAAGATAATAAAATCCAGAACAAGATATTTAATATCATTTAAATGGAGTGTGACTATTTTAATTAGTTCTGGTCTCTACTTATGACAGTGCATCCTTTAATACATGATATCATGTGCAGTTGGAAAAGAACATCATTTAATCAATACAAGCCCTTGAATTATTAAAGCTTGAGTTAACAGACAACATTTCCAACTTCCAATTTCAATCTTATCTCCCTCAAACTACCCCCTTCCCCCAATTTGTTTTTTCAACGACGGAAATTACTCCTTTCATTTTATATTAATAGTTGCTTTTAAAAAATCATGTAATTTTGATACACTGAAAAGTGAATATATAACTATAAATTATTGATCGTGGTGAAAAATTACATCATTGTGACCAAATATATTAACTTTTTAACATACCAAAATGATACGATTTTTCAACAAATAATAAAGAATTGAAGGAGTAGAACGTAATCAATTGCTGAAATCTATGTAGCTATTTAGACACATAAATACATGTTGATGAACTAAAGAAAAAAAAGTCAAAACAACAGTGCATGATTTGTAGTTTGAATAGCTCAAAATCAAATGAAGTACAATTGAAAAGGCCATAAAAATTTATTGTTTTTATTGAGTTTTACCAAGGTTCTGAAAACCGGACCGGACATCGAACCGGTCAGGGCAAGGGTTCAGAGGTTCGGAGGTTCAACCGGTTCAACCGGGGGTCCAACCGGAATATAACCGGTATATAATAAAACCTGTATTTATATAAATATATAAAAATATAAAATAAAATATATGCAAAAAATAACTAAAAATTAAATTAGACATCAACAAAACCCATAGAATATAAACATAATTCATCTCTTAATCAAAATAAACATTATCTATATGGATTAAATCTCTCAAGTTACTAATTTTGATACTAGAAAAGGAAAAAAATTAGGAAAAATGAGATTTTAGATTTTTTAAAAAAAAAAACCCAAAAAATGTCATTTTGCATCACTTTTGTAAAAAAAAAAAAAAAAAAAAAACGGTTCAACCGGCCGGGCCGGTTTGTTCTGGCTTGTCTTGCTCCCTACTCAGAGCGGTTCGTGACTCGGCCCAATTCCCACCGCTTTGGGGGCCAACCCTGACGGACAAGTTTGCTCCTGCTTCTCCGACTACTGGGTCCAGTCCTGGCTTTAACCTGGAGTTTTACTCCCTTCATCTATTTTTAAGTGTCTTTTTTGAGATTTAACATAAATTTGATATATTAAAAAATCAATATATCGAGATACATTTGTGTTCAAAAATATATTAATTTTTTAATATATTAAATTTCTGTTACTTTTCAAGAAGATATTTAAAAGTGGACAGGGATAGTAATGTCACGTTATATAAAGAATTTTCAGAAGAATATTAAATGAGAAGCGGATAGAGAATGGGGGAATCTGTCATATGCCACAACATGAAACAAATTAAAGCACACAATAAGGGGCATCAATGCATCATTACTCTCTCTGTTCAGGTACTAGTATAGGGGCATATTTTTGGGCTTATGGACCCTAGCAGATCTGGTCCTGACCGTGCCTAGCTTCCTCATTATGATCAACTATATAGTCCTAAATATGAATCGAACATTCAAGCTTGCTTGCGGTAAACGTAACGGTTCTTTATATGTAACTGGACCTACACAACCATGCTGTAAATTGTAATAACAGATAGGAGGGCAGAAAGAGCTAAACAGCAGGTATGTCACGCATTCAGCATTTTAAATTGTGGTTACGGTCTTGAAGGCGATTGCAATTGTGAATAATGAAATCATCGCAATGTGCATTGCGGCTTTGTGGCATGAAAATTTTGCATACATGCCACTTGAAATAGAACTGGTTGCAGCCTTTATGTGGCCATGGCACCGGTGTCGATTTTTGTGAATAGGAATCACACCGCATAAGTGCAGTTTGATACAATTGTAGCAATGATCACATCCACAATGTTGCAACTACATCGCATGATGCAGTCCACAATTTAAAACTCGGCAAGTGTACTTACTTTTTCATATTAAATATTCGAGTTAAAAATAAGTTTGCCCTGTTAAAAGAGCTCAACAGTTCTGAGTTCAGTAAATTTAATTTAGCGAATTGCTTAAACGAAAAGAAAAATTAGTAAATGAATCCGATTCATAATAGGGGATATGAATAGAAGGCCAATAAAATGAGATAACCCAGTAGCAACTATGCGACTCATGTCATATCTTATGCAACTCCAAAGTTAATTGGTGCACATTGTTAAATGAATTTAGTTGTTAACTTGGAGAAATAAGAGAGTAAATAAGTAAAAAATGAGAAAAAGAAAAACTATGAAAGGTAAAAGAGATCTCATTCTTCCTATTAATTTGCTTGGTCAGAAAGAAGCCATGTAACCTTTGATTTCAACCAACAGTTTTTACTTTTCAACTTTCGGTTGACAGATTCCTAGCTAGTTACAGTCTGCGTCCATAAATAACTAGAAGCAGTTCAACTTTGTCCATCAAGCTAGCTGGAATTGCCAAAGTTAGGCCCTCATTTCAGTGAACTTGGAATTCCCTATGATTTTGCTAATTGGAAGGCCCCGTGATTTAGCTTATGTCCTGTCCTATCTTGGGCTCCTACTTCTGGCCAATTCATAAGATTCCTTACAAATGGTGGTGGTGGTAGTTAGTACTTATTAGTAGTGGAGACTAAGATCCATGGTATTGGTAGGGATTGATGAATCAAATCTGCCTGTCATGATTAACAAATTATAATCCATGTTTCTTATACTTAACTTTTATGTAGCTTTAATTGTGTATATGATTTGATTCACTTTTTCTTTTCTTCTTTTTCCTCTCCTTCCTAGAGAATAAAATCTAGTGGTTAGTGGTTTGGTATACGAGTTGGATCCCATTAATTTTTTCCCTCTTTCTCTTTTGATGCGAAGTTAAGGTTAGTTGAAGGAAGATTCCAAAGGATGCTACACAACTAGACGTGAATGTCACAATTCAAAAGAGATAAGGAATCCCACTGAAAAGGAAATTCTTTGTGTCTTGGCCTTATGCAATGCCAAGAAATTCTCTCCAGCCAAAAAGTCCATGGCAGCATCTATTATCTATTACTGGCAAAAATTTGCATAATTCCGCTAGAACAGAGAAATGAGTGATTCTAATTAAGTTGGCACATCAATTAATAAAAAAAAATGCATAAAGATATTTTCAACAGATATGTACAATTCTAACGTGACAGCATGACACATTATATAAATACATATATGCATGTCAAATTGTCTCAACTATTAATTAAGTTGAGGGTCTTAACTAACATACCGACAAACCATAAAACTAAAGCCTTAGACTCCGCCCTATGATTTATTGATGAAACATGAGGAAAACGAGAGATGCCTATTATTATGGGGAATTTTGGGAATTGCTATAGACCAATTCGACGAGCCGGCTAATATTTCTTCGCCATTATTTTCCACCCTTAACAATCCGCTGGAATTTGAGGGAATTCAAACTTTGAAAGTACATATATATATATATATATTTTACTGAGCATGTTGAACAGTTGCGAGCTGATGAGAATGATAAAGACAAACGATCAGAGTCAACTCTTTCTCTCGGGTAAATACAAGCTGCAAAACGAATGACAGCGTGTCCTTTTTTTTTTTTGTTGTTGACTGAAGTTTTTTCATTATCTTAGTTGATAGAAGTTTTGCCGCGTTCTCTTGAGGGTTATTTTATTACAAGACCTAGATTATTGATGATCTAGCATACCCTGAAATACAATTGAAGTACTCTAGAAACTAGAAAATACCCTCTCCTAAGTTGTAAGTTTAGAATTCTGACGAATATCACATATTTTCGCCGCCATATAATATCTATTTTAATTGCCGGTGGCTGTAGTATAGATGAAACACTATATGAAAGTTTAAACTATGATTAAGTGGTCCTATTTAAACTGAGTTTAATTTTTATCCACTATAGTGTAAGTATTTTTTATACTAATATTTAATTATTTATTTTCATATCAATAAAAGTTATCAAATTTTATTCTCACTACTTAAAAAGTCATGCAAATATTTTATTTGATTATATGACAAAAACATTGAACTCTTAAACTTTCTTTAATAAATTTGCACAAATGTTTTTCCACATTATTAAATTTTTTTTTTCAATTTTCATTTAATTCAGGTAGCCGACACCACCAACACAAATAAATCTCCGTTGATGTTGTGGTTGTGATACCATGTGAAAGTTTGTTTGCCTCTCCTAGGTTGAGCCTACGTTGGAAGTTATTGCCACTGGCTTTCTTAAAACAACCACTGCTCTTACCATGCGAACTTGTGGCTCATGTGCTGATGGCAATAATTGCGCACAATTGTTAGTACAAGAATCATCCATAAAAATATACTAGTATAAGTACTTGAAAAATCCCCTGTAGTGTGTTTTATTCAAAAGAATGGTTCTATTCAACAACATACTAGCTTTTAAATTTATGCGTGTACGAATATCTAGAACAAACTGTCTTATTAAAATCATTAGAGCAACAAGCTGCTTCGTAGACTGTACTGTAATGCACTGAATGAGATGCAATTTTGGGTTTTGCTTGAACATGTATGGTTGTTGAAGTATTAAACTATCCCAGATTGTTTATCTTAAGTCACGTGGACTTTATGGAGTACTACTATTTTTCAATTTATATACTAACTTAGTATTCAATGCTAATGTCACGGCTATATGCTTAAGGAAAGCTACTGCCAGTGAGGGCCACGCTCTACTTTTACTGAGGGAGGTTTCAGCTGAAAGTAACTGACAAACTGCTCAGTGCCCAGGATATTAACTTAGAAAATCAAATAAATTTATGTTAATTCAGTTAGAAAATTTTAATTAAAGTAAAAATCAACAATGATCCATAAAACTAATATATTAAATAGTAAATAAAACAGAACAAAATCTTTCCCTTATTTTGAGAGTACTCAAGAAATCTTCTAAAATTTATAGAAGTTTACAGCACAAGGAAACAAGCTTTTCTACTTTGGGCAACAATGCAAAGCGTTTTCCTTCAACAATAAACAAGGCTAGCTTGAAATATACGCTAGTGGGAAAGCATATTACCAACATGGTTTTAGCTATTAACTGTGACTTCTGATGGGGGAACAAGAACAAAACAAAGATCTGAAAAGCAAATCAAATCAATGACATCCACTGCTGCAAACCAGTAAAGAGAAGTCAATCAGGTTTTCTTTTTTCCTCATGCCAAAGTCTCATATGTAAGTATAGATCTTTTTCAGTCTATGGATGCCATCCAAGATTTTATTTGTGGACTCGTTTATGAATATTGAGTTGAATTTCGGAATGAACCAGTGCTCCAAGGTTCATACATGTATTGCTTGTTTATTTGCATTTGGTAATTGGTTTTGTTAGAACTGATACCATTGGCATTCTTCTTTACTTTTTTTCTTTCTGACGTGATTGACATCATTCTTATGCCACTTGCAATTGGTGATCATGATAAGAAATCAGCCTGAATTACTATAATTGTCACCATGGTGTCGTCCTACAGCTAACTATGGAATATGTAATAACATTTTTTCCTTGCATTGGAGCTGTTACTGAAAAGAAAAATGATGATTGAAATTAAAGATCATAGACAAAGTCAAGGGACCTAAATAAAGCATTATTTCTTAATGCTTTATTTTTGTTGGGTCTTTGAAGTTTAGAACTTCCTACCCGCCAAGATCAATATGTAGTGGTGGGTCCCTACGGATTCATTAAATATATTTTCTAGTAGTAATTAGTAATCCAAACTATAATGACATCTGATCTACTTAAGCATGTGCAATGCTAGTCTTCTAAGCAAATCCTCCGAAGATGAGTGAAAAATGCAATGCACTCTATGAATAATAAATGCCTTTGTTTCAAAGACAATTAAAAAACACCTAAACTTTGATGGGATTTTGTTGCTTCTTGCAAGTTTGGTGAATCCTTTTCTTGTAAGTGGAAACCAAAATTAAATTGATGAAAATGATACTTTTTATTCCGACGTATCTTTCAACCATCAAATTTATTTGTCTGATTTGAATTAAAAAAAAGACTATTTATCATTATCATTCCTCACAATGTCGGCAACATGAACAATCGGTTTAGTGTGATTATACAGATCCAATGATGTACCAATCAGTAGATTTGATATGTTCATTCTCATTAAAATAGCCAATCCAACAGTCAAGTTACCTATACAGAGGACAAAACATAAATTTTGCAATAGTGAATAATACTTCATTGGAGAATTCTTTCACAAAATTTCATACTGAATGAAAATCACTTATTTTCAGAACCTGTGCAAATCCCGAATTTTAAGTGATTGAACCACGAAGGCGACTTTATGATTCCTAAGACTAGCAAGAACTTCAAAGGACAGTTCGAGGAAAAATTCTTACATCCTCCTGGAGGAAGAGTGAACCTTCCTCCACATGGAGTTTGCACCATACAATTTGTTTTGACCGATGTGAAACGTAGTAGGACCCATTGAAATAAGTGGTGAGCGTGAGATATGGAGTAAAACTTCTTTTCCTCCGGGAGGAGGAAAGAACTGCTCCAGTTCGAGAAAGAAATGAATAGCTACATTATTCGCATCATGCAGCAAATATGCCACTGCCATCCGGGAAAATCCTAATCAAGCATAATTTCCCCCAATATAGCAAGGGGTTGTGAGAATTAAGACAATGGAAAGAAGCCATGAATAAACTCATCGCCAATTTTCCCCCAAACATGATCTATACAGTTCCCACTTCCCAGGTAACTTATGAGGGACTTCTCATGTTCACTTTCACTTCCATGTATAACACTCGTATTTGTCCCAGTGTTATACTATAAGGAGCAAAAGGATAATCGTATGATGCCTAACCACGAAATTATATTTATCAACGCTATATCTTCTTTACTTTCTCATAGGTCCATCCATAGGAAGTAATCTACTCTTTACATCTAATTCTCAAATGATTCGCATAATATTATTCCAAAGACAATATAAAAACCATAAAACATCAGTTGACTTGCCAAAGTTGTAAATTTACAATCATGCCAGATTTGGAGAACTAGAAGACAAGCAAAGGCTAACTATTCAAAGTAGCAAACCTGCTCAGCACTTAATAATCAGGAAATCTGCATATTCAAATTCTCAATGAAGGGGGCTCAAATGAACCTCGGCTATCAAGGAATTCAAGAAGAGGAACCCTCACCCACTACTATTAGATCGGACTGAGATAGTTAGCAAACCTCCCTGTCATCAACAAAGACAAACAGAAACGTCAAACGCTCAAATGTCCCTAAATTTTCAACACATAAGCTTATGCAAGGAATAGAACCCCTGGCCCTCAAGCTTGAATCATCAATTAACTTCCTATAACCCCATCAAGAAGTTATTGTTGTAAGGGCAAAAAGAGGGCCTTTTTCCAATTTGATCCTTTCCGTTATAAATCATTCACAAAATCCCCAATATGGTCCCAGAGAAATATTTCGGATGACAAATTGATCCTTCCATACATGTATGTCCAATTAAAAAACTTTGCGCAGACCTGTACCAATTTGTTGGCTCTTTTGAATGGTGACAGACAAACAGGAGACTTTCAAATTTTTGAGAAACCAATTTGTCCCCTAAATACATCTCAAGGACCAAAATGGGTACTTAGTCTAAATCATTTATCACTGCAGTCTCTAGTCACTTTTTTCGTAATGGAACTAACTGAAAATGCACCCATTTGTGCTTTATCATACATCCGTAACGAAAAGTAGCTACGAACAACATTGCTAAACAATTTGTAGTGTAATGAACCAAGTTAAAAAGTTAAAAAATAAAATCTCTGCTTTTATGGATCTTCTCCATAAACATGGTTTAATAGATTGCTTTGTGAAATTATTCAAGCTTATATGGGAGACAACATATAATAACAAGAAAAGGACGAAAACATTATCATCATCATCAATAACTAAGATTACTACAGTTGCATGCAACGGAGAGTGTTCAATGGCAAAAGTGCAAATTTCAATCAACAACTCATTTAGAGGGAAAGAAAGAGGAGAAGCGAGGGGGACCTTGGGAGGAGGAGGTGGCTTCGCAGGGAAGCCTAGAAACAAGGTAAGAGGAAGCAATGGCGGTGTGCAAGGGTTCGAATGAGCTCAACTCTCTTCTCAGCAGCGACAACCTCGGCGTAGCGATAGGGTTCTTCTGTTGAATAGTAGTAGCGAAATTGGAAGCACGCAAAGGGTAAGAGGTTCTCCCTTTAGCAGAAGCAGAAGCAGCTCTGCTGAACAGGGTCCGCACCATCGTGGATCTTGCTGATGCTGCCATTGAAGAGGCCATCGTGTTGGAAGCTCACTTTGAAATGAAACCCTAAAACCCTCTGCAAAACCCGCGCCACTCACACACACACACACACTGTGACGCACGTTCCTTCCACCACTCCAAATGGGCCTTGCCTGGCCCGTTTTGACAGTGTTAAAATAGTCTACCAAACCCGTCAGAAAAAAATGGAATGGGCCAGTTTTTTAGTTTCATAATTCTAACTTGAGCTCTTTAATTTGTGCAATTAAAATTTGACATAAAATACAATATAATATATCTTTTATGTAAGTATGCCTAAACATATATTTTATCTATTTTATTCTGATACAGATTTCAATATTTACCTATATTCACATTAATATAGGTATCATATTATAAATCTCAAGTCGAAATTTTTTTAGTGTAGTTTTAGATTAGGTACACCTGATATAGGAACTTGAACCGTATGTCTATTTTGAGCCCATGACTCTTAATATAAGCTAAATTCATCGGCTTTTATTGCATTAGGGAACTTTTCCTTATTTAAAAATCGTAAGAATTTCACTCGAAGAAATTCAGTTTTTAACTTACTCAAGCTACTTATGGGAGATAAAACAGAGCAGGGCTACTAGTACAAAATATATAAGTAGATTTTGCACGAATTACTATATGTTTCGGGAATACTATTTCAAGGACAATGAGCTTGTTATATTTTGAAAACAAGTACTTATCTAGAATTCATTTTGAAAATAATTTTAAAGAATCTTTTCTACGACACCTATTCAAACAAGCCCAATATTGAAAAGAAGAAAAGGAAATGCGTGTTACTTTCATGTTTTTCACATCAGTAGTAACTCATCTGTCCCAGAGCATGCTCAACAATTCCGAGCAATACGATGATCACATTCTCAAGTATTCGATTGTACAGCAGTGGCCTCACTCAAAATATGAGACTACATCCATCTGATTTGCTTTAAAATAGTCCACTATTTGACACAATCATCATAAAAAAAGACAACTCACCAAACATTTTTCGCAAAAATCTTGTTTCGAATCACATCATTCACGATAGTGATCTCAAGGAAACTACTAATCTGGACATTACATGCATTTGCTAATAATCTAGCCCACAAATAATAAAACAGAAAAAATAAAGTGCGGCATTGACAGAATCATCACTCTTCCATGGGTTGATTCTCCTGTGATTGCTGTTGGGAAACACTGACTTTGATCTTTGGTAAAGTGAGAGATGGATCCTGTTGAAGCACTGAAGGAGCTTTGACCAAACTGATGCCCTGCTCCAACTCCTTCGCCGCCTCCTTGATAAGCTTCTCCTTTTTGCCTTTCATCCTAATCAAAGTTGTTACAAAATGTCACCAAAAAAGCCAGAAGAAAACACCATGCAAAGATTCTAAATATTCCAAATACATGCATAACAAAAGAGTGAAAATTAAAAGGACCTGTTCTTATGGTGTCTCTCCTCCCTGCTGACTCTGATCTTGTCAATCTTAGGAATGGCCTTGAGGACATTCTCCGCAAGATTCCTGTCATATCTCTCAGGCCTGTTTCGCTTTCTTTCAAACTCAAAGGTTGAATCCTGAAACAAAATATACAAAAGCTCCGAAGCATATCCAAACCAATAGAATTAAACTAAAACACACACACATATAGTGCCAATATAATTAAGAGTTTAATTTTGATGCCCTGCTAATGTAACATTTTTCTACAGTGTCATTCAATCAAACACTCATTTGCACAACTTTTCAGGTAATGAGTATGAGACTCAACTACCTATGTTAATGTGGCAATACATGATTTTGATGTGGCATGGAAATTAAACTCTATAATTAATTACCTGTGTCATATCCTTTCCATGGACTCTCCGGTATGCCTTGGTCCATTTTACTTTACGAGGGTTCCTCTTCATTTTAAAGTTCTTATGGCATTTAGATCTACAGAACCGGAAAATCTGCACAAAGAAAGGTTGTAAGGAATCTGAGCCAGAAATGCCATGTTATATATATATATATATATATGAAGCTCCACTTTCACATTTAGCATTTGATCTCCAAAACTGCAACCAATTACATTTATAATAGTTCCCTAGTAGCATTCACAGACATGGGAAAAATGCTTATTTGGTTATTTGATAAACGAACAAACTCATAAAAGCTTATTAGAGTATATAATTACAAAGTGTTAGGAGGATAAGGATCTGAGTTCGACATTTTTGTTACCTTGGCATCGTTACGAACAAACTGGATTCCATGTCCAGGGTAAACGGTTGAAGAACAAAACCAGCATTTCTCCAATCTCATTGTGCCTCCAGCTTCTACACAGGAGCACTTAAATCACTAGAAGAAAAATGATCCCAAAAAGATTGAATAAACAAAACGATGATAAGGGAATGCAATATTATTGCAAGAATATATTTTGTTAGCAGCTTAGCACCTACACTTGCATATCACAAAACAACGAAGCTGAGATCTTATGTCAGGAAAAAAAAAAAATACAGCACCAAATAATGCAATAGAATCAATAAGGTACTAAACCATATAGCATATCATATGCAATAGAAATCATTTACCTTACGCACCCGCCGGTCGTTGCTCGCGATGGCAGAGAAGAAAAGCTTCAGAAGCAGAAGCCCTAAACAAAACCCCTTTTCTTTTATTTTTGTTTTATTATTATTTTTAACGGGTTTCTGACCTTCGAGTTTGCCGGTTAACCCGTTCGACTCATTTTACCCCTTTTTCCACATGGTTTTTCTGGACCGGGCATTCACCAACCCAATATGACAATTCTCGGCCCAAATATCATATTAATAATCGGCTCCGATACCATGTTAATCTCCATTGCCACTGAAAGAAAAACAATTTCGACCGGAAAAAAAAAGGGGAAAAAAACTCCACTGTGGATATTGGATAAGCAGTATCTTACCAACGAAAACAAAAAGAATAAAACTTCTCAACATTAATGACGGCCCAAAACTTTTAATAGGAGGAGACCGGGAAGCTCCAGTGCTTTCATTTGGGCCTTTAGATTTTAACACATTGAGACCCAAAAAGAGGGATAAAAAAAAAGGACTGGAGAGACAGGAGACTGGTTGCCTTTGCCTCAGCCAATGGCAATTGGCAAAGCAAAGATTCAGCGGTTGAAAATAACATAGGTAATGTTTAAAGTGATTAAAATTAGGAAATGATTTTTGAGAAAAAAAACAAGTAACTATTTGATATGAAATGATTTGAATTGAAAGTTAAATCTTAATGATTAAATAGGAAATATAAATGAATCAATTCTTATGTTTAAAGCACAATACATTGTGTGTTGTAATGGTTAAAATAGAAAATAAATTGATTTGATTTGTATTTAAATTTTAAAACTAAATCAATTCTACTCTAATTCTATCAATTTTGATAGGATTTAAAAAAAAATATAAAAGAAGAGATTAATTATATGGATTTACCTATCAAGTCATTTCCATTTTTAATGGTTCCAAACATAATCTTTAAGATCTTTTTAACTGGCACCCTAAGTTTTAAAAGTTTTTTTATAGATGATCTATTAAAAATATCAAAACTCATCTTTTTAAGATAAATTTTTTTCTTTTTATTTTCTTTTTCCTTTTACAGGGCATGGGTTAAGTGACTCAAATATCTATCCTCAGATTCGTATAACCCAACGTTGGGATTTGTTTGAATCAAATTAAAAGGTCCATTTTACAAAAAAGAAAAGAAAAATGGTAGATACCAAGATATAAGGTCAAATCAAAGAATACAGATTTCCTATGCTAAGAAAAATTTAAAATTTACAATTCAATGAATTTAATTTTTAGATATATTTAATCTAATCTAATCTTGTATTTAACAAAGTGTGGTAAAATCAAGGTTCCAATTCTCATATGTCCAATTAACGAGCAACCTTAACATGAACCAAGATGGGTCATTGTAAGACAGAGCTTGACCAGGTCAGCTCAGATTACAGCGCCGTCGCTTTCATCCTCAAACGGCTAGTTGGCGTTTGGGTAATACACGCCATCTAATCTGAAATGGCACGCTCTCCGAACCTTCCAAAATTAGCCGTTGCTGTCTTCCTTCTTCCGGGGGCCTCTTCTCCAGCTAGCTTTTTGTATTTTCCATTTTCACTTTTCTTTCCTCAATTATTCTTCTTTTCTTCTTTTTCTTTTTATTTCTTCTTCTGATAATTATAGTTCTTTATCACTTGTGACTGAAGTGAGCCCCGCCATGACTTCATTTTCTACATGCCCCACTTGTGACATGCTAAAACCATCATTTTGGACCCCATCTTCTCATTCAACTAACTTCGTTTTATTTCCTAAAATATGTTCTTTTTTCCAAGGGAGAACAACAATTCGCGTCCTAAAAAAATAACGAACGAAACAACCATGTACTACAAGTTTATAATTGCTTCTCTTTCCGTCCTTGAAATTTTCCCCAATTAGCGTCCGTCTAAAAAATCATTGACTGGAATTACTAGGCCAATTTTAATATAACTTTCAATGTTATTTAATTTATACTTGTGTTGTTTGGGGAAGCAAAAGAACAAGTAATTGTGTATGATTGTGTTAAGTAAAAAATTTCAAATAAACTAAGATTTCAAGTAAAATTACAATTTAGTCATGATGAAAAATGTTTAAATTTCAATCAAATTTATACAATTACTATGAAAGAAGAATGAATAAATTCTATTGACAAACAAGTGTATGTTAAACTAATAATAATGGCGCTTTTCATGTGTTTATATATGACGTGATATGAATTTAGCATGCATTATGAATTTAATATTAGTACATTATATTTTTCTATTACATCATGATTTTTAAGATTGTGAGATTTGAACCTATAACCTCATGTTAAGTATCCAAATCACTCAATTATCATAACTTATATTGATACATTAATTGTAAGACTATATACTCATTTAATTATATGTAACTGCATTGTTAAAATTGATTTACGTCTATATATATATATAAATTAATTTCAAAAATTATTTTTCGCCAAAACTAATCTCATAAATTATGATTTTAATGTTTGGAACTAGTAAATATGTTCAGTAAAATCGATTAGGAATTGAAAGTAAATGAAACTAAAAAGAGAAAAAAGAAGGAAGCTGCCTTATAGAGTAATGCATGGATGTTTGCTTTATTTGCTTTAGGATTTCGTGCATGGATCACGGGTTTAATTAATTAGGCCTCTATTTTCCTTTTGTAAATCCCAAGCATGTCATCGATGTATTGGACCCATGCCGTTGAAGCAATAGCTCATTATTATCATTCTATAAACAAACAAAAAGATACCCATTAAAACAAAAAAAAAAAAAAGGACTCAACTCGAGAATTGCACATGTTAATTAGTAGCAAAAGCCGAAAAGGCATATTCCCCAACAAGATACCACAACTTCAACAAAGTGAACACGTGTCCGTGCAAGTGCAACTATTGTACGAATGCAACAAATACGTAGGAAGTAGTAACTGACTGCAACTACCTCCATCCTTACGTAGTAAAATTTAGGCTCACGAATCAAATTAATATCGAAACACAAATTCAGTCGTCACATTAAACTATTTAAGTTCATTATTCGATAGCGAGAACAAAGTTTTACATGGTCTTGATCCCCCATAATGGCAATTTATGAACACCTCTTGAGTAATAATAAACTAATAATGCTACCACCAATGGTAGGTGTCCTTTAATTTGTTGCTAATAAGATAAGATTTGCAACAAGTCAGTCCGGAGGTCATAAGCAATTGCAATTAATTGAATTGCGTGGGAGTGGATCCTAATCCGAATATGACTAAACCATTAATTCTTCACCTCCTGCATGGTGTTGCAGCATATATGGCTCACGCAATGTGCTTGGTGCCGTCTATGATCTATCTCTCCTCCTCATGTTAGCTTCAACGGCCATGAAGAAGCTTAGTACATGGTTGAACCGTAACCCATAATATAGATCTACCCTCTTCGCAATAGACTTGGGAGAACCGTGTTTACAAGTTTGATTTTAAGGAAAAATAGAAAGAAAAAAAAAAGGAAAATTTTATGTAACTTTCATTTTGCTCATGAGTTTTGGTTTTTGAGAGCTTTCAGTACTGTAAAAAAAAATGTAGTGATATTTATTTCTAACCATAACAGTAACGTGACTTGGGTCGTTATAATCACACAATGACATAATTGTAGTTATTTCTACTTTGATATAATAAAAGAAGAGATCGATTGACATTCACGTAAGATTTGACATATTTATACATTCAATTAATTTTTATTCATTCAACCATTGAATAATAAAGAAAATGTTAGAATAAAAATTTTATCAAAATTTAATTATGAAAAATAATATGATATGATTATGATATTTGAATAAATAAATAAATAAAGTGTATCACTATTTTATCTGATAGATATAATATTTATTTGTTAAATATTTTGACAATATTATTTTGATACTATTAATTAGTCAAATAAAAAAAATTGACAAATGCTATGAACTTTCGTCTATCTCGCACACGCTGCCAAACGATATTTGTTAAGGCAGAGATTATAGATTAAAAGATGGTGAATCGGCTGGAAGTCTTTATCACGAGCTTACATTCTATTAAAGCAACCTCATCCTTTCAACGAAGCAACCGAACTATCATTAGGTTAGACCCCACATCCCATTGCCCTTAGACCCCAATAAACATCAAGAAACAAAACTATATATACATGAAAATAGAGAGATAAATTAATGTAATGCTAAATAGCCACGTCATTTTCTTTGGCACATATATCTCTAGTTATCTCACGTTATGGAATCACCGAATATGTAAGTCTCGCAAGTATTTCCAATATATCAAACAATTTCTTAAAGAATCTAAATCGCATGATTCTATTGTTTTATATATATATCATTGTGATGGTTTTGATATTAGATTCAAGACGGATTAATGTTTATGAATATTTAATTTAATAATTCAAACTTATTTTTATAGCTTAAAAATACACCTCATGTATATAAATTTAATTATTAAATCAATTTAAATTCAAATTTACAAAAACTATTTGATGAAGTAATAGAATATATTTGTTTGACTATCTCTAAATAAAATGTTTCTATCTGAGGTTCCTACCAATTTGAAAGTGCTTTTCTTAACAAACAAAAAGTTTCTCCAATATGAGACTTTATGTCACCTTCTTTTTAACAATCTCGCCTTTTCATTTACTTCTTCTATGAAAATAAATATCAATTAAAGTCTTCTGTTTCACAATTTTTTACACAAAATTATTCAATTGTCATTTTTCTTTTATTAGCGTCTGCAAAAAGTTTTCCCTTTCGTTCTAGAGAAAATTTGAACACTTTTGGATAGCCTTATGATCGAGTGGGTGAAGGAAAAGCAATATGAGCTTCACCAATATACACAGTATAGTATATTTACAGTCAAAATGTGGAAAACTTAAAAAAGGCATCACTATAAGATTGAAAAGTGAGAGACGTTACATAAATTAAGCATTCATATAATCAAGATGATTAGTGTCGTTTTCAAGGCATACAAAGTTCACCCTTTTTTACATGTTTATATTTGTTTAAGCTTTATAACAAACTTTTTGTGATTCATTCAGTTGGCTTTATGCCTTTGTCGAACAGAAAACTAGGTCGCACTTTCATTAATGTGGTGAAGTTTTCATTGAATATTTTGATAAACAAGTTTTCATTGAATAAAGTCTTACAAGCTTTACCGAAAAAATAACTCTTACAAACTATAATGTTTTCATCTTGACATGCATGGTCTCTCACTATACTTTTGCGAATGATTGAAAAGAGAGAAAGAACAACAAACAAGTTATTCACCTTGATTGATTTATAAAGAACATGCTATCATTCTGCCGTCCTATCCTGTTCTTTTCTCTAGCACTATCAAGTGCAGTATGTAGTGTAGTAATTAATCTATCTAGGAACAAAACAGCTATTTAATTAAGGTACATTTGTATCTTCATATATACAGTTTATACTGTGATTTCTATGAATTAAAAAAACCTTTGTCCATTATTTCAAATTACAAATTTAACAACCTTTTTAAAATTTCTAATTTTTCATTCTAACCCTCCTCCCTCCTCTCAAGGAGATGCACACAGAACCCCAAACTAAGCCCATCAACACAACAATTGTTTCCTTCACCGTCAATTCCATCGATCCTACCCCGTTGATGGTGGTCAAGATTTGCCATGACCACCCCAAGATCTTGGAGGTTCCGAGGTTCGATCACCATTTCATCACAACTATCACCATCACGACAAGGAAGAGAATTTGCATGATGACTCGACAAGTCAATTAGGATAAACAAAATAAAAGTAAAGAAAAATTAAAAACAAGCATCAGTTTCATATTAGGGTAAAATTGTAACACACGCTTGGGGCTTTCTTTGGAAGGGAAAGCAACCAGGTGAAGGGATGCAGGCTGATGAGTACCCACGCTAGCATGTCTTGGGACATCATTGGCAAGACAACAAGGAGCGGCAGTGAGGATGCGCGGCGGTCGGAGATGAAATAAGATGAAATGGGATTTGTTTATGTTGGTCTATGGTGCAATTTTCTGGATGTTGTGATTATGATAATGTATTTGGAGTTGCATTTCTACCAGGTTCTATGTTTAACCTTGATGGCAATACCAAATGGGTTATTTATATTTTTTTTTTTGACTTGTTTGTTGTTTGGACATTTCTTTGAGTTTCTTTATGGATCATGTTTTCTTTATCGGACATTTGCTCGCCGGCATATTTGTTGGTTTGAGCTTTCTTGTTATCGAAAAAAAGAAAAGAAGAAGAAGAAAAGAAAAGGGAAAGAACCAAGACAACCAAAAACACACAAAATAATGCAGTAACTTTCAAAGATTTATCTAATTATATATAATTATTTGTTGTTATGATGATTTAATTTATTGATTATGACAATTTTATGCCATGATAAAAGGATTCTATAAAATATTATAATTAAGTGATATGATGTTTAGATTTTTCAAAAAACAATTAGGTATTAAATTCCCACTGAAAAAAAATTTGACACGTCTCGTAACTTTCTCAAAAGTAAATTCCTAATCCTATTATTATAGGATATATATATATATATAAAATTAAAAAAATATTAATTTAATTCCTAAATTATAAAATATAATTTAAATTAATCTTTTTTTTGTCATTCAAGTTACTTCTCACATATTTTATTATAAGAGTTTAATTTTGATATTATAAAAATATTTTATATTATTATCTAATTAAAATATTTTATTTAGATGAATTTTTAAATAATAAATATAAAAATTAACTATTATAATTTATATAACAATATATAATTAGATTATTATATAATTTTATTTTATACTATTAATACATGACAGTTAAATTCTTATTTTTATGAACTAACTTAAATTTTAAATATTATTATTTTAATATTAAAAAATAAATATTATAATTAAATACTCATTTTAAGTGTTAAAATAACATTTTATCTCATATGTACTAAATGAATACTTTCTCAAAAGCAAGACTAAAATCAAATATGTGTACAATGTCTGGGAACAAATATGCAGTCCCAACTTTTGAAGAGACCAACACTCTCTTTGCTCTGTCTTTGCTTCTCAGTTCTTAGTTCTTACTGAGCTTTCTCTCTCTAGGAGATTTTTTCTGCTCTGTCTGTGCATTGCAACAACAATAACAACAACACTTTCTCGCTCATCAGATCTACAACCATTCTTCAAAGCTATGCGCCACTAGCTTTATTCCCAAATGTCCAACTCCGACCCCAAAAACCGCCCACGTCCGGGACCCTGGCCACAGGCGCCGCGTCCGGAGTCCAACCACACGGCGCCACCTTCTTCCTGGGCCAAGAAAACTGGCTTCAAGCCCAAGCTGTCCGGCGACACCAATGCCACCGATTCCGGCCAACTGACCCTTCCGCCCAAGCCCTGAGACCCTAACGCTAATCTCGAAGCCGCTCGTGTTCCACCACCGCATTTGTCGGCGAACGGAGTGGCGCACCGCGAGAAGGTTCAGGTTCCGGTCCTGGTTCCGCCGCCGAAGGACCAGGTGGTGGTAGCGCCGGCGAAGAAGCGCAAGGATTCCGACGGAGTTACGAAGAGTTCGGTTCCCAGCACCAACGGCCAGGCGGCGGCGGCAGAGCAGCCGCCTCCTCCACGGAGAACGGCGAGGGCGGAGGAAGTTGTTGACGCGCCGCCGCAGAGCGTGGACGACGATGGCTTCGGGTCTAGGCACTCGCACATGAAGTATGAGCTCAGAGATTCACCTGGTCTTGGTAAGTAAATAACAGAAAAGCCTTCTATTTTTTCTTTCCCTAAGATTGAAATTTTTTCACTCCCTAAGATTGCAATTTTTGCACGTATAGTTTTCGTATAGTTTTTGTATGCTGACTTTTTTTTTTTTTTTTTGTTTCGAAATGGTTATTGTAGTTCCTGTTGGTGTATATGGTGTACAGCATTATGTTTCGATATTGGGCTCATTGATTCTCATTCCGCTGGTGATAGTTCCTGCAATGGGAGGTTCTCAAGTGAGTGATGATTTCATTAAGTTTAATTATGAAGTAACTGAATTTTGTGTGTGTGTGTGTGTGTGTGTTTCTATTTGTCGCAAAGAGTTGTTATTATGGTTGTGGGGGGTACACTACACACTACACAGGTAACTGATGTGGTAGTGGGTATAGGAGGACACTGCTATGGTGGTGTCGACTGTGCTGTTCGTGTCGGGAGTGACAACATTGTTGCATACTAGTTTTGGGTCGAGGTTGCCCTTGGTGCAGGGTCCTTCTTTTGTTTATCTGGCCCCAGCTTTGGCGATCATCAACTCCCCGGAGTTTCAAGGATTAAATGACAATGTATGTATTCCTTTCCCCACTCTCCTTTTTCTTTAATCTTTAATAGTTAGCATGTTTGGATTTTTAGTTTATTCAACCAACGACATGGATTGAAGGTTGCAAATTGAGCTTTAATTCATTTCAATATATTCTGAAAAATCACGCTGAGCCACATCTCAACATAAATTTTAACTTCAAAAGTTTAAATAATGGTTTGCAGACAACAACACATTCTTAATTTATGTCTATCTAATCAACCAATTTTTTATTTTTTTTTGGTCTTTCATCCATTTCCATTTTTTTGATTAGTTGTGATGTTACATAGGCTTTGTGTTATATGTTATAAGCTTTTTGATGGAATTGAAATTACAATAGCTGATAAGATTTGTGTTTCAATTTTCAGAAATTTAAGCATATAATGAAGGAGCTGCAGGGGGCTATAATTATTGGATCAACTTTTCAAGCTTTACTTGGGTATACTGGACTCATGTCGCTCTTAGTAAGGTATGATTATGGGATGTTCTCTGCTTGTTTATTTGTCTTTTTATTGCATGCTTCACTGTTTAATAAAAAAAGGTTTACATGTTGTGGACGGAGATGTAATGCAGTCCCAACTGCTAAGGTTGAGAAATTTAGGTAGAATAACCAGTGACGGATCCAGAACATTTAGGTAATGGAGGCAAATATGATACACGAGTATAGCAATAGGTTTTACATAATTTTTATTTTGTTGTGGGGTCAAATTTAATGAAATAATGGAGGCAAAATATGTATATTCCTATATACTACGACTAAATTTTTCAAATCATTATGGGGGCATATGATGCCACAATTTTGTAATTGTGAGTGCATCTGTCCTTAAGAATAACCATAGAAGATTATGCTGGGAAGAAGAATGATTTGAATTAAAGCAATCTGAAAAAACAGAACTAAGTAGTGCTTTGTTAAGAATGTGGCCCTGTTACTTGGTGTATGGCCACACCCTGTGAGTGTTCTTGTAAAAAATATGGCCCTAAGATTGAGCAATGTGAAACCCCATAGAATGAGAATGCAGTTTTTTTTTTTTTCCTTTTTTTTAAAAAAATAATAATAAAATGGTCAACAACTGTGGATGAATAATTGCCAAAGATGAGAATGAGGAATTATATGGGTTATAATGAAAAATTGAGCAAGATGACAAATGAAACCAGTTATGTGCAGGAGGTTTGGTGGCGAGTGGTAGCAGTGAGAAGGAGGGTGAAGTGCCTGTCTATATTTTGTATTTTGAGTTGAGGGAAGGAGGGGAATGAAGAGAGACAGAGTAAATTGACAAATTAACCCTCCAAATACACCCTCATTTTTGGGGAGGGTGGGAGGAGCAGATTTGGATGATGCCCTATTATGTATATATTTCACTTAATTTGGCAGGTGTCTTGGTATAACTCTTGTATAATGGGTTGACTGATTGAGTATGAAGGTTTCAACCTGTCAAATATGGGCCTAAATCCTTTGCCTTTCCTCATGATCTATATCACATCAGTATCTGAGTCGTCTGAAACAAAGTTTTATGTTCATATGTGAATTTTTCAGGTTGATCAATCCAGTTGTTGTAGCCCCAACTATTGCTGCTGTTGGACTTTCATTTTACAGTTATGGTTTTCCAATAGTTGGTACATGTCTCGAGATCGGTGCAATTCAGATATTAGTGGTTATTGTTTTTTCTCTCGTAAGTATGTTAAATTCAAATCCCCACTGTTTCAATGGTATTTATCATTGGACTGTGATTACATAATCTATTCTTTCTTGCTTTCTGCAGTATCTACGTAAGATATCTGTTCTTGGACACCGCATATTTCTAACATATGCAGTAAGTTTACAATATCATGCTGATTGCCTCTTCAAACATAAAACTTTGTTGTATAGCAAATGGTTCTGCTAAGCATTTATTTATTTTTTTCCTCCACCTAACTGCCAGGTTCCTTTGGGTCTTGCAATTACTTGGGCAGTTGCTTTCTTGCTGACTGAAGCTGGAGCCTACAGCTACAAAGGGTGTGACATAAACATACCTGCCTCAAATATGGTTTCAGAGCATTGCAGAAAGCATGTTTCAAGGATGAAGCACTGTCGAGTTGATACTTCTCAAGCATTAAAATCATCCCCATGGTTCAGATTTCCTTATCCACTACAATGGGGCACTCCTGTCTTTCACTGGAAAATGGCTCTTGTGATGTGCATGGTTTCCTTAATTGCATCTGTGGATTCGGTTTGCATCATATCTTTTTTCTATTTTGTTTCCTGAACTGTATTATTTGTCTTAAAATAGCCACTATGTGATTTATTTTTCTGACGGTACAGTCTAGATAATCAAATAATTGCTTGTACTGGTCTACAAGAGATTAACAAAATGCCATATCAAATTGGAATGACATTTCCCTGCACTTTTCTCTATATGCAGGATAATCTAATCACTATAGTTTCTTGATATTCATTTGTTTTATACTTTGTAGGTTGGCTCATACCATGCATCTTCATTGTTGGTAGCATCCAGACCTCCAACCCCTGGAGTTCTTAGTCGGGGAATTGGTTTGGAAGGTCTTTCTAGTGTCTTGGCTGGTCTCTGGGGAACTGGAACCGGGTCCACAACTTTAACTGAAAATGTTCACACAATTGCTGTGACTAAAATGGGGAGCCGCAGGGCAGTTCAACTGGGTGCATGCTCTCTGATAGTGTTGTCTCTTGTGGGTAAGTGTCGGTTATCTTTCTGTTCCTGCATCTACCTTTATCAGTTTATCTTATGATGAATAGCTATTGAACAGAATCATGTTTATTGTGAGACATTGGAGGTGAAAAACCATTATTGTAATATACCACGCTTTTACCATTTTAGAACAATTATCCAAGCATATGATGCTTGTAAGCATAATCTCTAAGAGTTGGTCATTCTGAAGAGAGAGGCAGTAGACTAGTTGTTTTCATCAATCTCATGACACTGTTACCAATTTATAATTTTGGTAAGAATAAGGAACCTAAAAGTCCTATGGGGAATTTGGTAGGATGGAATGCCTGCATTTTCAAGGGTATATCTTCTTCGTTCTCTTCTGATGGCTGTTTTAAGGCAGTTTCCATCTCCAATAAGTAGAAAAATTGGGTGAAAACTTGAGCTTCTCTGTTTTCTTACCTTTTTCCAAAAGAAAAAGAAATTATTTTGAAGAATGCCTTGTCCTCCCTCCTAATAGTACTTTATTTGTTTTCTTTAGTAATCTTAAATTAACGCCGGTGCTGTGCACTGAGTTAAGGAATATATAATATTTGAAATTTTTCTATAGATATGACATTAAGGAGAATTCTATTTTTAGATGTTTGCAATAAGACAAGATAATAATGAAAATGCAAATTTTAAAAAATTTCAGTAATTTATTTATTGTGCATGACACAGCTCAAGAAAATTATGACAGAATGTTGCAATTTCAACAAAACAGTAATGTTACAAACTGGACCTTCCACGTGGTAAAATTTCACAAACCTCAGTTCTTTTTATATATATCATTTATTGATCTATTGATGATTTGTCTATAAAAGATCTCCAGTATCTCACCGTGTTTGACAAGTGTTGGACACAGACAGCTGATTTTTGGAATATCTGTGCATAGATCATTATTGCTAGTTGTCTTATTGTATTTTATCTGTTTCTGATGGCAAACTTATATAACTGTTGGCTACTAACTCTTTTGAACTAGAGATAGAGTGATAGTTGTCTTCCAAGTGATGGAACCTATCTGCCTTCAATCTCTTTTAAAGTTGTAATGCCTGAGAAAAGTGTAGTTGCTATGATTGGATAAATTTCATCTCAAGGCATTGTCTATGGTGAAAGTGGTATTCAGATTGTCCGATATACTATGTTATCAAGTGATCATACAATAACAAATTTATCATTAAAGTGCATGGAAACTTAAATAATGTATGTGCTGATTGTCTCTGTTTTTGAAACATGACACATCATTGGACAATTTATACGTGCAATTTATTCCTAAATTGTTATTGTTGGTTTCTTTTGTGATGGCCATTTAATATTTTTTATTCTCTCCTATGTATAATTTCCTCTTTTACGAATATTACCATGTTTAATTTTGCTTGTGCTATGTAACAGGTAAAGTTGGAGGGTTCATTGCTTCAATTCCTGATGTCATAGTTGCTGGTCTCCTCTGCTTTATGTGGGCAATGCTTACTGCATTGGGCTTGTCAAATCTACGCTATAGTGAGGCCGGAAGCTCTCGTAATATCGTCATAGTTGGGTTATCATTGTTTTTCTCTCTTTCTGTACCTGCCTACTTCCAACAATATGGCATTTCTCCAAATTCCAACTTGTCAGTGCCAAGTTATTTTCAGCCCTACATTGTGGCTTCTCATGGGCCTTTCCACAGCAAAAATGGAGGGGTATACTTTTGTTTCATGTCCTATTACTTCTGTGAATCATATGCTTGATTTTGATCACGTCAAATTCTGTGACTGAAATTTGTTAATCACTAAGACTTACAGAAAGATAAACAATAAGTCAAAGCCCACTTTCTGTCAGAGTGGGTGTAGCTCAGAAAACCATGTCATGGCATATCTATCACTCTATCTCCATGATTTTTAAATGAATAAGTGCCACCCTCATAATCACTAATCACATAGGTTGCATGCAAGTTGCACATTGGTTTTAAGATCATTGCCCACTACTCTTTGGTTTTGATGATTTGTGCTGGTACGCGGAGCATCTTTTCTGGCAGAATCCTGCATGATATGTCATGGTTGGTAACTGCTAACTAGTAAGTGCTGCATGTTGATTGCATAATACATATATGGGTCATGACTCATGAATTCTTGTTGGTTAAAGAATACTGCACTCCTTAGCTCCATTTTAAGATATAAGTTTTTGTACTTTCAGATAACATGTCAGGTTTTGCTTAAATGTAACATTTTCTGCCGCAGGTGGACTATGTATTGAACACTCTTTTTTCCCTACACATGGTGATAGCTTTTCTGGTTGCTGTTATATTGGATAATACTGTACCTGGCAGTAAGCAGGAACGTGGAGTATACGTCTGGTCAGAACCTGATGTTGCTAGAAGGGAGCCTTCTGTTGCTAGTGACTATGAGTTACCCTTGAGAGTTGGTCGGGTTTTCAGATGGGTCAAGTGGGTTGGCCTGTGAAGGACAAGGCTTTGTTTGGCTGACTATTTACATGTCTTTTGTTGGGCTCAAATCAATGATGGAGGATATTAGTATAGTATAGCCAGTAGGTCATGTTACCGAGTCAATTTGTGTACATTGAGGATCTGGAGGAGCCATATTTATGTTGTATAATTTATAATTTGTTAGATTAACCATGTATCTAGTTTTGATTCATTCAAAATCCCCAGGTGGAGTTTTTTCCTTGGTTCAAGGCGGGCTTTGACTAATTGTCCTGGTTATGTATATATACACGCAATATTTATTTTCAATTTTTCTTCTGCGGTTTTACTTCTATTATTAAATCTCATGTCCTAATGCCCGAGTTGATAGTTCCTATTTGGAAGGAAAAGAAGGTAAGGTGTGGTGTTTGTAGAGGAAACTTACAAAATTTTATTCTACAAGCCCCCTCTCCTTCTCTCCCTTTCCTTTAAAATCAAATTCACAAACACATTTTACAGGTATCAAGTTGTCTTGTTGGGAAATAGATCTTCTCTGGTGAAATTTTCACAAGAAAAGGTCATTATCTCATCATTGACTTAAAAACTGAGACTCATACATATGACAAAAGAATTAATAACAAGATATCAATATAATTTTGTCATGTGAAAAATTTACATGAGAAGATCCATTTCTTTATTGTTACTTCATTTGCTGATCCTTTTTACGTGCCTATTGTCTATTAGTAGCCTAGACCCTTTTGTTTCTTATATTGATGGTAAAAAAATCAGCTCAAGAAATTAGGTAGCACTTATTTATCAATGTTGTGGCTGATGCTGTGAAATCCTTGGATTAATGTTCCCCTCTATCCTGTGTAGGTGTGGGAGAACAATGTCAATATATCATCTATGCCCTGCCGAGTAACTTCTTGCTATAATTAACCAATGGGCTGCATAGGTGGCAGTCTTACCGATACATCTCAACCTTTTCACACTATATTTGAAGCTGTCATTGAGAATGGCCCAAAGCTCTCCTCATATGGAAGAGCTAGCTCCACATTCCCCCATGTCTTCCAGCCATGTCAACTAATCGAAATCCCTTTCATTTCATAAACAGCCACCAATATTTACGGAGCAATTTGCTTGGCTAAAGGAATAGAATTTGATTTCGGTGTAATATCTCCATTTGTGAGTAATCTGGTAAAAACTTCTATAAGTGTTCAAAGAGCTTGGAGGTTGTTCCATGGCTCTGGTTGGATGATCAACTTTCAAACCTACCTAAACTTTTATATATAGGAATGGAGTCCAATTTCTGTCAACAAATAGAAAGTTAATAATAAAGTGTTATCATAGTGAGTATCATGAATAGTTATCTAGGATGATTTGGTTTTTTTTTTTTTTTTTACATTTTATTGATTGACAAAAAACTCAAAGGAATATGAGCCTAATGTTAAATTTCCTCGAACCATATTTACGTATTCAAAAATGTTAAATGTCCTACTTTTTTCAATATATTTTAAAAGAAACAATTACGTGTTCCTGAACATTGATTAAAAGTGGATTATGACTTTACTCTTAACCAATGTTTAAGCAGAACTTTACGTCATCTCTTAAAAAATATATTGAAAAGAGAGACAAATAACATTAGTGTTTATATACCAAATGCCATAACATGACTTTAAACTCTGTCTAGTCCAAAAAGGAAAAACAGTTTCCATGTCTAATTTGATTAATTTTGTACTCAATTGGGTTCTCATGGATACATCCAGAAGACAAAATAAATCTCTACCAAAAAAGGGCAAACAATAGACACAATAAGAATACAGCTATTACGGTATATCAAAATATCAGTTATATTGTATCATCAGCGGGTTTGAAGTATCAAATTGGTTTAGCACAAGGTCTTTGATACGTATCGGACACATGCGATTCCTCCCATGGTGTGTTCATACTTCATAATTGATAATTGAAACTACGGCAATTAAAAAAAATGATAATTGAAACTAAACAATAAACATGCATACAAAAGTCGTGTAGGCAATGGTAGCACCCATCATATAACATAAATATTATCAATGGATCAGTAGGGTCATTTTGGCTAACTTTTGTTGCTACTTTTTACCATTTTAGCTGCATATAGGCCATATAACGTTATTGCCTCCAAAATTCAACCCAGTTTCAAACTAATAATTTCTCCATTCAATCTCAGAAGGCGTGTGGGAAAATGTTTATCCTATCAGCATGTAACCAAAATAAGAGCATCAAAGACAAACTCTATAAAATAAAATGCTTAATCTAACAAGCTAAATGAGCCATTCGTGAATTAGGCAGGATGTTATTAATTATGGTTCGGTGTTCATGGCTGAGTCAACAGAATGAATTTTTCCTAAACTAATCACTATAAATAAGGGTCGGTTTGGTAAAGGACAAATTAGCATAGAGGCATAAACTTCACAAATGATTTTTCAACACAAATGTACTTATAAACTTGACCAATAAAATGTCCATTCCCTTTTTTATTTTCGGAAAAACGTATTAAAAGCCCAACAGACTGAAATAAGAGTCTAAGGAACAAAGTCAACTGACCCCAATGGCTAATTAAGCAAGACTTAGGTCCGTTTATATGAAAATATTTATGACTTATTTTTAATTTTTTGAAGTTAAAAGAGTCATATTTTTTATTTTTTTTTTTGTTTCATGTGATTATACAGCTTATTTTTTTTCCCCAAAAATCATTTTTAATTTTATTGGGAAATTAAAATATATAAATTTTCAAGTAGCATTTTCTAAAATCCTCAAAACAAGAACTTTTCTTATTATACATTTAAATAAAAATAAATTATTTATAACTTATTTTTAAAAAATTACTTTCATATAAACGTTTAAATCGATTATTTATTCAAATGAGTCCTTAATTGAGTCACTGTGAGACTACTTTGTTGCTAGTTCTAAAGCTATTAAGAATAATTTAATGATAACAAATTTAGTTAATTTATAAGCTCTTAATATATATATATATATATATATATATATCAGTGACGCCCATGCTACGAGGTAGTCAGACCTTTATCAATTATCAAAATCATTGATTCTCGCCAATATGTGTATTATAAAAGATCTTATGGACATATATATGCACATGCGTAAACATTTCATATATGACAAATATCTGAGAGTTGAAGTGCTTCTGTAATGTATGAAAGAATGTGTCTCCTTTCTTTTTTTTAATCTGAATACGACTTTTGAATTAAGAAAAAAAGGTCGATTTAAAATTAAACAAACAAAAAACAGAGCATGGATAAGAAGTAAGAACCGAATTTTGTGTGGCCATAAAATATGAGTTGAAATCGAAATGCGCACGTTATGAACGTGGTACGTCAAATTTCAAGTAAAGTTGCTGGCTCTCGTCTGCATTTGCAGCAACGTTGGTTTTGTTGTCTGGACTAAATCTTATTCACATATTCTTTTTCTTTTTTTAATATCAATATCTTATTCACATTCATGAGTGTTTCAAATTTTTATATATGGTCTCCATGAAATAAAATTATATATGGTCCTAGAGTGCTTCAAATTATGAGCCGGTTTGGTTAAAATTTTAATCAAATGAATTCTATTCCTATATTTGCTCTAATCAAATCGGCAATCCATACGCTCTAGTATTAGGACACAATTTAAGGAATCAATAAAAGGTAAGTTTCTAAATTCTTGAGTAAATATTACGTATTAGAAACTTAAAAAACTCTCTTTTCTATGCAACAATTTTTCTTTTTTGAATCTTCAACCAATATCTTTAGGGCGCTGGAGTAGTACTTTATATTTCTCTGTTTTTTGTGTCACCAAGTTGGTGGCGTTAACTTTGTTATGCTTTCCCAGCACACGCACGCGCTTAAATCTACATACTTTAATGTGTGTCTCACCAAGTTGGTGGCGTTAACTTTGTTATGATTTTTGACTTCGTTGCAAATACCGTATCTTAGTTCAGTCATACATGTCATTAATGTATGGTAAAAATGAAGGACGGACTTAGCTTGCTTATGCATCTTTAGAGGTGTCTTTGAGGGTTCCATAAAATATTAGTTGGAAAGAAAAAGTTAAAATATTAAAGAAAATAATAATAATTTAATAAATTATTTCTAATTATTTTTTATTTTAATACATATTTAAATTTGAATAATTATTGGGAAGAAAATACAACGCCAACTAATAAAGCAACATCTGTGCACTATGGTGGTCCCCACATGGAAAGACATTACATGAAGAAATGAGCCTGACGCACAAAGAATTGTGGTTTTGAATTTTTCTCTAATGTATCTCCTTACCTACTTTCAGCACTGCGTTACTAATCGATGATTTAAAATGCATAAATATACTCCATGCGTACAGCAAAAACAATTCACATAATTATCAAAATCATTAATTGGAATTTTTAATTAAAACAAATCACTATCACTCCATTTAATAGTTGAAAAGTTTTTTGTTTTGGGGTTGGAAGAAGGTTACTTGGAGTTACTTTTTTGATCATGTATTTTTTCAATAATGCATTTATCATTTCTGCTTAAAACATATCTTCCATATTGTTGTTATACATTAAAAAAAAACTTCCTTATTTTGTTAAGATGGCAAACTAGCCCAAAAGGCCCAAGTTGATTTTTAAAGCTCGTGTTAAACGAGCTTTTAAAATAAAAAGCTTCATGTTGAGTGCCCCTTTTTTTTCTAAATAATGATAATATAATCTTAAATTTATGGTGAACTATATATATAATAATATATTAATTATTTAAAATTAAATATATATAAATATTATAAAAATACTCATTCAAATCTTACTATGTATATGATTAGCCATAAACTCAAATGTGTGTTAACAAATTTTTTCTCTCTTTCTCTTCCCGTGGAAGTTCATGTTTAGTTAAAAGGCGGAGAGAGAGAGAGTTCTGTATGTAAATAATGGTGTAACATCGAGCTGCAGCACGTGCCAAGCTCGTATACATTGGTTATTGTTGTAATTATGCATTAATTCATTATTATTCAAATGTCTGTCTGCCATCAGCATTAAATCAAATTTCTTTTATGAATCCAACTTTATAATATTGGTGCTTTTATTAAAAGGCTTATTTTTCGTCTTTCTGTGTCGTTGAGATGTACTCATAGAGTCATAATTGTTAAGTGTTGATTGAAATTGTGTAGGGAAAGAAGTCCCACATTGGTAAGAATTGGGATGGAAGGAGGTTGTCAAGGCTATATATATGAGCCTAAGTTCTCCATTTCAAGATGCACCAGTTAGAAACACTCAAAGCATGTGTCTGACTTTCTTTTCTCTGTACTCTTGTTTTAGAGTGTTGTGAGATGTAGTTTAAATATTTGCTTTGGAGAGTGTGGGTGTACTGGGGGCCAATGGGGTGTTGGAGAGTGAAGTCTATGTGTTGTATTAATTTTCACATAGTGTTATTCTCTGGTTGTCTTTTTGACAGCGGCTGTGGTTTTTCTCCGGTTTTGGAGTTTTCCACGTTAAATTATTGTGTTGTGGTTGTGTTCCTATTTTATTTCTCTATTTAGGGTGATTCTCAAGGAGGGGAAATGGTGTATTTTCCCAACAATTGGTATCAGAGCTTTGGTTCGGTGGAATTTATTCTTAGTATGCTCTGTGGTTGCAGCTTAGTCTGATCTTCCACATCAGAAAAGAATTTGTCATTGGTGCTTGGAGATCATCCTTGGTTGCTGTTGGTGGAAGGTAGTGTGATACTGTAAGTGCAGTTTGGAAAGGTTCTGGCTAAGGAAAGACTTGGTATTTAAGCGTGTCCGTTGTGACCTACCTCTCTTTCCTGGGAACTCTCCTATGCATGGTTTTACAGTTGGCGTACACTATTCCAATATATGGTTGGATAGAGAAATTGATGGAAGGATTGATTTTGGCTTGTGGCAAATACAAGTCAAGGATGTTATGATACAATCAAGATTACACGAAAAAAAAAAAAATGTGATGCTAGCATGTCCACAATTGCACACAGGCATTGATGTTTATGCAAGGTGTGTGGTAAGATTATGAAGGTGTTGCTAGCATGTCCACAATTGCACACAGGCATTGGTGTTTATGCAAGGTGTGTGGTAGGATTATGATGGTGTTGCTAGTAGGTCCATGATTGCACATGAGCATTGGTTTTAATGCAAGATGTGTGATGATATTATGAAAGTATGGCTAGCGGATCCACAGTTGCACACGGGCATTGGTTGGCGTTGAAGATGCAGGGTGTGTGGTGGGGGTTATGTCGATGGCTGCGAAACTTCCGGGGAGAGCCAACATGGAAGTTACACCATAATATTTTCAGCAAGGTTTCGACATGTGTAAAGGTGAAATTCTTGGAATTGTTTCATTCCGAGTGAGTATACTTTTTATGGTGGAGTATGATAGTTCTTTGAACTATGATTGTTGGTATAGACAATGACAGCAAGAGATTGTCGGTGAAGACAAATGACAGCAAGGGATTGTCGGTGTTGACAATGGAAGTTGAAGCTGTGTTTATTTCAATCAAGGTGGAGATTGTTAAGTGTTGATTGAAATTGTGTAGGGAAAGAAGTCCCACATTGGTAAGAATTGGGATGGAAGGAGGTTGTCAAGGCTATATATATGAGCCTAAGTTCTCCATTTCAAGATGCACCAGTTAGAAACACTCAAAGCATGTGTCTGACTTTCTTTTCTCTGTACTCTTGTTTTAGAGTGTTGTGAGATGTAGTTTAAATATTTGCTTTGGAGAGTGTGGGTGTACTGGGGGCCAATGGGGTGTTGGAGAGTGAAGTCTATGTGTTGTATTAATTTTCACATAGTGTTATTCTCTGGTTGTCTTTTTGACAGCGGCTATGGTTTTTCTCCGGTTTTGGAGTTTTCCACGTTAAATTATTGTGTTGTGGTTGTGTTCCTATTTTATTTCTCTATTTAGGGTGATTCTCAAGGAGGGGAAATGGTGTATTTTCCCAACAATAATCACATATTTACTAAATCATTACATGAACACACGTACACAATAATACATATTTTATTTTTCATGTCTTCTATTTCTTAATAAACAATTTAATGAAACGTCTCGCAATAGCTATAAATAAGAAAACAAGAAAGAAATGGCTCAACCACATCTATATTAACTTATTAATTATTATAACAACACTAGTCCTTTTTTTTTTTTTTGGGATTTCATCACAACATTAACTCGTCGCTTGTCACAAGTCAGATGATGATAGGTCTTACATCATAAAATAATATCGAATCTTTTAAATGAGATCAAACTCATAATAATTATATAAATAAATATATAGTAATGTGACGATATGCGTTCAATAATTATTGAGCCACAAATCCAACTCGTCTTCAAAACTAAACTTCGATCAATCATATAGCTGTTTAACAAATAATAAATAGTTTAATTTTAATACATTGACATTATAAAAATATCTTGTACTATCATCCAATAAAAAAAGTTTTCATTTAGGTAACTTTTTAAGTAATGAGTGTAAAAGTTAACTATTATAACTTATATGATAATATATAATTGGATGATTGTATAAAAAATTTTTACATTGTGACAATGGATGGCAATGGAATCCAATAATGAAAGCAAATGCGCATTTTTTTTTAATTATTTATTTATTGTTGATGTTGTACTTTGCATCGTGTTTGAGACAACTGAGATTTTAATGAACAAATAAACAAACAAAACGTGAGGGTGTCTTAATTACATGGATACACAAAGCTGAAACCAGAAAAAGAAATCTATAACGTAATCACAGGTTTTAAGTTAAAAAAAAAATGGGCCCGCAGAAATCTTATAATTGGACAATCTAAATCTTTGCTTGTTTTGGTTATTCACAGTCTCGGACACGTCTTCGACGTAATCTAGCAGAGAAATACTAAACGACAATTTTTTTTTATGTACATACTAAACGGCAATTAAAAATAATATTATGAGAATAATAAAATTATATAATAAATATGTCCATCACACGTTTTATTATTGTTGGATGTGAAGAATAACCACTCATCATCATATTTAATTATGATAAAATGTATGACATGCATTTATTATATAATTTTATTATTCTTATAACATTATTCTCAATTAAATTACAAAACCCTGCATGGTATGCATTTCTTTCTGTTCAAAATGACTAATTTATGCGGACCAGCGCATAGATCAGATTAGCTAGTAGATATCTGTTCTAACTTAACTAGAAGTTAGAAGTGTCTTTGTGGTTCTATCCGAGTAGGATTGCCTATAAATAAATATGTGGTTTCCGCCAAGGAAAATTAAAAAAAAAAACACCAACAATGAACAACTCATGATTTATTCTTTCACACTTATTACGCGAAATATTGTAAAAGTAATTGTTATGAACCAATACTAAAAAATAATTTTATATTGTCATTTATTAAAAACCAAGAAAAGGCATGGTGTGCAGAGCTTCCTTTTGAACCTCGATCCTTTATTCGGAACTTAGACTATGTCAGGATCTATCGTCCATAATGATATGTGTTTGTTCCACCTCTGCTTGCTATGGTGAATATGCTTATTCACGTTGGCCTTGCTTCTTGGATATGCATTTGTTTCCCAAGTCAAAGGTTTTGGGATTTCAATGTCCTGGTCGTTGTTGTGGCTTTTCTTTTCAGTACAATTGCACATGAAATTTGTTTGGTTTTCAAGGCCCAGATATCATTGCACTTTTGTTTTCATGGAGTGCTTTATATCAGTGGTTGGCTATATTTGGCCCCTGCTTCTTTATATCAGTGGTTACTGCTGCAAAGTTGTCATTTTGAAATGATTGTTCTCTACGTACACTCTGTTATTTTTGGGTGGAAGTAATACTAGGTAGCTGCTTTCCTGATTTTGATGGCAATATCAAAGGGCTTAGCAAAGTTGTTTATTTTGTATTGCTTTCTATAATCTTTAATAGGGTATATTTTGCTATCTCTTTAGCCTCTTGATATTAATTTTTCGAATATTATCTTTCTCTTCTCTCTTTTTTTTTGTGTACTTTTACTCGCCCATTGGAAGGAAAAAAAAAAAGTTGTCGTCATGATGTGAATAAGTTGACCTTTAATTTTTGTGCTTATCCAAGAGAAAAAAAATAGCTGCAATTCTTCAGGCGATTGAATATTACTATCAAAACAAGCAACTGGGATTTGGAATTCAATACTTTCATTCATCATACAAACAAATCTTCTTGTTAGAGATACAAATAAAAGATGGTGGTTACTCAATCTAGGTACAACAATGTGCTGAGGCATGAGCCACCATGTTAGAAGTGCGTTAAATATAATGAACATTGTCATTTCAACACTAAAAAATAGATGTTCAATTAAGACACTCATTTTATTATTATTGAATGTGATAGTATCCATCACATTCACTAATGATAAAGTGGATGTCCCAATTGAATATTCACTTTTAAATGTTGAAATAAATCATCAGGATTTTGAAGCCATAAAACAATAATATACCATTGTATGGGAGGTCTCGTTGTGACTGTTGATAGCTTCGTATACTAGCTCAACATCCTCTTCAACAATCAAATTCCCACATCCCCTTCCTAGCCAAACATTAATTAATCATTATAGGAGCCCATAGCACTACTGACTATACCTAACAACCAAGAGTCACATGGCAGTAGAGCAGACCACTATATTTATATCTTTTATTAATTGATTTTTAGTAACGCAAGTTTCTTCCACTAGTTCTAGACTCCAAACAAGGATAGTATATATGCACTTCTTTTTAATCCTTGATAATATATATGCATTCCAAATTCTAAATTTTCCTTGATAATTAATCCTTCACGGTCATTTCTCTAAAGAAAATGTCTAAACGTGTTCCGTATGAGTAATTTCCTAATGTTAACATATAGTAGCGATTCGAAGGAAATTAGATGACACAACTTGCTGAAGCACATGGCCTTCATGAAGCGCCAGATGTGTTATGAATTATGATCACACAAACCGGCATAATATACTGATATCAGAAACTCAATAAAAATAATACATTTAATATTTTTCTCTCACAAACTAACATAACACCCATAATAAATGGAAGAAGAAATTATTTTAAGCTTTGATTACTTAATGGGATGATTTCAAATATGGTACTTGACTTTGCCAGGCTTTACAAAGCAATAAAATATTAAACAAAATGAAAACTTAATGTTGGAGTAACTAACATGCATGAAGTGGTAAAGCTTTGGAGGCTATGGTCAGCTATGGTTTTTCAGCCACGTTATCTACTAGTAATAAAGAAAGCAAGTGCTGTAATTTCTTTAGAATAACTAGTGCATGACAAATCAAAGCAGTAGCAAATTTGCTTTGTAACTAGCCAACACATGGCAGTCTATATGATAGGCTATGGACTCCTAGATGCAAAACTATTCTTTAGCCTAAAGTTGGCTTATGGTTCAAACGGTGCAATAATATGTCCTGGTTAGTTTAAAATATTCCTAACATATACAAAATGTTGCTCACAAGTGGTCAAAACCAGTATGACCATGCATTTGTTTCCTCAAAATATCTATTACCCAATAATGAAGTTGGTTAATCATCAGTTCGAAAAGCTAGTTTTCCCTACTAACATTAGTTTTAGAGTTAGTTAACAAGTTTGTTATTTTGTTATCTGTAGTGATCACTTACCTACAGGATGTATACAAGGAAAACATGAAATGATTTCAACTAACTGATTCATTACCTCATTGAGTTCAATACACAAAAGCTATTCTTATTCGTCCTTCCTCTGTCCCTCGTTTTCAGCATTGATCTTGATACCATTTTACAATCTCAATTGGTCTTTGAATCTCGATTGAAAAGCCCCATCTTTAGGGCTCACACATCGTTTGTGTCCTCCTCTAGTCATTTGTTTAAGAATGATGCGTTTACAATACTCACAATAAGTGGAGGAAGTTTTAAAGGGCCGGTACTCATAATTTTTTTTTAAAAAAAATTCTGCTGATGGATAGTAAAATGGAGAGTGAAGAACAAATTTTTAGGAATTTATAGTTATACAATGAGGATTTAATAAATAAATTTATGCAGAGTTCGTATCCAAGTTAGACCATTTTTTTTTCATGTATGGACAAGATTTTGAAGATATGAGATGACGATCATATATATCAAATTATCAATACTAACCTTGTTGGGCTCAGAGACTGATTCACAGTTTAATTAGATATTGCCAATGTGTGGCAATGAGTATCAAAACTAAATCTGATAGAATTAAATCTACCAGTCGGCGCAGCGTAACGAAAATATGAATCAGGATGAATAGTAAATTTTTTTACAGTGGACCCACTGGTCACTATTTATATAGGGCCCGTTAGTCACTATTCACGAATAGTACTATTCATAGAAATTTGCACACCGAATATTTAACGTGGAAACCCCCAAATACCAGAGGAAAAACCACGGGACAAACTCCGAAAATATTCCACTATATTCAGGATAATTACAAAATATCCTTTCCACACTCTCCAACCTAAGAGGTAAATATAGTGTATCCCAGTGAAAACTCTTCTATTCAAATACTATAATTTTGCAGTACCAAGGAGTAATAAAGATGATACCCAAAAAATATTCCCGGTGTATATACCCACACCCTACACTCTAAGGGATTTACTCACACTCTCTATTTTTCTCTGTCACTCTCAGAAAAATAATACTCTCAGTATATTTTTCTCTTACTATGCAGCTTATATTTGTTCGCTGCTTCTATTGTGTTTTCTGAACTGAAGCGCTCCTCTATTTATAGAAGCAACGCACAGTTTGAATACGATCTGTGCATTGCGGTCACCAAACGCGTACCAGTTGTTGCATAAATTTTTCAATTCGTGTATAGTAAAAATTATTGTGCATGCGTTGAAAATTTTCTCTTGTTCCCCGTTTTTCTTTCAATTACACATGGATGGAGCCCACAACTGGACCCCACAAACCTAGCTTGGGGAATAATAGATGGTAGAAAAGTTATTAGGCTGATAGCATTTCTTGTGGAAGTTTAATTTTAATTTTTTTTGTTTTGGTGCTGAGTTTAATTTTAATTTATTGATAATATTTTTTTACATAATTATTTAATAATATAATATTATATCAATAAAATATATTTAGCTCTTATCTCATTAATTATATTTTAAAGATTGCTATATGTAAAAAGGGAATTTTTTATTTTAGACAATCAAAATTTAAAATTAAATGCTCCAGGTGAACAGGATGCAGTAAGCGTCAAACAAGTATTCATCGCCGCATCAAAATAAATGAATAAAAAGAATCCAGATTTTTCAATTATTAAGTGATGATTATTATAGAATGATCTTTAGTGTGTCAGCGCTGCTTTGAATTGGCTATGACTCTTTTAGAAGGACTCGATCTGATGGATTAGAAAAATCAAACATTGAGCACATGAACCTGAAATATGTTATCACAATGCAGATAAAAAGAAGAATTGTGATATTTATATTTATGGTACGTGGGATACTATTCAAATAAGATTTATGCATCGATGAATGAAGTGTAAGTTGATACAATATTTTATATCCTATGACTACAAATAATATTTTTCTGAAAAACTTGGTTAAGTTAGAGAGAATTTTCATTAAGATTAATTTTAGAAAAGAATAATACAATTTGACCAGAAATGCTTCCCAAAAAATTCACTCCAAAATATATGCCGCCCTCAACCTTTCTAGCCCGTAGCCACATTCAGCTTCCACTGTTGGTGAAAATTGCGATTGAAATGATATTAATAAAAAAAAACTAATGCGCAGAACCGATGATTAATTTTGACTCAAAATTTCGATAAGTTATAAAGAGTCAGTGTTCTTAAAATTCATTTAATCGACAAGATATTTAAAATTAAAATCGGTTGAATAGTCAACTGGACTCATTACCAACCGCTCATTAGAGTTGAGTTACAATTTAATTTTGGACATATTATAAGAAAACCAAAGAAAAGACAAGCAATTTTGAAGTAGCTTAGCCTGCAAATGAGCCCATTCCCTATATATCCCCTAATATATTATCTTTACATAACATTTTGAAGATCATGTGATAAAGCTTGGTGCTATTTCAGTCTTGGATTATTTCAGGTGGCATAACCCTGAAATGGAACTTAATAGCATTATTGTTGTTGATTTAACTAGCTACTTGATTGTGTCTTTGTATTTTTTCCTTACCAAAAAGAAAAAAACAAACACTTTGAAGGAACTTCATTATATTTTGGCCATAAATTTCACAATAATGGTTCAAAGTTAATGTATTTATTTGACGCTTAAAAAATTGATTACCTATTTGGGGATTCAAAAATAGTTTGCCTTGAATTGTCAATTTATCTGATTTTTTGTTTTTGGATTTTAATTTGGACCTTGACAAAGTGCATCTTTAAATTTTAATTCGGAATTCCAAATCAATAATTTAAGCAAATGGAACAAGAGAAGAGATTTTGTCCAAATCATAATTTAGAAGTTTTTTAACGGAAAAAACCAATCTTGCTAGAAGCGTGGAGTCCTTTCAAAGCCCTAATTCTAATGCATTTCCCATTTCAAATTATTCATTTGTTTGGGAGTTTCTGCCAATTGCTATCGTAACTTTAATTCGACATTCCTGCATAGCATTCTTATCAGGCGCGCGTGAAGTAATTTTTTTTTTTTGGTTCTAATTTGTGCTAATAAATTAACCAAAAAACACAATTTTTTCCTATGCTACCAAAGAAGAGAAAATCGGACCGGATATCAAACCGGTCAAGGTACTAGTTTAAAGTTTAGAGATTCAACTGGTTCACTCGGGATTCAACCGAAATATAACAAAATGTATATTCAAATATAGATATATGATTAATTAGAATATAAAAAATATATTAAATCATTAACATTAACATTATCAACATAAAAAAATATAAATATTCATAAGTTTATAAAAATAAATATAATCCATATAAAATTTCTCTAATTCCAGTCTCACAACACAGTTATAAAAGTATTTAAAAACAATATTTATTGGTGAACAGCCTGCGAATAACAAAGAGAGAAGAAAGATAATCCAATAATCTTTGTTAGTGTTATTTTTTTTGTTCCATTTTCTTTATTTGTGTTATGTGACTGTCACAAGATATCAGTATTTAAGCTTTAAAACAAAAAAAAAATTCAAACATTCGAACCGGTTCGACTGATCTAGTTCGTCGGTTTTCCCGGTTTTGACTTTCTCCGATTTTGGGGGATTAACCGGATAGCCCAGGTGACCTGTTCCTAGTCGAACCGGTCGGTCCGGTCTGATTTTCTCTTCTATGTATGCTACTAAACAAACGGTTTTAATTAGTATACCACACCTATGGTGTAAATTTGCTTAAAGTTATATAAGTATTATTTGATCCTAATCCATATATATATATATATATGGGAATTGATAGCTTTCACATCTTCATGTGTAGGTAAACAAGGTACATATTTCATGTTGTTAGACATAAAACTCCCATTTTCTCTCGTAAATCAACTTAAAATTTTGAATATTATTATAATTTTATTCTACTCACATTTGTTAAAAAAAGCTTGGCCAATGGATAATGAGGTAACTTGGCCAAAGGCAAAGTTGGAGCTCAACCGAATGCGACGATGGAACTTGTCTTGTAGGAGACAAAGCTAGACTGGCATGTGGAAAAGCTTGGCCTGGGACAATAGAGATGAAAAAGATCTCAGTTGGGAGAAGGTAAAACTCGTCCAAGAGGAAATAGATTTGGGCCAGGAAGAGGTGGAGCTCAGCTGACAGGTGGCATAGACTAATAGTCATATGATGGAGGTTAATCAGAGATGGCAACAAAACTCGACTGTGAGGTGATGAGGTCAACTAGAGATGACAATTAAGATCAACTAAAAGGAGGGTGGAGCTCGACCGAGGAGGTGGTGAGGTGAACCACAGATTTAATATCTAAGTAAAAAAATTTTGAAAATAATATTCTTGTAGTGAAGAGTGGATATTAATTAGATAAGAGAAAAGATAGAAGAGTAATAACAAATGTGAGCTAGATAAAATTATAATAATGCTCAAAATTTTAAGTTGATTTACAAGAGAGAATAAGGTTTATGTCTAAAATAAAATGTGTACCTTGCTAACTTACATATATATGTTCAACTTAAAATTGTACATATGTTTAATTTTAGTCTTTAAAATTAAGAATTCAATAATTTAAGGTGTGTTGGGATAAGCTTTTTTGGGCTCAAAATCACTTTTTTCAATAATAAAAAAACTCATTTTCGTATATTTAGATGATTTTTTAAAAAATCATAACCTTAAAAATGTAGTGAAGTTAATCAGTGTTGATTATGATTAAAATCCTATGTTATTAAACATAATTTTGTTTTAGCATAGTGACGTTACACCATAGGTTTGATATGGGTTAAGATCAAGTTATATCAGGTGCAATTTTTTTTATTGTTGTTGTAACTTGATCCTAACCCTATATATACACACATAAGGTATACACAATTTTAGAGTGAACACCTAATTTCATCCCTTAAAATTTTTGCATCTAACAATTTAGTTCTTTGAGAAACAAAATTCATCTTGTTGTCCCTTAAAACTGAAAATGATGGCCTCATTAGTCTCTTTTTTAGTTCTTCATCAATATAACCACACATGTAGCACAATATAATGATAATGTATCATGATAATATTAAATAATCAAAATGATGTCATTTGATCGATTTGGAACTTCTTTCACCTAACAAAACAAAGTTTTATCGGCATTGTAAAAATAAAGATTTTCTCACTTAGACACAGTCCCTCTGTTTTGTGTTGAGTTACTCATGATTAAAAATGTTTGTTTGTAATAAGATTAGATTAAGATGCATATTATAGTGTTGTAACTCCAATAGGAGTGCAAGATAGAGGAAGGAGAAGCCTTATACAATGTCATTTTTGTGTTTGGGGCAAAAAATAAAATGACATCATTTTATACGTGTCAAATAATATTCTATGTCAATATATTAATAGGTCACACGTACAATTCTGGTAATATTGTATGAACGAATTTTAAACAGGAACTAACTTATCCGAATCACTAGACAGGTTTATGTTTTTTTATGGACTAAATTATCGTGCACAATGTTTTTTTAAAAAAACCACATTGGGTAATTGTTTCGCAATTTTATGTAGAGAAAACTTTCTCCGAATGTGAAGATAACGACAAAAAACTCAAAACCAAGTCAAAAGAAAAAGAAAAGGTTATGTCAAAACGAGAACAAGGAAATAATTAAAAACTAATAATGGTAACAATTACTATAACAATTTTAAAAATGCATGAATGCAAGGGAGAGGAAGAAATGCAATGTATGTAAGTAAGAGAGAGAGAGAGAGAGAGAGTGGGTGGATAAATTAGGGGGTAGGTGTGAGATTGACCAAGCGACCTCATACACAGCAGCTCCCTTCAACACACTTCCTACGCACCTTCACTCCCCATTTCCTCTCTCCTCCGCCAACTCTCATCCAATATTTAAGCCCTCAAGCCACCCCCCATTCTTTTCTCAGCTTGACGTTCCCTTCTCTGAAAGAGAACACCAAGCTACAACAACAACAGAAAAAAAAAAAAAACACAGAATCACACAAAAACATCCATTCCAAACACCACAACTCACCCAAATTTCCCCTAATTGTTTCTCATCTCATTTCATTTCAATTTCATTTTTCATTACGCATTGATATGCAGACTCTATCGCAGCCCACTTCCAACACCCTCAACCATATCTGGAGGACACGGGCCTCACCTATTCGGGTCGCCCCGGCCCGAATCTCCGTCAAATGCGCTTACGGCTCCGAACCCGCCAGCCTCGGAATCGGCTCTAACCGAGCCGATTGGCAGAGCTCCTGCGCCATCCTATCCAGCAACGTCGTCTCCCAGGAGAAAAAATCCTCCTCCTCCTCCGCCGCAGACGGCGCCGCCGGTTCCGCCGACCACATCGCCGCTGTCAACGGCCACAAATCTGCCGTGACTGACCTCAACCTTGTCCCGATCGGCAACATCGGCAGCGGAGAGAACACCAAGCCGCTTCCCCCGAAGCCGCTGACGATCTCCGACCTCTCTCCGGCTCCGATGCACGGCTCTCAGCTCCGCGTTGCGTACCAGGGCGTCCCCGGCGCTTACTCCGAGGCCGCCGCCGGCAAGGCGTACCCTAACTCCGAGGCCATACCTTGCGACCAGTTCGAGGTTGCGTTCCAGGCGGTTGAGCTCTGGCTCGCCGACCGCGCCGTCCTCCCGGTGGAAAACTCACTCGGCGGCTCTATCCACCGCAACTACGACCTCCTCCTCCGCCACCGCCTCCACATCGTCGGCGAGGTCCAGCTCCCGGTCCACCACTGCCTCCTCGCACTCCCCGGAGTCCGCAAGGAGTACCTCACCCGCGTCATCTCTCACCCTCAGGCACTCGCCCAGTGCGAGCACACTCTCACGAAGCTCGGCCTCACCGTCGCTCGGGAGGCCGGCGACGACACCGCCGGCGCCGCCGAGTTCGTCGCCGTGAACCGCCTGCGTGACACGGCGGCCATCGCTAGTGCCCGCGCTGCCGAGCTCTACGGGCTTCAGGTCCTCGCTGATGGGATCCAAGACGACCCGAGTAACGTGACCCGGTTCGTTATGTTGGCGCGTGAGCCCATTATTCCCCGTACGGACAGGCCTTTCAAGACAAGCATTGTTTTTGCGCACGATAAGGGGACTTCGGTTCTTTTTAAGGTGCTCTCGGCGTTTGCGTTTAGGAACATCAGTTTGACGAAGATCGAGTCGAGGCCTCATCGTAACCGTCCGATTAGGCTTGTTGATGATGCGAACGTGGGGACTGCAAAGCACTTCGAGTATTTATTTTATGTGGATTTTGAGGCATCTATGGCGGAGGTTAGGGCGCAGAACGCGTTGGCGGAGGTGCAGGAGTTCACGTCTTTCTTGCGGGTGTTGGGGAGTTACCCGATGGACATGACCCCTTGGAGTCCTTCTTCCCAGGGAAGTTAGCAACGCCCCCTCTAATAATTTGTTTCTTTTTGTGTTTTTTCCGAAAATTGTTGGATATAAGATGTGGTTATATGGATTCTGGATTTTGTGGAGACTAAAAACAAAATTACCTCATTATTTTCTATTATCTTTTACAGTGTATATTTTTATTTGTGTTGTTGGAGTTATTTATTTATTTATTCTTTTAGTTATGTTTGGGGAGTTTTACTGTTTAGGATGTTCAAATGAATCGAAATTAAGATAGTGTGTACATCGTACATAGAGGGCGTGACGATGGGAATATTTTCATAAACAATGGTAGTTATTTGCTTCCTTTGTAACGATTATGCTACTCCGAAAACGGCCTTAACAGTGTTTTGCTAGGGGGTGAATGTCTGATGTTTGTGCATGGAAAAAAACAAATGTGCACATCAGAACAGTTTTTTCTTTTTTAGTGCGAATAGTTGTTGTTGTTAGTATTTCATTGGGTGGTTTTATATTCGGTCATGGATTTAAGCATGTGTATGTTTTTAAACTGGTCATTTTCTTAATTCTTTTTGCCATTGTCCTTTTCTTATCGTATCTATGGCTCCATCGTATATTCCCGAATTTTTTTCGTGTATTTCTATGGTAAAAAGGTGAAATGGCATATTCAATGGGAAAAGGCTGGTGTGTGTGCAATTCGGGAGATACATGTTTGTACGAGAATCTGATTTCTTTTAACAAATATCTTTGTTTTGGTTAGATTTTTTTTTTATTTTATGAAAAGTCAGTTTCTGATATATACTCCTTCAAGACTGCAAGTATTGTCTATTTTCTTCCCAAGTAACTTTTCAAGCTGCATACAAGCTAGGCCTGTTTGCTTTATTGGAAATAGTAACTGAAAATTGAAAACTAAAAACTGTTTCAGCAAAGCAAACAGTCCCTAAAACTTTCGAGATTTTCTTTTAGATTTTATTTACGGCAATGATACTGAGATAAACCCTTTTTTTTTAAGATTGATTTTTTTTTTTGTGACTTATTATGCTTGTATGATTGTGCTTGACTTATTTATTGAATAAGCAAATTTGATAAATATATTAAACTTATTTAAGAGAAGAGTATTGTTATATAGTACAAATAACTATAGTACTAATCCATCACAAAAAAATGTGATGGAGGAAACTAATGAGGTTTATGTCCTGTTTGTCATATAAAATTGAACATCAAATTGAAGTTTGAAATTGGAATTAGACAGTTCCAATTCAATTTTAGGTTCGGAATAACATAAAATTATAATTATAATTTCACAATTAAACTTTATTAAATTAAAATATAACTGAAATTGACTATTCTTAATAAAAAAAATTATAAGACTCTCGTACTATTCATCATTTTGCTTAAGTAAATTAATTGGTCTTTGTTAGGGAGAGATAACTAATATGGCAGACTTCTTTTTAAGTTTTATAATAATTAAACTTGATCCAACTCCTTTTTGTAAGATTGGTGTTAATGGGATAGTCTCATTTTGGTCATTTTATGTTGTTCATTTGAGTTGAATTTTTATCTTTAGAATCAAAAGCATAAAAATAAAAAATATAATATAGAAAAATCTTGTTTGAGTCTTTTGCTTATTTTTCAAGCCATGCAAAAAATTTATAACATTGATATATAATGTGATCATCCTCTTGTAAGAATTGTAAGGAGTTATTATATGACTTATGTCATCTCTAATCCTGTGCAAGAGTGAATCTAATCTTTTTCAAGGAAAAAAAAACTATTAGATAATTAAAATTAACCCAACATGCAATTATTTTTTATAAAAGCTAGAACTACCTGACTTTGAATTAGTCATTACACCCAAAAATACATAGAAGTACATATTTTCTATTAAGCTAATATTAAGTTTTCTTAAATTTATTTTCTATGTTTTTGTAAATATTTTTAGGCTTTAGTTCTTTTGGGGGAAAAATAAAATTATTAAAATTATCATTTATAATTTAATATTAATTTAGTTATTTTATCGGATCCACTTTAATAGAATGATTAAATTGATGTCAAAATAAAAAAATATTACGATTAAATTAATGTCAAATCAAATTGATCTAAAATTTTATATCGAAATCAAATTGATGTAAAAAAATTCTTTACGGCGATGTTAAAAAAATTGGGACAAAAAGGTTGTTTACCTAAGAAAAATTAGATGTATAGGACTCTAATTAATTCAATCATTCAATGCATCTTTTTACAAGTCATATACAGAATAAGTTATCCAAATCGGTCTTTATATAGTAATCAATTCAATTTGATACACCTTACTCTACCAAATTCTTTATTATTTTAAAACAAAAGCTTACACCATTCTGAAGTTTCAATTTGGACCATTCATTTTTCAAGTGTTCCTTTTGCATATATTTATTGATATATTTTACATCTATTCCGTATAGGTTGTCTTCAAACTCAAACTTCACATGCAAACCTAAATCAGTGTTCACGCTTGGATTTTTTTGGGGAAGGACAAACAGTATATCTCTTGAAGAGTATATTAACTTGAAATTATCGTCGTGATCATCGTGGGCCATAGCATAATCATGGCAACAACCACCGAGGCAGCTCATGAAAGTGGCCTCGTTTGTTTTTCTTACTGCGAGAAACTGATGTTTCATTCCACGGTAGATAAAGAGAGATCAGGTTTTTTTTGGGAGCATACATTTGTACTGCATATTGACGGGGATGATTTTTTTTTTTTAATAATTATCTCAACTATAAATATGGTCCATGAGCTCCCATATCAGTCCAAACTCCAAACACAAAACAATGTACTTTCTCCGTTATCAAGCTCAGACCATGGCAGCAAAATAAAGTTCCATAATAAATTATATATTCATAAAATTTAAGGGGTTAAATGCACGTGACCATGGGTTAAGGGTTATTATCATCCTTATAATATAATGTGTGATATATAATACATTTTTTTTTATATATACATATAATACACAATAATAATTCTAAGACTTAACTACAATTAAATATAATTTGTTAGGGTGATATTGAAATCAAACATAAGTTTTTTGGTATACTATATATGATCATTTAGATAAAATTTGGACAGTGTATGATATGTTATTAGTGTATCAATATATTATTATTAGATCTCAATTGCTAAATGACATGGACCGTCACAGTCGTTAACTTACAAAGACCATGTGAGAAGCCTCTATCATTTGCAAAATTGTCCCTTTCAGACAAGTTTCCACAGTGTATTAAGAGGTGGGGGCAATTAATGGGCCACAAGCACCGCTGCAAGTGGCACACATGAAAGCGAGGTGTAAAGCATATAACCCGGAATAGCAACAGAGGATTAGGTGGTTGGTTTGGTTTATTGTGGAACTTTGAATGTATGACTGATTAAGCTTCAAAATAAAGCCTAAGCTATATATGAACAGCTGTGCTTAATGCTCTCACCAACCCAAACTGAAGGATATCCACAATTCACAGTTTCAATATTGATTGCTAAAGCGAAACACCAGTCAAAACTTAAGATCTACAATGACTTCTCTTCTCTGGGTTGGTCATGGTTTGTTTCTTACCTTTTGCACCAACCAATTGAACTTTTCTAATCCACGCTTTGGAAACTAATTTTTTAAAGCCTGCCTTTCTTGAAATCTTCAACCCCGAAATCCGAACAAATTATGACAATTTCTTAGAACTTTTTTTTTAAGGATTTCTCTTTACTAACACCCATATTGAGGAAACTATTTGTTTAGTTACTAGTTATGAAAAGATTAATAGATGCTACTTCAATCAGTCAATTGCTCTTGAAGCCTTATTGCATGCCACCCACACTCAATCTCAATGTGTGGAGGATGGAAGATGACTTAAAAATTAGATGAACTAATAGGATACAATTTGAAAGAGGAGAAAATTATGGTATTATATATCTATTATGTCATTTGAGATAGGTGTGGGTGACAAAAAAAAAAGGTGTAAAATAGGTTAAAAGATCTCGGATTTACTACGTATTAGTATATTTTTTTTCTCTTTCATATAATAGAACATACTATTAATTCTTCAATAATCACAATAATCATATATAATTATAATATTTTTTAGGGGAAGTCTATTTTTCTTTTCTTTGGGGGCAGCTTCCCCCTCTCCGGTCCATAATATCTTCCACGATTGTCTGGATTAGAGGAGCCTTATTTGTTGTCTGTATCTAAGTATTAAACATTTTCAGACCCAAAAAAAAAATAAAATTACTAAACATTTAAACCCTCATGCTATTATGTGTAATGGGTGGTGTTATATCAACACCTAAAAACTGGGTGTTCATGGACATTAAATCAAATTTAAAGGTAAAAAATTAAAATTTATATTTTTTAATAGAGACCACATAAAATTTAAGAATAATAGATTGAGTGTTAACACGGTATTCAAGACGTGAGTAGTTGAAAATATATTTTCTTACATGTAATATGAAATATGAATTTATGACAACCGTACTTCAAACGTAAATTTTTTTTATTGCAATTATGAATCAATATGTAGGGTAATCATTTATTGAGTTCTAATATCAAGAGAATAGGTACTACATATCTTAATATGGAATACGAATTCCACAATGCATCTTTAAACACAGCATAATCAATGTTTTCGTAATTAATATAAAGGGTAAGAGTGTGCATAGAGCAAGAGGGTTTTGTTTTGTGTGTGTGTTTTTATATATATTATATATTATTTGATTTTGGCGCTGAGGGTGTGTATTGAGCAAGAGGGTTTGGTAAGGAAGGAAAGACACAGTGATGAAAGGTTTGTGCGTGAAGTGGTAGGTGAAGAAGTGCCTTGTTACGTTCATTTTGTGATTTGTGGTTGTGGTCAATACTCCATAGCGTTAGCCACCGACGCTACCATACGTGTGCGCTATCTTCACTTGACGGTCCTCCTTATTGGTTGCCTTTTACCCCTTGCGATTTTAACTTTTACACATGTGGCTACGTTTGTGATTTAGGGGCGCGGAGCTTCCTTGTACAGTGTTGAAGCAACATTATTTACGTACGAATGGGACACCAGTCATCGTTAGATTTGTTGGTTCAGAGTGATCCATCAATAGATAATTCTAGAAATTAGTTGATCAGAACTGAACCAGTTATCCTCCACTCATTAATTTTGCACAACTTCAGGATTCTGTTTAAACTTTAAACTCGTTGTGGGAGTGACTTGAATTGTCCGTGAAATGTGGTTCTGTTTAATTGACTTGATTTCAAAGGAAATGCTATTGGTTGCATATGAATACATTATGTTCGATGTTAGATTTTAAATTTGAGTTTAATTTTGATAAATAAAATTTTTTTACATTGCCATCCAAATAAATCATTTTATATAAATAATTTTTTAAATAGTAAGTGTATGACTTAAACTACCTTTGATGACATGATAATATATAATTGGATAAATCTTTGGATTTAATTGTCATGCTCTGACAATATAAAAATATTTTATACAGTCATTCGATCATGTATTGCCACATTAACTATGGAAGTTGAATTTTATACTTATTATTTGAAAAGTCGTACAAACAAAATATTTTGATTTGACGATGATGTAAACTAACTTTACATTATTAATATATAAAAATTAAACCATAATTCTTTACATTTTCAATATATAGAAATTAAACCATTTAAATTTATCCATGTTAATTGACTATATAGCTTTAGTTCTCAAGGTTAAAAATATTTCTCCAACTACCAAGGTATGATCTTAATTAAAGTATAGCTTTAGTGATAGTAGTCTCTAATCTCTATCCATGAATGAGAAGAGTCCTCATATATCTCAACCCTTCGGAGACTGAAAAGCTAATGGATAAAAGCTTTCAAGAAGTCTTGAAAGAACACTTTTGACAAAGAAAGCAGACCCTACACAAGAGACTGTGAACCTCCCTCGCTTTCACGTTGTAAGTTTTGTCTAAAAGGGATAGAAGGAAGTTCAGGTTGTAAATTCCATTAAAATTCCCAACACCCTCCTTTTCGGAAATGGAGAAAAAGGAAGAACATGCTCAAAAACACTATGGAAAACTTAGACGGTTTTAGCTTCTTTAGAGAGTAGATAGATGGAACCGTAAGAATTGATATTGACTTGAACTAAGAAAAGAAAACCAATAAGAGCAGTTGTGAAGTAAAGTCCCGTAAAAAACAGTTGAAATTTGAGAGAATGAAAGTTGCTATCATAATTCATATGCAACTTCCGTTCCCACCATAAATCATAATGTGAAAAGTCATTTAGAATATATATATAAAATTGAATTGATTATGCCCCCAACTAAAACCAAAACCATGGTGGTTGCAAGAAGTTTCATAGAAAGAAATTGGGAAATGACCGTCGCGAGACTTGGTCATCGATAGAGGTGGGTATATGGGCCGATCCGGTCCGTTTAGCCCTGTCTATGACGGACTAATTTTAAACGGACCAGTCCGCTTGATAAATGGACTGACATTTTGCCTAATTCTAGCCCGATCCGCCTAAGCCCACAAGTCCGCAGATCAGTCCACATTTTTGGCCTAATAAAAAGCCTGTACACCAAATTGCTGACCAACCCGTGAACCAACTTTTTTTTCTCCTTTCATATTTTTTTTTACTTTTTTTAGTATCTTATATTACATATTTATATTTATACTATATATTTTATCTCGAAAAATATATATACATATTTTTCTTTACAAAATCCAATTTAAATTTTAAACAAATAACAATAATAATTACTAAATACTGTAAATATTAAAATTCAACTGTTAATTTTTTTCAAAATAACAACATATAAATTTTTATGCAGGTTAAGCGGCCTGGTCCACAAACCACATGAGCGGGAGTTTAACCCGCTATGAACTAATGACGGACTAAAAGTTCAGTTAGTTGGCGGGTTAAAAATTTTTTGATCCATTTTCATGTGGATTGTGAGTTAAACGGATTGGTTTGCAAACTGCAATCCATATACCCAGTTCTAGTCATCGGTCATCATGTGTGTATATATATATATACACTGATAATTTCTATCTTTAGGAAAAGGAATTGATAGGGGAAAAATAAGCTTATTGGTAGCTTGAAAAGCCAATTATTGAGAACAGTTGTGGAAATCGAAAAGCGAATTTATAATAATATTTATTGAGACATCTTAATGAAAAAAAAAAAACAGTTTATTGGAAAGAAAAAAATGGGAATGTGAAAACTGACGATATATCATATATGTGAAAACTGTTTTTTTGGGTCGATAAGGAATCTTTTTTGTTTTTTTTTGTTTAGAGTCTGAAAGGACCTGTTATTTATATAGCCAAGTTTCCCTTTTTGGGTCAGAACAGCCAACTTTTTTAAAGGGATGAAGCCCGAGAATAGCCCAGTTTTGTGCTTTTGTTCGGTGTGCAAGAATGGCCAAGTTTATTGACATGAATTAGAAAATTTTTTAGACCAAGCCCGTTTGTAAGCGTTTTCTTTGGGCCATTGTGCTTACGCAAATTGGTCCACAATTATAAGTCCCAATGAAAGGCTGTGACCTATGTTGCTAGCACTCCTCCATAAAGTCTATTTCCCATTTGATTGCTTCGTCACATCTTCGTACCAAAATTATAGGCAATGCGCCTTTTCTTGAACAATAATATCCTTGAAATGTGACCTTGCAAGTGGTAGCACTTGCCAGAAGTCTATAGGAACTTTTCTTCCTTTTTCGTTTTTGTTTATTTAATTCGCGAGTTTATAATATAAAAAATTAGTGTATTGGCAGGAAATAGTCCAATCATTCGAGGGTATTAATCTTTTTGTTTTCCATTTTGCTGAAAGGTAGTTGCTACTCATATTGTATAGCTCATGCCAATTGCAAATTAAGGCCAATGGTTTGATGGCACGGATTCTGGGAACAAGTTATGTAAGCAATTTAGAAGGGGAAAGTGCTCCATCCCAACTATTAATTAGTACTACACACAAAGGTGGAGAGAAAAAGTGCTCATTGACTCTGCTCAAATGCATGTTGTTATGTATGAACCCATTAACCGTTTATTTGGACAAAGCTAAAAGAGCAAAGAAGAAAGCAAAAGCCAGCCCAGTCATAGGTTAAACTGAACAACCACCACAATGAGGACCAGGAAACTATAATGTCAAATTGCAAATCGTAAACCATGTGGTTTGGCAATAATGACGATATATATAAGTTTGGTTGTTATGAGACTAAGTGGTTAATTTCTTGGAAGCTTGACCTTGATTTGGAAGTGTGCTTGTCATAAAGTAAAATGACTATTTGGTCAAGGACATATACATAGTACAAAGCCCCCACAACACCAACCGAAGAGACGGTACCAGTTGACCTAAGCCTCATTGTTGACAGTATGTATGGCCCGCTTATTTATTCTCCTCCACCTCTTCTATTTCCTTTTGCAGAGGGATCATTTGAACAGATAGATTCTTTGGGGTTGATCATAGTGATTTTGAGATTCGTTGGTGTCATCATGTCAGGTCTACCGATAAAGAACTTTTTATATGAACTAAAAATAGTACACTAATTCCACCATTGCCAAACAAACAAAAAAAAAAATGTTGAATAATCTGAAAATATTATGGGAAATGAGATGAACAAACTAGGTACTTTTATGAAAAATAAAATAAAATTTAATGACTATGTACTCTTATTTACTCTTGTATCCTTTTATATGATTGAAGTGCCAAGGGACATCAGATGCTATTTACCACGGTGGAGAATCCATTTCAGTACTCAAAATCATAAAACGACAGGATTTTTTTTTTTTTTTGTGAATAATGAAATATCATGAACCATTTTAGAGGGATGGATCCATCTACCTTCAATTAAACTTGTGTGGAAGTGGACAAAGTTTGGTATATCTTCTGGCACGCATGACTTATGAGTGTGACCTGCCATAAGATATCCAGCAAAATAGCAGACTGGTGAGTCAACTAAATGACTTGTCTATTATATGGCCCTATGTCATTACCAAAGTCCAAAGATCAAATCAAATACCAACCATATATAAACTGATGTACGTTACGTTATTCCCATTCCTCAAGAGAATACTGCCTTGATTTTACACTTTTCACATTTTGACTGTGATGAGATACATTAGCTTTCTAGTATTTTACATTATCTCGATTTTTCAAAATAAATATTAATAAGAAATGGATAGAAGTATGTGATATACATAATCCTATCCGCGTTTTACTTTATTTTATTTTTGGCTGATATATACTGGGATCCGGGTACTGACCAGCCCATATGAAAGAGCTATAAGATCATGGTTTAATTTCAGTCATGTTTGCTAATCAGAGATTTAGAATTATACAACTCAATTCCCAAGGGAATTACTATGTGTATTAAAACATGCATATGCCGAATCCCAATCAGACAATGGCTTTTCTTTTAAATTCTTTATGTTTAGAGCTGGAGACAGCAAGATCTAAATCTTCCAAAAGAGGAGCATAATCTAGGGGTTCAATCTAGCTATATCATTTAATTACATATGGAAACCACAAATCACAAATGAGACCCAATAACTCGAAATTCCAAAGTGGAGAAACAATCAGCTTCACAATTTTCTATAACTCCTTGCACTTGGTGCTGAGGAATATATTGGAATCTGCCATGCTTTAGATACACAATAGTAGGTGATGAAGCACTATCATGTTTTTTAAAAAATTCAGCTTTAGATAACAAACACATAGAAGATTCCTTAGCATGCCAGGTATCACAAATGAACATCACATGGTGAATTAGAGCTAGAGAAAGAATTATAAACTGAATTATTTCATAACTGTAATGTTGAACTCGGTAGCATGCATATGAGAGTCGTGGCTGAAGCATAGAGCATTCAATATAATACTGCCAATGAAGATAAGAAGAAAGGCATTGTTCATATATGTATACTATATAGTCTGGTGATGGCACCATAAGATGGTGGATTTGCCACTGATTTCGTTTTGATTACAAGTGGGGAAGCAACTTCGAAGCATTATATTAATTTTTTAGTGTTTGGAAATTCCCAGCTTTAGAATGATATTCTTCGTATATGCCTTAATTAAGAAGGCAAAACAAACACATGATAATTTTTTTTTTACATGTATTCATTGTTGTCAATAATAATTAATCCTTTTAAGATCAGGGCTTTCTTAGAAGAATAAATCTTTGGCCAAAAAATCTTATTTATATATATCGGTAGAAATTAAATTTCTAACTAAATATTTAAATAATTCAATTAATTATCAACTATGCTAAGTAACGTAATTTGATAAGTGTTTTTTATATATAGGCATATATATACACACACGACACATATACTGAAGATTTGGCGAAGGTAAGAGATGAGGTTGGACAACAGCTGTCAGCATATGTGGAAAAGGTTGACTTATGAACACTGTCAAAACCACTGTTACATATTGATTTTTGGAATGCGTTTTGGACTGTGCTTGGACCACTATGGCAGACAATGACTAAAGGCACTTTCACATACATCAAATAGTGGTCCTGTCTGGTCTGGTCTCGTCACACTAGCATGGAGACTAGGATAATAAGGAAGGATGGTGGTTGGGCCCAATTAGTGAGATATTGTAATGTAATTGCCTCCTTTTAGGACTCTTCATGTGAGCAACAGTGACTTTAATTTTCTTTGCTTTTGCATGTATGTATTTATAGCTACTTTGCAGCAACCTGTTCCCAGCACTCAGCTATACTTTACAGTTTGAATATCTCCCAAAGACCCTTTTGCTCTCTCATTGAAGTGCATAACATGAAGCTAATAAGTTTTCACTCTGGACTTGTTCTCCTTTTCATTTTCTTCTTCGTTTTCTCCTCTAAACTAGATTCTCGTCCACTTACCACTGAACAAGGTAAGTATTTGGTAGCTCTCAGTTTTAATTATGTCCCCTTGGAATGTATAAGCAGAATTTGGTTCCTTGCAGGGCAAAACAGAAAATTTGATGTGGTCTCAGGGGAAGAAGGCTTTGTTTTGGAGTTGAAAGGAGGTGAATCTTCCAAGGTACCTACTATTTCATTGCATGTTTTCTCCTCCTTCCTCGTAAATGGAACCATACCTTATAATTATAATTATAATTATATTTGTATTTGAATCTAGCAGGTGCTGGGGATGGAGGACTGCAGTAGTGGAGAAGAAGAATGTTTGATGAGAAGAATGACTTTAGAAGCTCACCTAGATTACATCTACACCCAGGGCCAGCACCACAAGCCTTGATATCAGCCATCGGATATCTTCCCATTTTATGTTCCAGAGACTCATATCTTATTAATATAGGTTAGAAGCATTAAACTAGACTATGATATCCATAAGCCTTGATGCCTGAGATCTTCCCATTTTATAGTTCAAAGACTCATATCTTCTAAACATAGCTTAGATGTATTGAACTAGCATATCTAGCTACTACTGGTTTTATGTACACTACCATACAATTGGAGCTTTGTACAAAGCTTCTTAAAGTGGTATCATCTTTTTTATACAACACAACTGCTGAACATATGTACGAGAAACTGTTGACTTTAATTAGATATATACTATGTAGTATGTGAGATGATAGGTTCGTCCAATTATATGTTCATGTTGCGAAGCCTTTATTCTTTGAAGTTAAGAAATCCGTGGTTTCAAGGAGCGGATTCATCAGAGAGAGCAACACGCAGGTGGGTTGATAATGGGAATAAGCAATTCATTAAACAAGCTCAATAAAATTAGCAGAAAGGGACAATATGCACACATATATCTTAAACCCTTAGTCCATGGTGTGATCTAGGAATAATTTTTCTAAGAGGCATGTTAGCTCTATGATTAAGTCTCAACATTTGTATGGCATCTTGCTGGCATGGAAGCGCTCAATTAGGCAGTTAGGGAGAAAATTCAGAAGTCTGTGAATAACCAATATGTGTATTTAATTTTTCTGGTTTTCTATCTCATTTTTGTGTAGTCCGTTTACTTGGCATTAGTTTTATAAAGGAGTTAATTTTATTTTTTTTACTTGTGTCGTGTCAGACACCGAGTTGATTCCTATCTATTATTGGGGGGAGTGCACTTATAAATTCACTTACACACAAGAATAGTTTATCCTAAGCACCAGATGATGGTGCAGTGCTACATAACATATGGATAAAATGTCTCTGCCGTGCATGATAATTGATGTAGACAACATGCTAAACGTTGATTCAGTAAATTCAACCAACAAAATATGCTAATCTCTTCTATTGGTTATTATGTTGGTTTTGGTGGGCCAACACATGATTAAAAAACAATTCTAAAATCAGATTAAGAGGTTGAAAAGATAGGTAAAATAACAGCTCCAAAAGATCAATGATTACACTACATTAGTCATTACTAATAATACTAGGTGAAAGAATACTTATCAATAAGTAGTCTCTTTAGACTGTCACGGATATGTATAAGTTCACAATTTCTGCTGAAAAGAGAAACTTTTACATGGTTACTCCCTCAAAATGATTTGCATAAACTCATCACATCATCAATTAGGAAAGAATATAGTCATAGTTGAAAACGGTCCCTGCTACTATAAAATGTGATTACTGAATGAAAGGAATCAATTGCACTCAATTACCTCTCTCTGACTGCATCACAGCATATAGAACCGCTCTGTTAAGGAAAACAAGACTACTTATTACCATAAATTATTTTGGGCATTTCCAGTGGACAAGGTTGCTGTGCCTGGTAAAAGCTCCTTAGCTCAACCAATAATCAACCCCAAATTTGGCATTCACTACAATATAAGATGAGACATGTTTATTTTCCAAGTAACTATATGTTATCCTATAAATTTTTCTATAAATCTTTCTACATATTAGATGAAGTAAAAAATCAAATGCAATACATGTTTTAGAATCTTAAAAAATAATCAATATTTACTTGATTTAGTATTGAGGAGAATTCATAAAAAGATACTATAGGAGGATATATCATTGCTCTTATTTTCTACATGCAGGCTCATAGCGGTTGATTAGTTTATATCACTTCAGAGCAGGACACCAGAAAGTTTCAGTTTATACTCCCGCGAATGATATTATATGGTTTGCTCAATTTTGGCATCAGCCTACAACCTAATGTTACAGTCACTATTTTTTTGATATCATGTCATGTGATAATAATGGCTTTTCAGGCAGGAAAGTGTCACGCCGAAAGCAGTGAAACTAATATTAGAACAAAAATTGTAGAAAACGGGGAAAGGAAGAAAGATACGTACCTCAGTCAAGGCACCCCACTGCCACAGATTAGATCTAAACATCAACCAATGGTATCTGCCCTTTATTAATCCGAAGCCTTTTACTTTGTACAAAAACATACACAAAAGTATCAAACAATCAAAAACTGCTGGAAATTATGCAGCTGATTAAAGTAAAAATGGGGCATATGTGTGGCTTCATGAATATTAAAAATTTATCAGTGATCAGCCACGATACAATACTTAGACGTAGCTAAGATTTTTAAAATATAAAATTGGTGTTAAGGGCCATCACGCGTACTAATGAATTAGTCGTTAAGTTTGTTATTAACTATGGTTCACGTCAGTAAGTTAGTTCACCAGTGTAGTTAACTTTCGGTTATATCTCAGAGTGTGTTCACACTTGATACACTCATATTCCTTTGTGTATATAAGTTCTTTCACAATCAATACAAAACTACCTTTTCATTGTTCTCATTGCTGGTGTAATTGAAACAATTTAATCAACTTATTTATTTATTGCAAAAACTCATGTATGGTTCATTAACTCAGATTCGCTTATCATTTAGATTCACACCCTACGGTACGGTTAGATTATGGTTGGAGTTAATGGAAGGGTAATGATTTTTTTTTTTTTTGAGAAACATTAATGCTTAAAATTTATATACAATTACTGCGTTTTGAATGGCAAAGCAAGGCTAAAATTTTGTAATCATATCGCTATTTGGGAAAATTTACCAATAAATAAATAAACTATTAAGGTGAGATAATGATAATTCTGCCTAGTGTATTCATCAATGATAGTAGTCAAAGGTGGAAATATTTTTTCAACCATCAACATCTTAGACATCATACCAATACAGAATATCACATATTAGATTATCCACCAAAGAGAAATACTATCAGTTTTTCAGGTGCATTAAATTTGAACAGTAGAACCAGTAACACCAGCTCATATTTAATTCTTTGCTCTAACTGCTAACACAAATCCATGCCAAAGAATGTACCAAATTAAAAAAGAAAAAAGAAAAAAATCCCATGTCAAAGACAGATGCTGTCAAAAAAAGGTTCATCTCGAGAAATGAGGTGTTAACACAATACAACATCAAATGTGAGTGTGCTAATCATCAGGAGTTCACGTTAGAATTTAGAAATTTCAATATTATTTAGTGGCCAATCTATCAAATCCTATACTACTTTCATTTAATATTTACTAATATCAATCCTTTAACAAATACATAGTTACCAGAAAAAGAAATCCTAAACAAATATAGATGAAGTGCTCTAATTAATAATCACCGGACACAAGATCATAAATTCAGAATGCAGGGGCAATTTGGGCATTGCACCGAAATACAGTTGACGGTTCGTTTCTTTCAGTTATTTTTTCTCTCTTTTTGGCGCGTTTAAAGAAGCAAGCAAGAAGCAAGAACCAAGGTTGATATTCGTTCAGGTGAAAAAGAAGAAAAAAAAAAAATCTTCTTGTGTGCAGTGAAAAGTGAACGGCGATGGAGAACGTGAACCTCGAGGAGACTCATCGTCTCATAGGTCACAGTGACAAGGTTTTTGGCTTGGCATGGAACCCTTCATCTTTCTCTTCCTCTTCCTCTGGCCACCACCACCCACTTTGCCTGGCTTCTGTTGCCGCCGACAACACTGTTCGACTCTGGGAGCTCTTCATGTCCCCTAATTCACCTTCTTCAACTCTCAACAACTACCGTTGCAAGGTCTTTGATTTCCATCACTTTCAGCATCATATTCATATTCCATGCACACATTCATCAATTAAACTCAAAAGATTCAATCAAATCAAGCAAAGAAGCTCCATAATTGTAAGTGTTGTTCTTGATTTGTTCTAGTGCTTTTAATGTTTGCAGGCACTTTTTGAAGGAAGAACACACGACAAAATGGCTCGGTCTTGTTCTTGGTCTCCCTGTGGAACATTGTTAGCCGCTGCGAGAATCGACCGCTCCACTTCCATATACAAAAACCAAGAAGGAGAACATGTTCCTCTCCTTTGTTTCTATCTGGTATATATCATCATGCATGCGTGAATTGCATGTACATGCACACGTGTACCTGTATTTATATGTATATGTATCGGTATCTATGTGCTTTTGTGTACAGGCTCATAAGGAAGACAAAAATGAAGTCAATAGCGTAGGTTGGAGTGCAAGTGGTTCTATGCTTGCAATGTGTGGTGGCACCAACAATTGCATTAGTATATGGAAGATAAATCCGCAGAATATATCATCTGCACCTTGGCTTGGTGGTGTGGCTGATGATGAGGATGAGTCCTCATCGTATAGGATCTCACATAGGCAGAGGGATCAGCATCAGCTTATGTTTCCTGATGCAGGGAACGAGGATGTCTTGTACAGCGAAATAATGAAGGTTGATTGTGGCGATGATGAGCTTTATCCTGTCTGTAAGTGGAGAGTGAAAAAGGAGAAAGACTTCACGGTGGTGGCATGTCTGAGAGGACATGCCGGTGATGTGAACAAGGTGCAGTGGCACCCCAAAATGGATAATATCTTGTTTTCTTGTAGCTCTGATCACACCGTTAAGGTAAATTATTAATATTGAATGCTGATCCTAAGTAATATATGAGTGCTAGTGTTTGAACACAAAGTGTGTGAGTGATCATGTTGACATTGTAATTATGCAGTTGTTGTTGTTATTTCCTGCAGGTCTGGGCTCCTCAAGATGGCCATAGCGATTGGCAATGTGTTCAAACATTAGATGAAGCTAATGAGTACTATTTCTTGATCACCTCACTTTTACATCTCCTTTGTTTTCTTGTCTTTTTAGAAATTATTCGTTTTCTATACAGAATAATAAGCCAATGTTGATGTTAATGTTAATTTGTTCTTACTATATAACATTTGTCTGTTTTCTCGTTTCCTAGCGGGCACACTTCAGCTGTATGGGACCTCTCCTTCAATGCCAGCGGAGACAAAATGGTTACCTGCAGGTAAGTAAAATATATATATTTTTTAAAAATATTTTTCTTTGTTCATGCATGGTAACAATGTTGGCCATTTTATTGAACTTCCGTGACAATTGTCCTCTAAATGTCATGGCAGTGCTGATGGTACCCTGAAGGTGTGGAAAATAGGAAACACCGGGTTGCAATCTGGAGAGAGATTCATGCATTGGTAAGTAATGAAAGCATTTTTGCTTTCACTGGCTGATAGCTATTCTCCTCTGAGACTGGAATATTTATTTGATATTCTGACATTTTTATTTATTTATTGTTTCATTTCTGAGATGTTGTAATGTTTTATATATTGCTTGCTATTTATAAACCATACTCATTTATGCACATATATTATAGCTCATAAACTAATAATCATTAGAATTATAAACCAAGATGAAGAATATCAGCATTATATGGTAGAACCTGCTACTAAAGTACCAGTAGCATTTTAAAAATATATTATGGAGGTATATCACCAGATTTTGCTAGGAACTTCATATTCTCTTAAATATGAAATATAATTTAGTTTTACCTATCTCTCTCAGTTTAACTGATCTTGTTTTATTTCTGAATGAGTTTTACTAATTTGTTTTTACTTTGCTTTGCAAGGATTGGAATAACGATGCCTTAAATTTGAGCATTACAAAAAAACATTAACTTGCATAATAATCCCCTTCATTACCTATGACATTAAACATTTAGTTGGATCTCATTTTGGATTCCTTTGTGATTACTAATGTTTTTCCCATTTGCACAAAATAAGTTTTTTTCTTATTTCTTTGTGTGAATTGCAGGGAACATCTTTCAACCCTTGCAGGATATCATGATGGGATCATTTTCTCAGTTAATTGGTCAAGGTAATTCCATCTTTGTTAACTTAAAATGAAAGCAAGATAAAGATAGTGACTCGTGAATTTCATATCTTTCATCAAGTAGCAAATGTGGCATATTTTCACCAATTTTGCTTATACAAATCTGTTCCTCACATAATATACCCTGCATTTTTTGTGCGTGTGACAGAGAAGGTATTATTGCTAGTGGGGGAGCAGATGGCATAGGACTTTTCGTAGCGGAGAATAATGAAAGTGAGGCATGTCATTTTTTTTCTCAGCTTTTCAAGTTACTCAAGTTTTAATTTGTTTTAAAATCTTAAAAGAACATTTATAAGTGGATGAAAGGAGTATAAAATTGTGCCATTACATAGGAAAACAATTTCTCTATCCGAGAGACCAAAATTTCCCCAATTAATTGAGCTTGTACCTTAATTTGTTCACTATATACATGTGAAGAAAAACATGTTAAATTTGACAAGACTGTATTGTTCGTCTATTAATACAGGATGATGGTCTGTACAAATTGTTGCTGAAGGAGGATGCCCATGATGCGAATGTAAATTCAGTGCAGTGGGGCTTTGGGGTAAGGTTCCTACACATTACTGTAATGCAGTCACATTGATAAGAAACCAAGAAAGTGAAATCATCTTTGCAAACATCAAGTACGTGGAAGCGGAATGATATCTTTCATCAATGCTCATAAATGACTGTATCTTAGTCCAAGGAATGATATCTTAAATTGCAAAAAAAAAACAACAAAATTACTACTAGATCACGAGTAATAATACTAGTAGGCTTCTATTATTACTTATAGTTTCGGATAATTCCCATGACGGTGTCAGATACTCCTATATTATGAAGTCTTTTAGTTACAATTATCTTGCACCTTTGAGAATTAAGTTGCCTTCAACATCTATTGCACACGAGACACATCTTATAAGAACTTGTGCATTTAATTAAAGGCTATCATATCTTTTGAAGTGGTAACAGCATTCACCCAAAACAAAAAAAATTCTTTACTGCTTTTTACTAATAGGAGGATCGGCTACTAGCTTCTGCAAGCGATGACGGGTTAATCAAAGTGTGGAAGCTTGAACAAGAAAACGAAGACCCGATGAAGATTATTAATCCATTTCAAGAAGAAGCGAATGAAGATGACAAGACTAGCAATCCAGAAGCAAATGCAAAATACGATTCAAGGCCCAAGCGGCTCAAAATGCAGCCCAAAAGCTGGGATGACTATTTTCATTGGAAAAATTTGGCTTAAAGTTTGAACCCTCTTGTCTCAGATCCCGTGTCAACACCCAATCCCACCCTTAATTTTGTGTGGTCCTCAGTTAAAAGGAAAACTTTTTGTTGTTCACCCTTAGATTGAGATAGGTGTATGTGGACATCCAATTTTCAGTGGTCCATAACACTACTTTATTCACTGGGGATGACTGAGATGGGAGCTTGAGTGAACGGCGCAGACACGTGTTTGTTTGGAGGTGTTATAGTAGTTGGTTGTATTTCTTGAAATCCAAAATCCAGAAGATTTGATATTGCTGAGTTTAAATGTAACAAAAGCTGTAGCGATTTCTAGTACCCGGAAAGAAAACTGTAAAGGTTACCAAATTCAATGAAATATGGAGGCTCTTTAGCCTTAAATTCCAGGAGATGCAAGCAAGAATTCTCAATTAATAATATACACTACCCACACCGCTTACTAAGCTGCTAACTTTGGATTTCTCATCTCAATCTGAAAGGAATGTTTGTACAAGAATTTGGCCGAATAACTTGAGGAAATTGCAACAAATGTAATTGCCATGTCAAATGAAATGAATTTAAGATGGAGAAGGATAAAGTTTAGTTAGAATTATTAATTATATATTAATATTGTGAAGGGATGGCAATGCAGAATTGTTCATGAGGTGATCCATAGGATCCCGGCATTCAAATTATCGTCTTCGGAGTATTTTTCCCTTTGGAGGCAGGGACGGGAATATATGTACCCCGCAATTAGTGTGGGTATGGGGACAAAATCATGCCCCCTCCTTACAGTATAATTTTGCGATCACATTGTGTTATATTTAGGAGTTCATGTGGTAGACCTTAATCGAAATTTGAAGATTCAATATTATAAATTATAATGATGTAATACTAATTAGAGTCTAATAGTCGAATCAACCCTTGTTAAATTATTTGTATATATATTTTTTAAAATATTTTTAGGGTCCCATGAACCTCGTGGGGGAATGAGGACTCACAGGGAGAGGGGATGGGAAAAAACTTGAGGCTTTGAGCGAGGATGAGGGACTACTCCTCGCCTTTGCCCAATTGATTGTCTTCCCTGCGTGTAATTATAAACAATTCTTTTGAAAAATGAGAAGACTAGCTAAACTTTAAACTTGAATTTTTTTTTTTAATTTTGTTATATAAAATCAAGGGACAGTTAGTATTTTATCCCTTAAAAGATTATGTCGATAACCAAATAGCCTTCAAAATAAATCATATTTGTTTTTGGCCCTCCAAAAATGGATTTTGTTTGACAAATTTAACCAAACATCAATTGACATCAATTTTTGTTAACATAAGTAATTATGTTTCATGTTTTATGCTAAGTTTACACTGTAGAACTACTAGGAGTTGAACCCTAGGACACTTGGGAAGGAAAGTGTGACGCAACCACTTGGCCAACCCTTTTTGTTGTGCTGTTGTGTCTGATTATACATATATATTATAATTGTTGTATTAAACATAATGATTTATTAAAATCTAGTTCAACTAGTGACCCAATGACCCAGTGTCTTAGCTGAGTCTAATAACTATGATCATATCTTTGATAAATAGCCCTATTAATGTTAAGTTGAAATTGTAGAATGACCCCTTTAGTCCCTAAAAGACCATATCTTTCATAGTACCGGCGAATCGATCATCAAACCAATCTGAGCCACTGCTTGGATCAGTCCCGCATCGAAACCAGTGCCACCCGGTTGACTCAGTCAGGTTTGTATCAAAACCGATAACTCAGTCGATTGAACCTAACTAAACTGGGTCATTTTTTTTTCCTTTTTGCTTTTCTTTGCTTTTGTTTTTGCTAAATGATATCTTTTTTTAAAACGTTAAAAAGAATTCTAATTTGACTTATAGAAAAATGCAGTAACTTTGTTTATATTGTCATGACTTGTAAGTTTGTGATGTAAAACTTTGTCAGTTTGCTTGTGTAATTATATTTTGAACTTACCAATTGTTATTCGTGATTATGAAATATGAATAATATTTATGAATTTATGTTATTTATTTATTTTTTTGTATTTGGACCCCTTAAAGATTATCAAATTATTGTTAATTACTTTCCATTTTATTGTATTTTATTTAAATTTTTATATATTTCCTTTGTATAAATCTGGTTCAACCGGTTCGACCAGTGGCCTAGTGACTTGACTAAGTTGATCACCGGTCCGAGTCTAAAAACTATGAGATCTTTAGCAAAAAAGCCTCTAAAAGAATTGTTTTTTGTTAACCAAAATGGAGCTCAATTGATGTTTGGGTTGAATTTGTCAAGTAAATTGGATCTTTGAAGGACCACGAGCAAATATAGTTTCTTTCATAGGCTATTTAGTCAGTGATATGATCTTTCGAGAGCTAAAGTATTTTTTTCCCGCTAAAATCAATTTTAAATATGTTATTTATACAATTAAAGTTGGATTTTAACTTATTATTTTCACTTCTTCAGTAAATCTAAAATGATTATGGAATAAATATAATTGATCATAGGGAAAATTATACTAACTACTTTTCCTTCCATTCCTAACTAACTACCTCTGTATTTAGTAATTCCCACTACTAGCTGTCACTTCGGGTCCCTAGCAGGTCTATCTACTTCCTTATTTCTCCTAGAGTAGACCTTACCAACCACAGGGTCCCTATCACTACCCGCAGGAGAATCACATTGTCCTCAAGGTGAGCCACAGAGAACCTATCCTTCAATGTAGTAAGCAGTTCCCAGCTATTATCCAATTCCGGAAGGCCATACCACTTCACCAGCTCTTTAGCTTGGTTGTTAGCTATATATCGTGGTTGAATGATGTCCTCTAGTTCTGCATGCAATACCCCTTCTTGAAACAGTGCAGCGAGGAGCTTATAAGGTTGCACTATCGGGGGAAGGCCCTTCTTTAGTTTGCTAACATAGAAGACCGAGTGTAGTTGACAAGAGGGTGGCAGCTCCAAGCGATAAGCTATAGTACCGATCTTCTCAAGAACCTAATAAGGTCCATAAAATCTAGGGCAGCTCTTCTCATTGGGCCTCTTAACAAGAAAATACATTCTAAAGGGTTGAAACTTAAGGTAAACCCAATCCCGACCTCAAAATTAACTTCTCTCTTCTTCTTATCAGCAAAATGCTTCATCCTCTGCTGGGCCATCTCTAAAAGGGACTTTAACTATAATAAAATAGCATCACGATCAGCCACCAAAACTTGCATTTCAGGCACTTAGGAAGGGTAGGTGTTACCCTTAAAATAAAGAGGATGAGGTTTGCCATAGATGCTTGGAAAGGTGATATCTTGGAAGAATCACTATAGGTTGTGTTAAACTAATACTCAACCTAGCTGAGCCAATCCATCCAAGATCTTGGTTTGGAACTCACAAAACAATGAATATAAGCTTCTAGGCAGCGGTTGGTGACCTCAGTTTGGCCATCGGTTTGGGGATGATATGTTGTGTTGTACTTGAGTTTAGAACCAATTGCTGTGAATAATTCAGACAAAAAATGGCTTAATAAGGGGGGGTCACGATCTGATATAATCACCGATGGAAATCCATGGAGGCGCATCACCTCTTTCACAAATAATTGAGCCATATCTTTTGCTATATATATAAGGGTATGACAATCCCAAAAAATGAGCATACTTCGTGAGCTTATCAACAATCACCATGATGGCATCCTTTCCTTTTAATATTGGTAATCCCGAAATGAAGTCCATGGAAATTGCAAACCAAACCTGAGATAGAATTCCCAGTGGTTGCAGCAAGCTAGTGGGAGCAAGGGCCTCATATTTACTTATTTGACACACTTGGCAACTGGCCATATAGTACTTAACCCTCTGTTTCATGCCATGTCAATATATGACATCTGCTAGGTGTTTATATGTTCGGAAGAACCCTGAAGGACTGTCATGCATTTTAGCCAGTAGAGCTGGAATTTGCAATGAATCCTTAGGGATCACAACTCTCCCTTGATAAAATAAACACCCATTTTTTAAGCCATAACCAGGGAATGTTGTCCCTCCTTTTTGTAGGTATGTTATAATGCCCTGTAAGTGTTGATCTTGTTGAATTTCTTCAGTAATCGTCTCCCATATATTAGCTACTACAACTGAAATTGCCTGGAATAACATATTCCTGGACAGGGCATATGCTGCATTATTTTCCAACCCGACCCTGGCCTATATTGGATTTTGAAGTCAAATCCTAGCAATTTAGAGGTCCATTTCAGTTGCTCATCATTGAATAAGTGTTGGCCTATGAGGAACTTTAAACTCCTATGTTCTGTCATGATTATAAAATGGCACCTGAGTAGATAATGTCGCCATTTTTGCACTGCTAACACAATGGCCATCAATTTCTGTTCATAAGCAGACTTCAACTAAGCTCTCTTGGAAAGTGCTTTGTTAAAAAAGGCAATTGGTTTACCTTCTAGAGACAATACTGCTCCTAAACCATGGCCAGACGCATTTGTTTTTACTACAAGGGGCAAGTGGAATTTGTGGATAGTTAGAACATGCAGGGCATCCATGATTTGTTTTAGTTTATCAAAGGCTTATTGAGCATCCTTTTACCAAAGAAAGGAGTCTTTCTTAGTCAAATCTGTGAATGGTTTGACAATGACCCCATAGCCTTGCACAAACCATCTGTAGTAGCCTGTTAGTCCAAGGAAACCTCTCAACACTTTCAGGTTCTTAGGTGTAGGGCACTGCAACATAGCATCTATTTTCTTGGGGTCTGTAGCTACCCTTGCAAGTGAGACCACGTGGCTAAGGTATTCCACTTGGCTAACCTCGAATTCATACTTCTTCTTGTTCAGGATCAGTTGATGTTGCTGCAGTATGCTGAAAATTGTTGCAGTATGCTGAAAATTGCTGCAAGATGCTTAGAATGCTCTTGAATTGCTTTATTGTAGATCAATATATCATCAAAGAACACCAATACAAATTTCCTTAAGAATGGTCTAAGTACTTCATTCATCAAAGCTTGGAATGTAGATGTTGCATTGTAAGACCAAAGGGCATCACGAGAAGTTCATAGTGCCCATCATGAGTCTAAAAATTGGTGGTACTCGGACTTAAGATCAAGCTTGGAGAATATGGAAACTCCCACGATTTCATCTAATAACTCATTTATCATTGGAATTGGGAACTTGTCCAGAATTGTAATCCGATTAAGCGCCCTATAATCGACGCAAAAGCACCAACTGCCATCTTTCTTTTTCACCAAGAGGATAGGGCTAGCAAAAGGGCTAGTACTAGTTCAGATGATTCCTGTAGACAGCATTTCTTGTACTCTTTTCAATTTCAGTCTTTTGGTAATGAGGTTAGTGGTTAAGGTCCTAGGTTTGGAATTTCAGCCCTTTCTTTCAGTTGTATTGCATGGTCATGGCTTCTATGTGGTGGCAATCCTGGTAAAGGCTCAAAGATTGCAAGAAATGAATCCATAACTTGCTGAATGTCCTTCGGGATGGCAACTTCTAGTCCCATTTGCTAGAAAACTAGCCAAAGTTGGACCAAATACCTATTGCCCACCTCTTGTGTTTCCTTAGGCGTTGTTCTCAGAGCTGTACCCCCAAAAATCAATTTCGGATCTCCTTGCAAAACTCGTTATTCCCTTTGCCAGTTGATAGTGAGTCTGTTTTTGCCAAAATTGGTGACTGTATCGCCTAATTCATCTAGCCACGTCAACCCGAGTACCAACTCTGATCCATCCATAGGGAAGAGATAAAAGTCCTGAACTAGTTGCAAGTTAGGTGTCACGACCCGATTTGGGGCACGTGACCGGCACATGAGGAATCCTATCCCCACATAAGCCTCATGACCTGTATATTACTCTATATTTGCATTTTAAGACAAGAAAATCCATTTAAACCAAAAATCTCATCAATAATATCAAAAGTTTGAAGTTATAGCAGAATCCATACACAAGATATAAATATACATATTAATTACTTTTATCCAGAAACAGCCAGTTTCATTAGATACAAACCATAGTACAATCAAATATGTAAAATGCAAAATGAGCTCTACATGAATCAGGACTCTTGCTTGCAATAACACTGGAGCACTCTATAGAATAAAAAATGCTTCACTCAAGTGAAGTTCACCAACCAATCCTCTATGGCCGCTGGGAAGAACTCGCAGTAGCTGCTGTATCTGAAAATAGGAGAAAATGAGAGGGGTGAGTTTTTATACAAAAACTCAATGAGTGAATCCCCACCTGCAACGCCCTTCATGGGACACCGGAAGACCAGGCAAACATATCATAACGACAAGAATAGGATAAAGCTTTCAACATTTCATATATGTGTATATATATATATATATATATATCAAATCATTCTTGGTCTTTATACACAACAATAATACTTAACTAGAGAAACAGAAATCTCTACTCTATGGTTCTTCAAGAATCGAAATGCTCTGCTCTATGATCCTTTAGGGATCTAATATAGACACCTAAATAGGTTCCATTCTCTGCTCTATGAGATTGTCCTTTAGGACAACTTGGTACCAAGGTTAATGATCATTTGGCCATTAACTCGCTATCTGTTTCTCTATAGCTACTGTTCAGTATCAACAGAAAATCAAATCCTTTCTCTATGATCCACAAGGGCTTCTACCCTAGGGTTCAAAACTTTCTCGCATAACAGAATCCAGTATCTCAGAAATCATCAGATCAATATAGTAATTTTATCATTCAAGAGTCAAAATCAAATATTCATATACTCATTTCAACAACAATAGTGTCCTATGGTTTGGTCAAAATCATGTTCATGCTTCCATCAAAACTACATTCTCAAAACCATATAATTCAACAGAAATACCAAATCTCTTTACAGTAATCATTAAAACTATACGTAAGGTTACATTTTCATGAAAATACTTCTAATGCTCAACATAGAGATTACAGGTTTGAACCCACTCACTTGGAGTGGTAGAATAAACAGGAGAGACACCAACAGGACCCTGGGAGGTAGAAACAGTACCATTATCTGCCAGTAAAGTGATAAAACTCTAAATCAATCTCAGAAGAACTCCATTCTAACTCCTATCACTATGGAGAAGAACTATGACCATAGGACAAGAAGAAACCTAAGATTAACTTTAAGAACAAGAGAATAATAAATGAAATAGGAATGAAATCTAGTAAAATCACTTACCTTTAAGCCTTGGGAGTGAAAGATTGATATTAAATTGAGTAAAATGGAGTAAGAAAAGGATGGGGAGATGAGTTCTTCATATTTTGGGGGGTGAGGGTTATGTTTTTTCATGTGGGAATGTTCTGGACCCCGAACAGGGGTTTTTAACTCTTTGATGACCGCCTGAGCGGTCTCCAAGAAGGTTTTCAGATATCTTTAGGGCTCTGTTTACTGCCTGGGTGGTTATGTGACCGCTAGGGGGGTCTCCAGGGAGGTGTTCTGGTATGCATTGGACTATACTGTCTTAATACTCACTTATTTACATTTTTATTTCCTATTAACTTTTAAACATAAATGTAAATAAGGATTACCCCCTATTTGGAATCAAATAAAATATCTAAAAAATTAAAATCCCATGGAATCAAAATCTAAATTTTGAGTTTTAGTTTAAATCCGGAAATTCTTACGATTTTTAAAACTTGAGGGCTAAAAACGAACTATTTAAAACTTTCATAAAATTCATTAAAAATCCTCCTTCAACTCATTTTCCTCTTAGGAACCATTACCGGGACTTTTGATCCCAAAATTATAGTTCTATCATATAGCCCTCCAATGACGTGTAGGGTTTCAGGCTTAGTAAAAATTCAAGGCCCGAATTTATCTACAGACACGTGTGTTGCTCTAGACTTTTCTAGGTAGCAGTATATCTAAGGTATTACATTAGGGAACTACACTTGCAAGCTTTTGCATCTTCCTTTGCCTAAAATTTGTTTATTTCCTGCAACAACAACCACAAAAGTAGTGTCATGATCCAATGCTAGATCCGCTTCCTTCACAAATTTAGGGCAAATGAAATTGTGTGAAGGCCCTGGGTCAATTAACACTCTAACTTTGTGCATTGCAACAAATCCCCAAGCCTTCATGGAACGTTGGCCTCACTATATGGTTTTGAATTCGATTTTGTAAGGGTTGGTGGTCCTCAGATAATTCTTCTTTGGAATCATACCATGAGTTGTCTCCACCCTCAAAAACCTCTTCTATAATCATAAAACGGAGCCCTTTATTTTGGCACACGTAATCTGGAGTGAAACGTTCATCACATAGGAAACACAACGTCTTGGCTCTTTTTTTCCTATATTCTTCATCAATCAACTGTTTAAAACTCCTTCGATTAATATTTTAATTCCTCTTTAGGTGCTGTGTGTGAGTTCCTTGCCACTGCATTCCCTACAGTATTGTTCTTGATCTTAATGAAAGATCCTTCACTAAAGCGGTTGCCCACTTTGTCATTGAATTTCAACAAGATTTTATTTCTACCCTTAATTTCTTTAGCTAATTGCATCAGTTCATCCAAATTGGAAACATGGTGAAGTTTAAGCTCAACATGTACCTCGGGTTTCAGACCATTAAGGAATAATCCAATCAAGTATCTTTTTTTTGTGATCTTCAAGTAGCTAGCGTAAAGCTTGAATTGCTCGCGAAACTCCCAAACTAAGCTTTCCTGCTTGATCTCAAACAGCAGTTCGAACGGGTTCTGAAGCAATTTTGGTTGAAATCTTACAATTATTGCTTCTTTGAATGTTGACCAGGTTGGGTCTAATGTCGTGTTCTCCCACCATTTGAACCATATGAGATCTTTGCTTTCCATGGCTATCTTCGCCACTACCAACCACTGATTCTCTGACACCTTGCGCACTTGGAAATAGCGCTCCACTCTATTGAGGCATGCATAGGCATCATTGCCATGAAACAAGGGAAACTCGATACGGTGCCATTGTTCTTGTAATTGTTGTCGCGCATGAACCCTAGCAAGGCGCCACCCTTACCATTGCTCGATGGACTCATCTCGCATCGCCGATAATGGCGGTTCTCAACCCGATTGGCTTGGTTGCTATTCACGAATTCATGCATGATCGGCATCGCAACGCTTGCGATCTTCCTTGCGCAGCGTTTGCAATGTCACTATTGTAGCTTCAATCGCTTCTAGTTTCTTCTCAACCTTCGTAGCCATTAAAGCTTCCAGGATCCAAGGAATCTAATACCAATGATAGTACTAGTTCTAGGCTAGAAGGAAATAGTAATTTTATTTGTCACAAATCCTAGTAAATCACCAAGGATCTCAAGGTTTGTACAAGAGCTCGGAGAGAGTTTCCCAAATTCTAACAGATAGAAATTGCAAAAATGAATCAACATTCTACACTTTTACAACTAATCCTTATTTATAGCTTGCTATACTAAGTACTTTTCCCTCCATTCCTAACTAACTACCTACGTACTCAGCAATTCCCGTTGCCGATTGTCACTTTGGGTCCCTGGCAAGTCTATCTGCTTCCTTATTTCTCCTAGAGTAGACCTTACCAACCATAGGGTCCCTATCATTACATTATTGATTCTTGGTCTTTCTAGCTCTTCCTCTTTCAATCCTTTTGAAATCTCATTGTGCTTGGTGTTTCCGCCTTTCTAGCTACGCTCTTCCTCTTTCAATCCTTTTGAAATGTTGTTCCTTTCTGAAAATGGTTCAAGAATTTCTCTAGACTTGATCTCCCTCTCTTAATACAGTGATGTCAGTGGCATTTTAATTTACTAATTAAAAGTCTTTGTTTAGCTATAAACACAAACAAAGTCTTTGTTTCTAATATTCTACCATGTGGAAGAAAATAAAATAATATAATAATAATAAGGAAAGAAGAATCTACATTATGTTATGTGGACAGGAGACTGTGGATCAATATATACTCATGGTTACTGTAAATGATGCTATGCAGTTAGTGTGATATATTTAAACTCTTTGCATGTGAAATTAGCATGACTTGTGAAGGAACAAAATTCGATGGGTGTGAGCTTGATAGTGTCGACCTTGTGAAGGGGGAATAATTGTGTGTTTCTGCTATTATTTTCCATAGCATTGACGTAGAATAGTTGCGGGTCAAGATATTTTTGGATCACTATTGGGAGGCGTTTGAAGCTCCACCAAGCACAAGGATGAGATGATGTGTGACATGTGTATCGTGTGAAAGAATGGAATCTACATGAACTGCGACAGTGGCATGACTCTACACCTAGAGAAACAACCATTCCATCTAGTTGTAAGCTGTGTTTGATGTTTGTTATGCTCTACTCCTTTGTTTGTATGGACATTTCGTACTCTTACAACTTGCTCCTCATTCAGTTAGCAGGTGTTACCATCTACTTCCTATAACGGGTCTATTGGAAAATGCAATCAAAATTTTAACCAAAATTAAAGATTTAGATATAATTTACGAATGGAGGTTTTGATTAAGCTAAAGGGGAAAAAAAAACTTATTAATATTTGAATACCTTTCCAATATTGTATAATCTAATAAAAAAAAAAACATATAATCTTTATTGAGCAAAAGATTAAAGTGTGTGTGTATATATATATAACTCTCATAATCAACTGAGGCACCAGAATGACCTTCCTGGAAGTCTCATAATCAACTGAGGCACCAGATTGACCTTCCTGGAAGAGGAAAGGAGGGTGCCACTTTTTATCACTAAACTAGCTAACTTTTAGTATTATGTTTTATTTTTTTAATATGTAACATATATTTTGTTATATTAAATTATATTTTTATATATTAATTTAATTATATTCAGTTCAATTAATAACTCACCAGTTGAACTAGTGACTCAGTGCCTTGACCGAGTTAATCATAAGTCCGGTTATGAAAACTATGAATTGAGCAACTCATCATGAAACTATTTAATTTGCACTAATGACTTTAAATTTTAACTCATTTGTTAAATGAACTGAGTTTGAAGTATTTATTATATATTTTGAGTCATTAAATGAAACAACCATCAAGCATAACCACCACGAGTTGTTAAATAAAACATTTGTTTAATAAATTGAGTTTGACTTTGAATTGCTCATCTATGTTTAGAATAAATGTTTGTATAAACTAGCGGGTGCCCGTGCAACAAAGGTTAATTTAAAACTATATAAATTTATTTAGATTATTTTTTTATAGTTTTACCTTTAAATATATATTTCTTAATTATTATAGAATGAAAATTGATCAAGTAAATTAAACATTTTTCTCCTCATGAGCATATTGAATATATAACCATCTTTTTTATTTTCAAAATGTAAACCTCAAATATGTTATAACATTTATTCGCCTCCAAGGATAGATTTATATACCTATAACTTATATATTAATTTATATAAATTCATTTAATAATTTATTGTGTGAAACATTCAATTAATTTATAATTTTATTTTTAAAATATTAATTAATATAGAATACAAATTAATTAAAATAAATATTTATCTTCTAATAGACATCTTTATTATATAATCATCTCCTCAATTTCAAAACATACACCTCAAATATGTTATAAGAATAATTTTTGCTAATGAATTTTAGTTTTTAAAAAAATTAAAGTCAATTTATATAAAATTTTAATTAACTACATATTAAAAAAAACCAATTGAAAATCCAATAAAATAATAAATTAGTTGAAATGATATAAATATATACATTAAAGATTCCAAATCTACTTAGATTAAAATTTAGATATTGTCTTTAGGTTAAATTCAACATGCATAAATTGTACACAAAAAATATTTTAGAAACAGATGGATCAATGAAAAAATGAAATGGGAAAAATTGCTATCAATGAATGGATGGAGAAGTCTAAAATTGGTGTAGTTACTTTCCATAAATATACAAAAAATAAAAAATAAAAAACTATTAAACTGAGACTTTTGATATATTTATAATACTAATATTTTAGAATCCTACGAGGGAATTTTTCAAGTGTTACAAAGAGAATGATTTAGGGCCCATATCTTTTAAGAAGTTAGTTATTAATTATTTTTAGAAAAAATAAAATTGTAATTATTACATATTATTATAATATCATTGACAATCATCAATATTTAATAGTATGATTATACTACAAAAATTTATACTAGCAATAATTTAGAGAACTAAACAATGGAATTTTGCCAACTGTCACATTTTGAGTGGTTCTATTTTTCCTGAATTTTTAAATTTCAAAGGGAATAAATTTATGATTTTTAATTTTTAAAAAGTGATATTATATTTAATTTTAATTTTAATAACTAGAGAAATTCAAAAAAGGAATAATTTCAATAAATAAAAATAAAAAGAAATATTTGGATTTAACTTTATTTCCATTAAACGAAAAGGAAGAATATATAATAAATGCATTAATATATTTGAAGAAGAATAGTTGCCTTTGCAGAAATATAATTTTTGGAACCACCATAAAAATTAATGAATTAAACAAAAAATTTCAAATTTATTCGTAAACTCAATGTTGAAAAATATACCTTCTATTATATATTGGCATTCATTTAGCATAATATATATATATATATATATCACTTCTCAAATCAATGCATACTTTCTCTTAAATTTGTATCTATTCTAAAAAAAATTAATTAATAATTTATTTTTCAATTCTTCCTCTTTTCTGAAAAGTTTCTAACTTTAAATATAGAGCTTTTGAAAATCATTTATAAAAATATCTATATACTCATCTCATTGTATCATATTTTATTTTTTGCTTAAACATTCTAACTTATCAATTCTATAATTTTTTTCATATTATTTTTTTAAAAATAGACTATGATTTTTCAACATTAAAATATGTTATTAAAATTCAATTCCATATTCTACACATTTTTTTGTAATGATACTAATTATTTATTGAAAATAATTTTATAATTGATGCTACTCCAATAAGTGAGATGAAATAAATTAGGATTATTTATATGTTTGACTAATTATAGCACATTAATTATAACATATATTTTAAAATTGATATTTTAATTTACTAAAATGATGTATAAAGAGTGGAGATGTAATTGAAATTACACAAATTAAATTTATTCATGATTTTATATTAATATGAAATGATATTTTTATATTTTGTAAATTAAATATTTTAATTTATTAAAAATATGTAAATAGTTAGGGATGATAAAAAACCTCACTGAAGTGGGTACTTAAGGAAATTACCCGCCATGAAGACAGGAATGAGCACAAGTTAAGTCTACATGGGATAAGGCAGAGTCCCTATTTGATAAATAGGGTGGGATGAGGAATGAAGTCGCCACCCTATAAAACCCATCAATTCCTTATTTATATAAATGATTTAAATATCCTTTATATATATGTGTGTGTGTGTGTAAAGAAAACCTTAGCACACCTTCATTTTTTTCGATTATCTTTATTGAATTTGCACTATATTTGCATTTTTATTTTCAATTTAAATTATATTGCATTAGTATAATATTTATTATTATGGATATTTATGTTTTGAACTTCAAAGTATTTTAAAGTTGTTCTCCTTTTGGATTTAAATTTTTATAGGGCATGGAAAATGGGGACCTGTAATGGGTATGTCACCTCTCTCATAAATACCTATTGTCATCCATATAAATGGTTCATAATATGGTAAAATTATCTACTTATTCTCTTTCATTATTTGACAATTTCAATTTTCAAAATGTGTATTGTTAGTTAAAGCCTTAGAGGTTATTTACCGAGCTTTTTTCAATCTTATAAACATAATATTTAAAATAATATATAAAATAGAATGACATATTCATATTTAATTCATTTATTTAATTATTTAACTATTAACTTATTTTAAAAATAAATTGATATATTGAATTTTCTATAAAATATATTTAAATAAATTATTATATATTTTCAATATTGACCAACGAACTCTCTTTTGTTATTATCCCGTGCATCTACAAGTCAAATGACTAATATAATATATAATACATGATATGACACTTTACTTGATGAAATATTAATCAATATAGAATAAAAATTGAGTAAAATAAATATTTTTCTTCTAATAGACATCTTTATTATATAATCATCTCCTCAATTTCAAAACATACACCTTGAATATATTATAAGATATATTTGGATAATAAATGTAATTTCAAAAAAATTAAAGGTGACTTATATAAAATTTTAATTAACTACATATTTTTTAAAAAAACTAATTGAAAATCCAATAAAATAATAAATTACTTGAAATGATATAACATGTATAAATATATAAAGATTACGAAACTAATTAAATTAAAATTAGATGTTGTCTTTAAGTTAAATTCAAAATACATAAATTATACGCAAAAAATCTTTTAGAAACACATGGATGAGTGAAAAATTAGAAAAAATTGCTATTAATGCGTCTAAAATTGGTATTGTAGTTACTTAGCACAAGTATGAAAAAAAAAGTAAAAATAAAAAATATTAAACTGGGACTTTTGGTATTTATAATATAAAAACTCATAAGATATGATGTGATACTTTACTTGATATAATATTAAATCAATTTTTACATTTTTCTTAGTACTTCAAAAATTATATTGTTTATAGTGAGGTTTAAACCTAAAATCTCATGTTTTTTACTCAAACCCCTCACTACTAAATCAATCCTAGTAGCTTAATTTTTATATTTTGTAAATATATATTATTAGTTAATATAGCAAAAAAAAGTGATAATAAGAAAAGATTATATGATATTATGAGAGATATAGATATGGGATGCTCCTCATAATGCTTTCACAATGTGATTAAATTCTATATTTTAGATATACTCTTTAGTCATATAAAAATGTGCATATCTAATTTATGTTCATGTAAATAAAATTATTGAAAATCTTATTAAAATAAAAGACACTATACTTTATTGTGCAGAGATATTAAGAAATAGAAACATTTTCACATGAAATATTTTAATAAATATAATTTTTTAATGAAATAAAAAAAAATCAGAAACGTACAACATTTACAAATAGAAATTGGCAATGTAATATTTTATGAACGTAGATACGTATGAGTTGAAGGCTGGGGGTAGAGAAGAGGGGAGTGGGTGATCGCTCCCAAGAGAAGAGTGACACTAGCAAGTATACTAGGTCGTTAAGTAATAGAGTAAGGATAGGGTTGTCGTACCCACAGGGATAGTTCAATTACCGGTTCCAACTAATTAGATAACAAGTTGAACAATTGAAATGAAATGATATCAAAGAAATTTGAAGACTAAAGTGCTAAAACAATGTAAAAGCGATTTAAGAATTGATGGAATTAAATGCTAAGGTGATTTACTTCAACTATGTATGATTAATATGCAACATGAACATCAATATGCCTTGTCCACATTTCATTGAGCGATGGTGGGATCTCTATATTCATTAAAAGTTTTTCTCAAGATCATTTAATGCTACTCAATTAGAGTTGAACACCTAATCTCTTAGCATGCCTAATTCTAACTAAGTAATTTAATTATCAAGTCCTTAAATACCACATGAATCATGTTTGCCTATCTCTAGGTGTCATTCAACTCATGGCATTGCATTCATAGGCATGGCTCTTACTCATTCTCTGAAATTTGTAAAAACCCCTATAATCCTAAATTGGTGATCAAGCAATTCAAGATAAATAAGATCAAATACAATGCTCACTATCAAATGAGAACAAGACACACATTCATTCATATTAGCATATTATCAAACACATAGCATCCATAAATCACCTTTAGCAAAGAGGGTTTAGTTACAAGTCATGGAAGACAAAATAAAATCAACATCAAATGAAAAAGCCATAAACAAGAAAATACTCAAAGTTGAAGAGCAATCCCAAGAGAAGTCCCCTTCCCAAGTGCTTGATCTTTAATCTCCTTTCTCTCCAAGCTCTAGCCTTTCCTTTCTCCCATTTCGTGCTTCCTTTCCACTCCCTGCTCCAATGTGTTTTTATATCAATTATGGGCTGTCAGAGTAAGTAGTGAAGCCCAATTCACATGGCAGGTTCATGCACCCACGCTGTAGCATAGCTATGGCCACGCTAGAGCGTAACTTAAGCCAAATATCATAACTATGACAGCAACTCACGTTGTAGCGTAGGTTGCCACGCTACAGCGTGGCTTCGGGCCAGACTCAAAGATGCTCCAAAGATGGATTTCTATGCTCCAGCATAGATTTCTGACATCCCTTCAGCTCCACTTCTTGCTCTTTTGCATGCCTAGCTCAAATGCTTCCCTAATTCTTCTTTCAAAAAAGCTATAATCCATTGGAAAACACAACTAGAATGCAAAGTTAACGTAGTGTAATCATGCAAGAATTTGAACTAAATGATGTAAAAGAGGCATCAATGAAAACTAAAACAAATTATCAACAAACTAAAAGTTTCAAGAAAACTAAAGAAAAACATAACTCCTAAGGGAGTTATCAGTGGGTTGAAGGTGGTAGTGAATAGAGAGGGGGTCAGAGAAAAGAAAATGAGAGTTTCTACCATGCTTTGGTAGAATGAATGCACGATTATACTATAACATCTCATCTTTCATATTACATAGTATATGAATTTTATATATATTTAATGGTGTAGATAATAAGTTTTATAGTACATCTGACTTCATTAAGTATACCATAGTATTACTGGATATATTTTTGTAACAGAGATTAACGACAATAATTTGATTGAAAAATTTTATATAATATAGGGACCTACTTTAAAACTTTTACAATGTAGGAATCCAATTGAAAATTTAGTAAAACTATAGGAACTGACGGATTAATTAAACATATTTTCAATTTTCATCAATTGTCGATTGGCAATGTCCATCGCATAATGAAATGGAATGAAGTAGTTAGTGGAATGATGCAGTAAAATGGATCAAATGAATGTTTAAATTGACAAATAGCATAAGATTTCATTGGCTATTGGATAGCTCTTATATATATATATATATATCAACAGGGCCTAAGCCCCAAGGAAATTACACAGAAATCCATTTGGTCAACAAACAAAACAAAGGACATAAAGGAAGGTACAGTCTCGAAATAGATAACCCCCTGATGGTGATAATCATGCTTAGCAAGTGAATCAGCACAAGAGTTTACTTCTCGATAAATATGACACAGAGAAAATTCATCACATCTAGCACCAAACTGCTGAATACTCTGGTTTACAAATATGTAATGGAGGGACATGATCTTCACACAGCTGGAAAGCACTACGAGAATTAAAAGCATTGAAAATAATTTCGTGATTAGTTAAATTCATTAAAAGTAGGGTTAAATGCATTTCACCTCCCTGAATTTTAGGTTATGTGCAATTTAAACCTTGATTTTTCAAAGCGTGCATTACGACACCCTGAACTTTCTAAACTGTGCAAAAAACCTTACTTTTCAAATAATGCATTACGACACTCTACATTTTTCAAATTGTGTAAAACACCCCCCAAAAATTTAAGCCATAGAAATGTGTCAGGTTGCACACAATAAAAAGAAATCAGGGGGTTAATTGCACATAGTATTCAAAAACAAAGTATCAGATTGCACAAATTAGAAATTTTAGAGGGGTTAAGTAAATATAAATCTTACCTTTATTAGTTGCAAAAGCTATACTGGGGTGTTTTGTACAATTTAAAAAGTTCAGAATATCGCAGTATACATTTTGAAAAGTTAGTGGATAAATTGCACATGATCTAAAATTCAGAGGAGTAAAATACATTTATCCCTTAAAAGTATTCAGTGAGTAGGTCCTCCCTCAATTCACAAATAAGTATCCATTTTGAAGTTTTTTTCTTGTACAAATAAGTGTGTACTTTAGAAATTAAGTTAATATTAATTAATTTCTTTCAAATATATATATAGAGGTATTGTTAAACCACGTAATATTAAACATAAAATCACATAAAGTATCAGAATTTAGCAGAAATTTATTCTAATTCAGCAATTTATCACATAAAATCACTTTTTATTAATTCAGCAGAAATTTAAAATATCAAAAACTAATATAATTAGTTTAATTTAGTTTATGCTGTTTTTAATTCATGTGATAATTGAGTTTCAGTGATTTTATTTTTGTTTTCAGTTTTCTATTTAATTGTGGAGGATTTTCTGGTGATTATTTTGTGAGATTCAGCTTAATTAGTTTAACAAATCATAGTCTCATAACTTCCTATTAGTTCACAATTGAATATCCATAAAAATGGGAGCTTTTCAAATTTCAACTATCCATAAAGAGTGAAAAATTTTCAAATTCATTTCAACAAATCAATTTTAGAGTTTAACTCATAATATAATTTTAAGCAATAGAGATTTCAATACATTTGTCAAATTCAACAACCTTCAAAAAGAATGCAGAGCAACATTGTTAGCTAAATAAAACCCTTCAAACTAAATAAAGACTTTTTATTCAAACTGTTGTGAAATGGTAGGCCTAAAAAGACTGAAACAGAGTGGAGCAAAATAAATATGTGGAAACATAAAAAAAAATGACATTAAGAATTTACATGGTTCAGCTTAAAGCCTATGTCTACGGATAAAGGCGATAACCAAATATTTTACTATGAAAATATAATGGAAACACAAAAGTGGACTCACTCTACTCAACTCAGATCCCAAATACACTCATAATACCTCCCAGTATTTTTCTCACTGGTATATACTTTCAACTCACTAAAAAGAAGAATTTATATAGAACAAATAAATCTACTCTTATTATACAATTGAGGAGAGAATAGTTGTTTTCGGTTGATTTTTGTCTCTTGTTCAACCTCCTCTATTGCTGCTTCAATTCTCCTTTTATAGAGTTTCCCTACACATCCTTCACATCAAAGCGTTTAATGTTTTTCTCACCTTTGCATGCTTATTCTTCTTCTTATGCATTTAATGATTTGCTTCTAATGTTAATGACAAGCACAATTCACCATTCACTCTTTGGACTTTCAATGTTCTTTGCGATAAAAGCCCTTGTCATCTCAATTAATGCTCACGGCACTACATGCATTAATTGTATCGATAATCAAATTTGGCTTATTAGCCATAAAGTCAAGCCACCACTTGACACAAACTATTCTATTTGAAATTAAAATATTAACTTGTTTAATAAAGATAATTTTTTCCCTAAAAATTGAATATTTGTATTTGTATTTGAATTTAAAAAATGATTTATTTAATAAGCACGTAAAACTTGTTAGATTTTTTTTTAATTGATTTTTTTATATCACATCCTTACATTTGAACAGATCAAATTTGAAGGTTTAAAAATTAGTTTGGCCCGTTAGGAGTACTCATCAACTTTTTTTAAAAAATAAAAATCAGTTATAGACGGTTGGCTTTTAAGATGATTTATGTTCACAATTAATCTAAATAGACTTTGGTGGCTTTGGCGTTGGAGAAATGCTCATGGATATCAAACCAATTTTATGTCCAACACATAATTGTACATTTCTCTTTTTATTTTTTGAGTATATGAAACCAATTATATTTTTCTCGACTCGAGTAAGTAAAGATCATTCACAGATACATGATCCAACATTTAAATTGCATGCTATTGAGAAGTATCGTAACCGCAACGCAAGTATTTAATTCATCACGCAAACACAAACTGCATGCAATTGATTGATTCCCATTTTATAAGTAGTTTGCAACTAATGTTGCTTTGATCGTTCCCTTCCAACTATATGATGTATTTGAATTGAATATCCAATTTATATTGTTTGCAACTACCCTTGCTCTTTCACATTTCAATATATTGCTTCGTACAATTAATTTCAAATTTCATTTAACAAAATTGGAATTAATCATGAGTAAAATCCAACCTTAGCAGAAAACCAATTATTCATAAGTAGATTCCAACCTTAACAAAAACACTTTAAACTGGAACAGAATAGGTTCAATAGATGACAGACTACATAATTTTAAGGCAAAAAGCAACTAAGTAGAAAGTAATATGATAGAGAAGGAGCTTCAATCCTTCTCAACTTTAACAATCTTCATCTTTGTAGAAGACATGTCACCATCTTCAATATTTTCAAATTCTTTAGAACACCCTTTTGCAAGTGTGAAGCCTAGAGGTCCGGTCTCAGATTCATCAAATTCACTCATAAGATCCTATGAATCATGACCAAAATAAATTTATAAGTGTATATTAATAGCAAAAATAATATAGCAAAAATTAATAATAATTTAAATGATACCTTGGCAATCTTGAGGATAGGAGATGTGCAATGCTTGAGGATGGGATATCTTTAAATTCTGAGCTCAAGGAATTATGGCCAAGTGACATTCCACTAGTCAGGCTGTAACAGTTAGGAACATGTGAAAGTGTTAAAAAAAATATAATTTATAACCAACAAAACAGATAATTCAGAAGTAAGACAAATTCCCACCTTGAGACTAGAAATTCCAGAATCAAATTCATCCTTAAAACTGGGAATGATGGTACAATCATCACAGACATCAATAACTTAAGCTCAACTTTAAAGATGAAGGACAATATATAATGTATTGGATTAGGAGTTATTAAATAATTAAAAATATTATTGAGTCAATAAAAAAATAGAAATGACTTCCGGTATTTGCAAAAGTCTCTAAAATAAAAGAACATGATGTTCCCAAAAGTCTATGACCAACACGGTCCATCAAAACAAAGGTCGCACTATTAGTGTTATCGATCGCACTAACCTTTATCGCATATATGTACACAACATAGAAGATTGTGAATTGGATTATGCAAAAAATACTATTAAACCGTACTTAAAATGTGGAAAATATAGAATCCAACCTAGGTATCACAGCAAGGACATAAAGATTACAGATATTGCAGAAATAACGACCATCATGAACTCCCACTCTATGGCCACATTTACAGGCAACTTTTAATGCGCACATTGTTTACAAAACACTCTTTTAATGATCAAAGAGGTATTTCTATTTAAAATCTAATTTTATTGAAACTAATATTTAAAATTTAATTTTATACGGATCAATTTTGAATTTTAAAAAATTAGGTTGATTATTGAGGAATTCCATCAACACTTTTTTTAAAAGAGTTTTATATCATACATTTAAATAGTTTCCTATTTAGTAAATTTTTCAACATTTGAAATTCCAACATACTTTAAAAGTTGTCAAGTGGTATAAGTTTACTGTTAATAATTTTTGCATATTAATAGTATAGAAGTTGTTTTTGAAAAATGTTTGAAGTTAATTAGTTTTTTCAAATTCAATTTTTTAAATTTGAATTTTTTCTAATATGTCTCTCTCATTCATGTTAATCTAACAAAGTGATTATTGAATAAATATATAACTAACCATACATAATAATAGAAAAAAGGACTAATTTTCTAGTTAGTTTCTCCTAACTCTTTGAGTAGTTAATTGAAAGGCAATCAATTTTTTCTTTAAAAATAAAAAATATTAAATGTGTTGAAATCATGGTTATTAAACTCTTGAATTAACTCTTAAATTTTTTCGAGTTTATGATCATACTACAAAAAAATGAGTTAACTCATGCATAAACTTTCTTATTGTTAAACTTGTGTAAGTTTAAATAAACTCTAACAAAATTGGTGAACTCTCGATTCTATTGCGACTTTACAAATTTAGATTTATATTTGATTTTGCTATCCAAATGTCAATTATTTGTCACTTTTGTCTATCTTATGCAATATTTATTCATTTTATTTAGATTATTTTGTCTATCTATTAACTATTTGATTATGTGTTGTTAACTGCAAAATAATATATGTGTAAGGAGTAAAGCATATTATAAAAATTAAGGCATGTATTTTGATCCTTTTTATGACATCTCTTTCATTTATATTGTTATAAGATTAAAATTTCTCAATATTAATAAAATAAATTTATTTAATTGTACCTAATTACCTAGATATATTTTTTAAGTAATATTTTTTAAATACATAAGTAAACTCTTACTAGTTTTTTTATTTCAATTTGTCATGCCTTTATGAGTTTACTTAAATTCTCAAGTTTGGTAACCTTGACTGAGATTATATTTAATAATAAAGATTATAATGTAGAAATAAGACTTAAATTTAGCACTAGAATGCCATCAATGTTTATAAGAATACAACAATATTGCCTATAAAAAAAGAATACAACTGTTAGCCCAAAATATCATTTTGGGATATCTCATAATTTGTGATGATAACAAACGTAATATGTATTCAATGTCATTGATATGTAAACTTGATCTTTGTCAAAAGAATAATTTTGCAGAATATTATGGAGCATCAAAAAAGGAAATAACTTGACTATATTCAAGAGAGAGATATTCTTGATCAAAGATAATGTGTGCTTACACACTTGAGAAGATTGCATAGAAAAGAAAAAGGAAAAGCTGCCCACCAAATCCTATACTACAGGTTACAGGTTGCAGTTGTGCCATCAATAAAAGGAAAGAATACTATGGCTTTGGAATTAAATATTTTCTTGGCACAATTACAGCACAACACTTGTGATTTTGGTTTATTCCCCCCTTTAGCTCTCTTACTACACGATCAATACACAAATAAAGGAAAGAAATCTGCATATAATTCCTTTGTGTTAGAATCATATTTCAGCAAGAAAGATTATATAAGGCATGTCTACAGCATCCTTGGAGCAAATCATGATCAAGCAAAATTCAAGGCGGTATGGAAAGAAGATCTGAATCACCATTACTGAATCAGAAATGTTGCCATACAATTACTGAGGAGCATTCAAAATGGGATCTCTCAAAGGAAATAGTCAATGTTAAATAAAAGAGATATATACACAGCCTTCTACACACATACTGTATATATCAGAGTGCAACAGCCAAAAAAAACAAAAATACAGCATCCAGACAACCACATGAGCCTATCAGTGTTTTGAGCTTCATTGTCAAAACTCTTCAATTTTCTCAAATTTGGTTTGTAATATAAATTTTGTGAGAATTGTTTTTGTAGCTCTTGTGACTAGTGTCTTGAAAATGCCATTAAGAGAGCGAATCTTTATTGGTGAAGAAAGAACTCGTGTTTGTTGGTGAGCTTGAAAAGGCCTTTGTAAAAGACTATTATTGGGGAGCTTGGGGAATTGATTTGGCATATTGGCCTTGAATGTGAGAGTGAACCACTAGATAGTAAGGGCCATTGTGGTGTAATTTGCTTTTGTTTGTCTAATGGAAAATCCCACAGGAGGTGTGGGTACTGGATGTAGATTTCACATTGGAATCGAACCAGTATAAAAATCACCGGTGCAAACTCTTCTACTCTTTATCTCCTTTTTAGACTTATATATATGTATCACTCTTAATCTCTAATATAGTTTTGATATAAGCCACATAATTACTTCAATAAAAATATCATAAATATTTAATAGACTTTCTATCAAATCTTGTATATTACTGTGAGCCTTTTTGATTTGCCTGTTTAGTGTGCAGGAAAAGTTTTTAAAATACTAAGGACTTGATTCAAACCCCTCCTTTCTTAAGTCTTCTGGTACCATCAAAAACAATATTCAAACATAATATATGCACAAAATTGCAGGCACGTTGAGACATGGGTACAAACATTCAATGCACATAACAAGCGGTGGTTTGCAGCCTTCAGCACTAACAAGCGGAAAATGTGTGCTGAATAGGGATTTGGCTAAGATACAATTTAGATAAATATGACAGAGTTCATCAGGGTTTGTTTTGTAACTGTCAATAATGCATTTGATATGGTGAATTCTTTTAAAAAATATTTTTTTAATTACGTAGTTAACGTTTTTTGCCCATATTCCTTATTTTTTCTTTTAGTATTTCAAAACTTCCATTTTTTTAAAATAATTAATTATTCACTGCCAAAAAAAAAAAACTAATTATTATACACTTAACTAATTTCTATACATGACCTATTAAAAGCCTATACACTTTTTTTGATATTTTATTATGAGTGTAATTTAATTGTGTTGACTAGTTAGTTAAATAACACAATCCATACACAACTATCAAATTTGACCAACTAACGACTACTTCTTCTTATTGATCACGATAAGAAGTTAACTTAAGATCTGGTGCATACTAGCCTCTATACTTTTTTAAAATATTTAATTATAAAAGTAATTTAATTGTGTTGACTAGTCAGTTAAACAAAAAAATTCGCACTAACAAATTTGACCAACTAACGCCTACTTCTTCTAGCTTTTCCATACTTCTGAAATTATGTTATGTAGACAGGGAATGGTGAAATACTTATGGTTAGTGTGCATGAAGCTATGCAGTTAGTGTGATATATTTAAACTCTTTACGGGTGAAATCAGCATGTCTTGTGCAAGAACAAAATGCGACGGGTGTGAGCTTGATAGTGTCGACCTTGTGAAAAGGTGAATAATTGTGTGCTATTGCTGTTATTTTCCATGGCATTGATGTAGAATAGGTGAAGCTTAAGATATTTTTGGTTCACTACAAGGAGGGGTTTGAAGCTCCACAAAGCACAAGGATAAGATGTTGTGTTACATGTGTATCGTGTGAAAGAACGGAATCTGGATGTACGCGACAGTGGCATGACTCTACACCTAGATTAACAACCATTCCATCAAATTGTAAGTTGTTTTTTTATGTTTGTTATGCTCTACTTCTTTGTTTTTTATGGACATTTTGAACTCTTACAGCTTGCTTCTTTTGGGATTGAGTGGTAAGCAGTAGAATGGAATGAAATAGAATGGAGTAGAGTAGGATAATATAATTATTCTATTATATTGTTTGGATATATTAGTAATCTGAATGAGAATGATGGTAATTTTTGGAGTTAAACAATAGAAAGTAAGGCATTCCATCTCATTCTACCCAAATTGGAGGGGAAGAAGAGCAATAAGATATGCTGGAATTGGATGAAATCTATTCTATCCACCTCCATTCCATCCATTTTTTTCAAACATCTAAATAATGGATCCTTAGAACCTTTCATCTCATTTTGTTTTGCTCTATCTATCTTTATCAATGCAAACATATCTTTAGCATTCACCGTTTACTAATTTTTACAATGGGTCTACTAGAAAATGCAATCAAAATTTTAACCAAAATTAAAGATTTAGATATAATTTACAAATGGAGGTTTTGACAAGACTAAAGGAAAAAAAATATTAATATTTGAATACATTTTACAAATATTATTTAATCTAATAAAAGAAACCATATAATCTTTATTAAGCAAAAGATGTAACTCGTGAACCTATTTAATTTGTACTAATGAGTTAAAATTTTAACTCATTTGTTAAATAAATTGAGTTTGAAGTATTTATTATATGTTTTGAGTCATTAAATTAAACAACCATCAAACACAACCAGCACCAGTTGTTAAATAAAACATCTGTTACATACATTGAGTTTGACTTTGGAATATTGTTCATCTAAGTTTAGAAGGAATGTTTGTATAAATTTATCGTTATAACTTTGGAAATTGGAACAATTGTAATTGTGACGTCAAATGAAATGAATTTAAAGTTGAGAAGGATAAATTTTAATTTGATAATATACCTACTATCGGATGAACAGTAAAAGGTTGTTTTTAGAGAGAAAAGGAGGGAGAACACTTAAAATTTAAGCTTGAATTTAAAAAATAAAAACTTTTCTCTCTTATGTAGATTGAATATAAATAAAGTTATTTTTGAAAAATTATTTAAAGTTAGTTTGTTTCGAATTCATTTTTTAAATTGGAAATTTTTTTCATTTTTCTCTCGTTCATGTTAATCCGATGAAGTGATTATTGAAAAAATATAACCAACCATACATAATAATAGAAGAAAAAGACTAATTTTCTGGTTGGTTTCTCTTAACTCTGAGTAAATTAATTGAAAGGCAGCCAATTTTTCCTTTAAAAACAAAAGATGTAGAAATAAGACTTAAATTTAGCACTAGAATGTCATAAATGTTTGTAAGAATACAACAATGTTACCTACAAACAAAAGAATACAAAAATATTCAAATATAATATACTCACAAAATTGCAGGCATATTGAATTATGGGTACAAACATTCAATACGCCTAATTGCCTATCCTTCTTTTTGTTGTGCATTATTGTTTTCCTTTCCAACCCTGACAGTTGTGTTGCGGTGAAAATTATAGGATAATGGCCTAGGAGCTCCTGTCTTCATATCAATTGCTCTCACACAAACGAAACCTTCAAACACAAAAGAACACTATATAATATAATTCAAGTAAATAGCATATAGTTTGAACTCAATTAATTCATATATTGTTTTCTTACCTTTCCAAAAACAATTATGGATTTGTTCCGCTGACAAACCTGCATATTGTTATTTATAAAAATAAAATCAATTTTCACACTGTAATTGTTATAAACCCAATATATTATAACAAAATACGTACAATATAATTTACCTCTCATAATTGATGACGTCCCAGTCCCAAAATATGCAATTCGTTTCTCAAGATGCCATATCCAATTTCTAGGAACATCGATTGGGTTTCTCATTGAATCGAAATCAGCAAAGACCTGTAAAAGATAAACAATTTGATCTACATAAACAAGATAATAAACATAATTTGATCAACCAGAAAAGCAAATCTCATGGTACGATTTTTTTTTTTTTGGTGGTCAACGGGACAACAAAGCCTCATGGTGTAATTTCCATGAGCAAAACATATGCAACAGTTGCATGTAAATCAATCACCTCATTAACTTGAAAGTAAGTTCCGTTGAGTGGAAAATGCCCTCGCATTGCAGTTCGACATGGTATCTGTTTCATAAATTATTAAGTCTAGTTCTTTATATATGTAATGTAAGACTAAAAGGTATTGTGCAAACTTAAAAATAATATGATTTCCACGGTTTTTCACTCACCAAAAGAGTTCCAAGTACTGTTAGGGGGTCTTCTTCCTCCTGTGTGCTGTTCTTAGTTGATTCACTTGAGCTTTCTATTTCTCCTAATGAACACAATAAAAAAAGTATTTGTACTAGTAAATACTTGATTTTGAAATTTGTACGATTATCCACATCGTAATGCTAGAATTTTTTTTCCGATACTATATTTAAATAAGCTTATTTTTTGTACCAAAAAATGGCCTCACTTTGAGTTTAAGGCAGTTCATAATTGAAAAAAAACTTATTAAGAGGGGTTTAAAAAATGGTTATTTCTCAAAATTAAGTTGTTAATTACTAAACAAACACTTTTATACCTGCGGTCCATATAGCCAATAGATAAGGGTATGGATCATCAGGATCTCGCGGAATACACTGTAAATAAAGGAAAAACTTCAATAAATATAAATTATGCATATACATAAAGGTTACTTCACTATTGTTGAGCGGGGAATTTTCATGACCAACCTACCTTTGCTAGAAGAGGATGTCCATCTCTAAGCACATAACTGCATTGAAAAAGAAACGGCAAAAGGCACAACAAGAAAAGTAATCAATGAACTCAACTAATTACTTACAAATGTGTACATATTGTTAAAGAAAAATTCATTTTGCAACGAGTAAAGAAAATCAAGATTTTGCTTTTCTTGTATTTCGTAGCATAAACAGTGCAACATAATTGAGTTTTACTAACGTCTAAAAAATGTTACTAAAACATACAATAAAGTTAGTAATACACTTTAGCAACATAGACTATATGCTACACTTGCAAAAATATTGCTAAAAAATTTCAACAATACTTTTTTTTATTTTTAGTAACACTTTTTTAATGTTAGTAAAAGGTTTTAACACTTCTCAGTAAAAAATATTACTAAAAGTTGAATATGGTATAATGAAAAAAAAAATTAACATATAACAATATTAATTCTCTTCCGATCTAAAACAACCAAACACTTTAGGGGCAATTTTCAATTTTTAGTTTTCAGTTTTTCAATTTTCTAGAATTTACGAAGAAAAAACTGAAAACTGAAATTTATAGTTTTTAAAATTTTCAGTTTTTTCTTTACAAATTCAGAAAAATTGAAAAATTAAAAATAAAAATTAAAAACTGAAAGTAAACTGCACATAAAAGTTTACATAGTTGTTTTGTGTTCACGGTAACTATTAAATTAAGGTTGGAAGCTATTCAGCATCCTTATATGGTCATCTTTAGAGAAAATGAATTGCTCCTAAAACTTATTTATATGGATGCTATGGTAATCATAGCTATGGGTGATTAATGCTACGACCTTCGTTACAGCTTACAAATCTATATCAATGACCTAAAACTCTAACATCGAAAACCTCCAATAATTATATGCAAGTTACAATTAACTCTCCAAGAAAATAATAATATTAATTCAATAGATATTAATGCATCTACAAGGAGAATTAAGAATCTAAAGAGAATAGTAAGGAAATAAGAGATAAGAGTAGAAAGAAATCAAACTTACACTAGGCGCTCAGTCCGTAAGCGACCAACATTTTTCATCTTTGGTGCAGGAACATTTCCCGCATTAGGAAAGGCAACCAAAGATGTTGACATGTTTCTATCATCTTTGGACTTTTCGGTAGAATAATTTTGCATTTCGGACGAGCTTTCTTGACTGCTAAGGTTGATCGTTAGCACCTCGTCAGAAGCATCATGGTCGCAAACCTCTTCATCATTATTTTCTTCACACCCAATAAATCTCGTGCTTTCGGGTTCGGGTGATGATGGCATCTCAATGATAGGCTCACATTCCTTGCACACTTGTTGTTCCGTTCTTGAGGGTTGGTTCACCGCATAAATGGATGTTGAGAAATGGTTGCCTATTACTATTTTGTCATCTGTTGGTTGTTTGACCGGTGCTGTTCTTGGTGAGGCAACCTTTGCACTGCATTTATATCTCATCTTTTAGCTCAGCCAAATAACATTATTTTTCAATATGATAGTTTTGATAAATTACATGCATTCAACTATCATAAAATTCATATTTTTAAACTACAATCATTCATCTACTATCATAATGTTCATATTTATAACTTTCCATGTAGACTTTTAACAATAAACTATGAGATACATTTTTTTTCTACTAGATATTAATTTGCAATTAATTAACTTAGAATTTTTATTATTCGCATTCTTTCCTCAAGCATTAAGCCATTAAGTATATTTTCAAGTGTAAAAATTTAAAGCAACAAAACCAACAATGCCTGGCACAGTTGATAAGGTGGCTGGGTCTTTTAAGCATGTATCAGGGATTCGACTCCTGACATGTGTATAGAAAGGGGCTTTGTTGGGAGAGACAAAACCCACTTCGATAATCTCCATGCCTCGGAGGGATTAGTCCTTGGCTGTTGGCCAAAGGATACCCTTGAGCAATCAAAAAAAGAATTTAAAGCAATAAATACCTTGCACAAGCACTTGCAAAATGTCTACACTCTCCCCTCATTGGACAAGCATTGCAATTTGGATTTTTCTTTGTGCAAAAAACCTGCAAAACGTGTTAGTATGAATCATATTTTCTTGCTAGAAAATTAAGAGCCTTCCTCATAATAACATCAGCATATACCTTTCCAAAGGTTATCAGCTGATAATGCAATTGATACCTACATAAGATAACAAACCATAAGAGTTAACTAAATAGAAAGTTAAAATAAGTGAAAATAAAATGTGTAATAATTACAATGTGTGCGGATCAAGAGTGCATAGTCTTGGCCAGAGATATTTTTGAATATTATCAAAAAGTGGAAACCTACATTGAAAACGATACGGAAAAGTCTGTTAGTGAATGAGATGATACTGGAATAAAAAAATTTAGATATCAAAATTGATGAAATACTTACTTCTCTAGATTATGTATTTGAGTTTCTTCAGGTAATGGTTGAAGGGGAACCCAACCCAAGCGTACAGCGATTCGTCCAACATTTACATCCACCTAGCAAGAGTGAACAAAACAAAGTAAAATAAAATTCTGTAAAAAACGCTTAATTCATCAAGAAAGGAATATGTATATTTTTAATGCTCACCGGAAAAGCTTGATTCCGAAGTGTTAAAAGTCGTATGCATTCCACACTTTTCAAACCCATTCCATATATGTTCAAGAGGTATTCTCTACAAACACACATGATTTACTTGTTAGATCACCTTATTTAAATGACTAAAAAAGGCACTATAATACAAAGAGATATTGCAAAGTGAAATATATAGATGTAGAGACCTACTTTGCTTCCATTGGTGGAACATGTCTTAACCATTCTAGATCCAAGGTTCCATATGAGTCTTTTAACTCATTGAGTAAACCCTGCAAATACATAGAATATGGCACACAAAGCAATAATTGCTTCAGCAACATGTTGAAAGTAACTATTAACTACCACGTATCACTACAAGAAAAATGGGTATTTTCAACGGTTCTCAATAATTAAAGTGTCGATAAAAATATTATCAAAAAAAGTAATTTTGACATAAAGTAACCGTTGAAAATATTTATAAATTTTTATCGATAATTAGTCTATATAAAAAATATATGTTTTGAGTATTTTTGACATGTACTAATTGTCGATAAAAGTTTATAAATATTTTCAATAATTAATTATATCAAAATTTAATTTCTTGACAACACTTTTAGTAATGAGAATTATTAAAAAATATTGTTAAAAAATGCTCATTTTTCTTATAGTGTATCTTTCTACCTTAATTCTTCCGGCAATTACGTTGTGTTGCCCACGATTTGCAATAGCTTCAGCAATTTCACTAACTTTTGCACATCTTACTGCTTCCCAATCAATAGAATCTGCATTATTGCTATGTTTTGGATTTCCTGAGTACATATTTCTGAGTGCATCCCAGCGCTCTTGTGTTTCTTTGTCCACCTCTTGAAATATTTTCACTTTCTCCTCCTGTAAATTTATAAACTTTTTAGTGATATATAATTCGTTTTCTTGCCAAAAACCATGCCCATAGCCCATAGGATATGGCTTTCTTATGTTGTTTACCTGGTTGTCAACTTTAGAAGATTCTTTGATTTCTTTGGCTTTTGGAATTTCTGTAGTTTCTTCAACTTTAATATCCTCAATATCTCTAATAAACTCAAGTCCAGGAGAACTCACGCTGCTTCCAAACAACTCATGTCTCTCACAAGTGCCTCCATCCTCAATACCTAGTTTAGAGCTAGTTCTTTTCACGGGAAACTTTGCAGCAAGTGACATATAGGCGGAGCTGTAAGAATGAAGAAAACCATTAATATTTACACGGATCATCCTACCTAGACATTATATTTATGTATGCCTCACAATTTTCATGCATGCCAACCGTGGATTGTAGGTTGTGGATAAAAAGTAAGAGGAAAAAGAAAACAGAATAATATAGAAACAATTAGCCTAGCCTTTATAAAGCCCGTAACGGTGAAGAAAAAAAATGCTAAACAATTGAAATGTTCACATTACTCTATGCTCATGTGAAATTTTGTGAAACTATTCACGAAAATTGAGAAATGGGTCCATCTAAATTTACCTTGACAAATGATCAGACACATTTTGGGTCAGGTAAGCTCCAACAACAGAATCTAGGACTGAACCTTTCCATGGTGAAAAACTTCTATTACCTGTGAAAAGTTCATTATTTAGTTTAGGTATTAAAATATTTTGTTTTGATAAACAATTAATAAACAGTTAGATACAAGATCTTGTTTCTAACATTTCTATCATTTGGAATTAGTTAAACCCCTCCCCTAACCCCCAAAAAAAATTGTGAGAGCAATTGTCACTATTTACTTGTTATAACGGGACTATTGAAAATGCATTCCAATAAAATAAAATTTAACCAAACCTAAAATTTTAAATGTAATTAACGAATAGAGTTTTTGACAAAGCTATATATATATATAGGGAAAAAATACTTATTATTATTTGAATACTTTTATTAATATTTTACAATTAAATCCAAGAAACCTATGATCCTTACTTAGCAAAAGTTTAAAGTAACATATAAGACTGCCAATCAGTCGAACAACTGATGGAACTATTTGCAAGAATGAGTTAAAAATTTTAGATCATTTGTTATGTATATGTTCAAGTCATTAAGACATTAACTGGTTAGTTCAGTAGCCATATTTTATTTACATAAAATAATAATTAACAATAACATTTTAATTTAATATGGATTAGCATTTTTTAATCTACTTATAGAAATTGAAACTAAATATTTTTTTTTGTAGATTCTTTTCTATGGCTTTCTTTCTTGTAGATTTTGAAACTAAATATAGGTAACAAAGTTTTGTTAACTTGTGAATTGGAGCTTAAACTGGCCACATGTCTTTTAAGGTGCGTAAAGCATAGTATTCTTGCTATTTGTTTCTCACTTTATATTGACACAACAATTAAAAAAATGAAACTAACCGTATAGCTTAACAGTAGGTGCTGATTCAACAATCTAAGGATGGTTTGGATGCATTTTAACAAAAATAAGTTTTTTTAATCGATGTTTTAAATAAAATGTTTCTTAAAAAAATAAAGTTATTTTAAGTTTAGATGTAAAATTAATTAATGTTTGGATGTATTCTTAAAAGATTTTTATTTATTTTTAAATATTTTATGTTATAAAAAAATCTTTTTTCAAAAAATGAAAATTATCACTTCCGAAAAAAAAATCTCTTTGTAATTTTCTTAGTGATTCTGATTTTATTAAAAGGTATGATACAAGTATGTAAAAAAAATTAAAAAAAAGACTTGTTTGTTGAAAAAGATTTTTTTAACTTTTTTTCAAGATAATAATACCACACAAATGACCATTGAAATGGGTACGAAAAAAATTTTGAAACACTGTATAATTTTTTAGATCAATGAGTGTCTGTGTATATATATATAATTGCAACCATGAATTTTTCTATGAAAAGTTGAAAACCAAGCCTCTTCAATTGTATTCCTATTCAGTTTTGAGAATATCGTCAAATTTATTATGATCAAATGTGAAATCAATGGAGAAAATGAAGAATACATACCTTGGACAACATGCATGTAAGACATAAATAACTCGACCTTACAACGATATGTGTTTCTTTGCTCCTCCCAATGCCTTTGCTTGTTCTCATCACTCTCTTCATGATTTTTCCCATTCATGATCAAGTTCCACTCCCTCAGCGTGTCTTCATCAAGTGCAATCTCAGCTTTAAATTTCTTAGAGCCCGGTCCTTTATAAGGAACCAATTGGTTAGCTCCTGATTCCTTGTAAACAACTACCTCACTGTGCTTGGTCTTTCTACCTTTCTTTTTCTTCAAAGACCGAATCTTCATGATCAGAGATTTCATTGGCCTCTTGATCATGGTCATGCCTTCTATTGTGAAGACCACCCAGCTTTTTTTCTTCCTTGTGAAACTCTTTGATCTTGTTCCTTTCTTAAAAGGGGACAAGAACTTCTCTAGACTCGGTCTTCCTCTCTTTATTCTTTTCCTCTTGCACTTGCTTGGAAAATTTCCACCAACTTGTCTGCTTTGGATCAAACAAGAGCTTAAAGATGTCAGTTTCTCATAATTTTGCAACAAGTTGTACTGACTCCCTAATGCATTTTTCCATATTGAACTCCCAAAGCCACCTTGTTGATCAACAATGGCATTTCCTATAAACGGGAAAGAGGCTTTTCCTTCATTGAGTCCATCAAGGAATGGCAATAATGAAAGCTTACATGAAGGGGCTCTTTTTACATCACTTCTCTTCTTTGGAGTTGAAGGCTTTGGGGTACTCCTCTTTGGAGTTGAAGGCTTTGGTATACTCTTTGGAGTACTTGTTTTGGTTTTGGTTTTGGGTTTGGGTTGGGGCTTGTTTGTTGCTTTCTTGGCTTTTTTCCAGCTTTCGTCGAGCACTATTTTAGGTCGAAACACCTTTTGTTTGGGTTTTCTCTGCAACCCATTATTTGGCACCTTCTGACTGTTCGTTCTCCTTTTCTTTGAAGGAGATGGTGAGATTAAGGGGTCAGATTCACCATGTTTGGTATCCGCATCATCAACTGCATATGAAGAAAGGGCTAGACCATTGAATTAAGTATCTATATATGAATTTCAGACAAGCCTATTCACAAGAAGTTTATCATCAATATTATAATTTAGGGTGTGGTTGGTTAAGAGATAAAAGTGGGGGTAAAAATTACATGAATTAATTTCATTTGTAAAATAAATATAAAGCTCATTCATGTAATTTTTACCCTCAATTTTACCTTCCAGCAAAACATACCCTAAGTATTCAATATCAATTATAGACGAGTAGGAGTTGTCAAGTAAGCTTTAATTACTTCTCAAACATTTTTTTAGGTCAAAAGTAGCTATAAAATCATTGGAAAGAAATGTCTAATAACAAGACATGAGAAAGGAACCCAGTTGTTGGTTGATCTACCACGTTACAATTTATGCGTAAACTGATGCTACTACTGTTTTGATATCACAATAAAAATTGGAAATATGCATCAATAGTTGTATCGATCAAGAAAGAGATTGAAGGTAAAACATCATCTAATAATATTAATTAAAGGATTAAAAAAACAAGAACAGAGACATCAACATTATCAATCAAAAAGAATAAAGGAACCAAAACATTTATAAATTAAATAATGGTCTTTTGGGATTGATGCTCATTGTATTTACAAATCAACAGTTCAACATTCTAAAAAAGATGATATGATGAGGCGAGAAGCATACATGTGTTTGCACCTCGTATAAAAAACGACACATATATTCACATAAATTTTGAATTTTAAATTCAATAAGTCCATGAATTTTATTTTGAAAAAATAAACAAGCAAATCATGCCCTAACGGATTAATCGATTTAAGAACCCATAAACGTAACAAGACAATAGAACAGTGGCTCGTCACTCACATATAAGATGGACATGAGTGGCTTCTCCGCCTGTAAATTTTATACAAACAATTCCATGAATTTTATTGAGAAAAATCAAGGAGGAAAATTAAACTTAAGGTTTCAATTTTTGTGCAGCTACAAACTATGATTGCGGGAAAAGATTTGAGCAAAAATTATAAGCGAATAACTTTTACCTGAACCAAAATTTTGAGCTGAAAGGGAAAAAAAAAAAAAAACAGCTGATCAAACCATAAACTCGGCTCTACCAAAAAAAAAAAAACACATAAACTCAGCCATTTACTAAGACAATAAACAGTGAAAAACACTCACATTGAGGAGGTCCATTGGTGGCTTCTCCTTGTGCCGATGGGACATCATTGGTAACCTTGGATTCTGATACTGTCTCCACGGAACCATTGGCAGCATTCGGTACCAGTTGCATAGAGGGACTGGGCTTTGTTGGGGTCTCTGGTGTCCAAGAGACCTGTCTCTGAACCCTGTATTTCATCTTTACCTTTCTCGTATGATTAGTGATCACACCAAATTCAGGAACTCAATCAACATTTAAGTAACGATCAGGTTTGAAACAATTTTTTTTTTTATTGGTTAGGTATGCAAATAAAGGAAGGAGACGGTGGTTTTAAGCCTCCACAGCAAAGCGGCAAATGTACTGAATAGGGGTTTTGCTGAGATATGGTTTAGATGTGGAGAGAGATGTGACACGGTTCATTCTCCTGGGTTAGCTGATGGAGGGTTGTTTTATAACTGGCAATAATCCATCTGATATGGCGAATTTTTTTCTTAAATTATTTTATTAATTACTTGGTTGACATTTTTTACCAGTATACTTTATTTTTCTTTTGGTATTCCAAAAACTTCTATTTAAAATTATTTTTTTAAAATAATTAATTATTCACTACCAAAAAATAATAATTAATTATTATACATTTCATTTTTTGTATATTACCTATTAAAAGTCTCTACACTTTTTTTTAAAATATTTTATCACGAGAGTATACTATTTAAAGTTGGACCCAACTGATCAGTTCAAACAGAAAACCGATGAATCGATCACTAATTCGATTCTCTCAATGAATCAGTTAAATAATTGGCCCAATTAAACCTGGTCAAACCCATGTAAATGGGCCAAGAGATTGTCGAATCACACCAGGCTAACTGGAGCTGAACCGTGGTGTGAGCCTTTTCTGAATCACACCCATGTGATTGCGTACTCTTGAAAAGAAGGGAGCATCTCTTCCACTAGGCCAGCTTCTTGTTGGTCATATAATGTCCCATATTATATATATATGTGTGTGTGTGTTAAACTTGACTGCATAAATTGTATTTTTATTTTTAATAATGATTTTATAAAATCTAATTTAAATAGTTATCCATTGGTTGACTCAATGACCTAGTACCTTGGCCAAGTCAATCATCTGATAAAGTATGCTAATAGTACATGAGAGTGATTTAATTGTATTGACTTGTCAGTTAAACAACAAAATTCACACACAACGATCAAATTTGACCAACTAACGGCTACTTCTTCTCATTGTACTAGAGCATATTTGTTTCAGCTTTTTTTTATTATATATACTTTTGAAATCACATTGATTACAACAAAGTTAAATTTAAGATCTCATATATACCACCCAAATCTCTCACTATTAGAGTAACCATAGTAACTTATTGTTTGACATTTGTCATGCATGACACCGATTGTTATCTACTATTTCAACGGGATTAATTATTATATGCTTAATTTCTATACATTGCCTATTAATAACCTCTACACTTTTTTAAGGCTTAAATATGATTTTAGTCCCTATAAATATAGATCATTTTGGTTTTAATCCTTCTAAAAAATTTTGTTGGTTTTTAGTCCATCATTTTTCTAATATTATATTTTTAGTCCTTACCATTAGTTTGTTATGTTAAGTGGCAATACGAATAATAAGATCAAATAAAGATTTTAAAGATATTTATAAGGATAAAAATAAAATTTTCAATATTTTTAAAGATTAAATGCATATTTCAAAAATGCTTTTAGAGACCTAAATATATAGGGCAAGGACTAAAAAACAATATTAAAAAAAAAAGAGACTGAAAGCAAAAAAAAATAAAAAAAAATAGAGGGATTAAAAGTGAAATGACTTATATTTACAAGAACTAAAAATATATTTAAATCATTTTTAATATTTTATTATGAGAGTAATTTAACTATGTTGACTAGCTAGTTAAACAACAAAGTTCACACACAATGATCAAATTTGACCAACTAACGACTACTTCTTCTCATTGTACTAGAGCGTATTTGTTTTGGCTTTATACACACATATATATACATACATACTTATGGAATTATAATATTAATCATAATAATAATTGAATTTAGGACTTTATACATATATATTATCGAAATCCCTCACCATTGAATTAATCTTAATGACTTATTTATTTTGGCGGTTGTCATAACCTGGACTACAGTTTCAAGAGGATATTATTATATGCTTAATTTCTATACATTGCATGTTAATAGCCTCCGCACTGTGTTTAATATTTTATCGCGAGAGTAACTATTTAATTGTGTTGACTAGTTAGTCGAAAAAAAAAAAATCCACATACAACAACGAACAAATTTGACCAACTAACAGCTACTTTTCCTATTTCTTCTTATTGTACTAGAGCGTATTTGTTTTGACGTTTGCCATAACCCCAATTGTTGGCTACTATACTTCAACAGGATTAATTGTATGTTTAATTTCAACACAATACATGTTAAAAGCCTGTACACTTTTTTTTTAATATTTTATTCTGAGAGTAAATTGTGTTAATTAGTCAGTTAGATAACAAACTCAACATACAACGATCAAATATGACCAACTAACAGCTACTTCTTCTCCTATTTCTTCTCATTATACTAGAGCATATTTGTTTTGGAGTTCGCCACAGCATTGGCGGTTGTCTACTACACTTCAACGGGATTATACTTTCAAACTCCAATTCATAGATCAAATTTGCCCAAATGACAGCTATTTCCTCTCTTCCTCCTTTTCATTGTACAGCATATTTGTTTTGGCGCTATTGTCATGACACCCGTTGTTGTCTACTATACTTCACCGGCATTATCCTCTCAAACCCTAGTTCATAAAGAACTGCAAAAATTTATTTAGTACGAAAATCATTTAGTGCGAAAATATATTAAATAAATTTATTGTACAGTAGCGAACCGATAATCACATATAAGGAAGTTGGTAAAAAATGTAAAAAGATATTGACATATAAGTACGCCAATTTTTGCAAACACAAATTTATTAAGAAATAATAATTTCTTTGTCATATTCAAATTTCAAATATTATTTTTTATGAGCATAATTTTATTTAAAAAAATAAAGAGTTTGATTATAATAGACTAATAGTATAAAAGGATTTTACATTGTTAATCAATTATATGCTTCTATTTGTAAAAATTTTTAGTTAGTAGATGGTTGAATCAAATATTTTTATTGATATAAAACATCATGATTAGATATCTATATAAAATTAATTGATATACTAATGGTGTATTCAAATTAAATTCAATAGAACTATCTGTGAAAGGTTTACAAATTCTCTTTCATACTATTTCTCATTATCACTTTTATAATTAATATATGTCTTCAATAATTAAAACCTGATAAAATATGAGGTGAACTTTTTTGTAAATCATGTGCAACATATAGATATTTATCCTTCTTATTTTGTAAAAACTAGAAAAGAAAATTACCATCCTATGGTGGTTACAAATTCGTAAAGAGTTTCAAAAGGTTTCACTAATCTGTTTTTATATATATTTTAATGAAGAAAATATAATCAACTTTTTTTTTCTTCTTTTTTCTCGTGTTTGTTACAAAAGTCCCCGCAATTTTGTGGAATCATAAGTTTCGCTGAGTTCGTTGGAGTTCTATACCATGGATCTTCCGTTGGACTTAAGCCAATTGCTTGCTAGACCTCCTCTAATAACAACCCCTTGACTTTGATATCTACTGACATGAAATTACTAGTATTCGTAAGATTGATACAAAATCTAACAAATAGCTACTTAATTTATAAATCAATGCTACTTACAATAGTATGTTAAAAAAATAGGGATGCATCGGTGCATCAAAAAATAATTATATAATGAATTATTGTGTTTTTCACCAATATACTTTCTTTTTCTTTTGGTATTTCAAAACTTCCATTTAAGATTATTTTTTAAAAATTAATTAATTATTACAGACTTAATTCCTATACATTAGCTATTAAAAGCCTCTACACTTTTTTTTTTTTAATATTTCATTATGAAAGTGATTTAATTGTGTTGACTAATCAGTTAAACAACAAAATCTACATATAACCATTAAATTTGACCAACTAACGGCTACTTCTTCTCCTCTTTCTTCTCATTGTACTTGAGTGCATTTGTTATTGTCTACTCTACTTCAACGAGATTAATTATTTACACTTAATTTTTATACATTACCCGTTAAAAGCCTTTACACTTTTTCAATATTTTATTGAAAGTAATTGTGATGATTTGACCAACACACACCTATTTCTCCTATTTCTTCTCATTGTACTAGACTGCATTTGTTTTGGTGTATGCCATAACAGCGACCATTGTCTACTCTAATTCAACAGGATTAATTATTATACGCTTATTAGTTTCTATACATTACTTGTTATAAAGCCTCTACATTTGTTTTAATATTTTATTATGAGTGTTTTAATTGCAATGATTGATCAGTTAAGTTAAACACTAACATCCATGTACATACTACAAGGAAAATGAACATTTTCAATAACATTTTTAACGGTTCTTGTCAATAAAAGTATTGTCAAGAAAAGAAATTTTAACATAAAGTGACTGTTGAAAATACTTATAAACTTTTATCGACAATTAGTATACGTTGAAAATACATCTTTGGGGTATTTTTTACATGTAATAATTGTCGATAAAAATTTATAAGTATTTTTAATGGTCATTTTATGTCGAAATTACTTTTCTTAACAATATTTTTATTAACATTTTAATTGTCTAGAACCATTAAAAATACTCATTTTTCTTACTGTGACAATATCAAATTTGAGGGCTACGTTTTTTCCTATTTATTCTCATGTTACTAAAGCATATTTATTTGGGCGTTTGCTATAACACCAGTTGTCGTTGTCTATTTTTTAAATTTCTTGTGCAGAAATCGTTGTCTACTCTACTTCAATGGAATTATAATCTCAAATTTCAGTTTATAGATCAAATCTGACCAGGTAACAGCTATTTTTTTCTTGCTCCTCCGCATTAAGCGTGTTTGTTTTGGTGTTATTGTCATGACACCCGTTGTTGTCTACTATACTTCAATGGGATTATTTATCATCTCAAACCCCAGTTTTTTTTTTTTTTTTTGGGTCATGAAACCCCTGGTCATATAGAAGTGTAAAAATTGTTGTTTCCATGTTCCATTGGCCGTTGAAGTATATACAAGGTAAACTAATAAACATTAATTTTCAACTATCATTTTTATACTTTCATATAAATATAGTTGGAAGCGTTTTTTTGGGTTCATATATTTAGTTGGAAGCATTTTTGATAGAGTGTTTTATTTGGTACGAAATCATTACGAAAACAAACGAAATAAATTTATCGTACAGTAGCGAATCGATAATCATACATGCGGAAGTTGGTTAAAAATGTTAAAAATATTGACATTTGAGTATGCCAATTTTTTGTGCTTGCTTTTATGGCATGTAGTGTGTTCCTTTTCTATTTTATCTTTATTTATATTTTTTTAATACTACGTCATTGTACCTTTTTTATTTGCTCACCTCCTCTTCTGTGTGGTTTGAGCCATCTTCTTATCGAAGAAAAAGGTTTCGCTTCGTTTGGTGGGGGTTTAGGATGAATGCTCCGTTAACAACCTCCTAAGTAACAGTAATATTTACTGACATGAAAGTACTAAGGGTATGTTTGGTTAGGGAATAAAAGTGGAGATAAAATTTTCCTAGATAGATTTTATGTATAAAATTACACATGATATTCATTTGAAGAATTTTTACTCTCTAACCAAACATATCATAGGATGGATACAAAATCTAACAAATGGGCTACTTAATTTATAAATTACTGCAACTTACAACAGTATGTCAACAAATTAGGGATCCATTGGTGCATCTAAAAGTAATTGTATAATGAATGTTTTTTAACTTATCCGACAATTGTAAGAGTGGTTGATACTGAAGTTTGGCCACGCATTTGTTTCCTCATTCATGAGATGATTTTGTAGTTTTTTCTTTAAGAGTGTGTTTGGAATGCTTGAAAAATAGAAATGATTTTATTTATAAATTAAATATTGTGTTTGGATCTTTAAAAAAATAAAAAATAAATTGATTTGTAAATCCATGAGATTTTCTTTCTTTTTTTTTTTTTGAAATCCTAACAAATTTGATAGGATTTGTGTGGAATTAAATTGATTTTAAAACTTAAAACAAACTAAATCAATTTATTTCCATTTCTTTATCATTTCAAACATAATGTATGTATTTTAAACATAAGAATTGATTTTTAAATCAATTCAATTCAATTTTCTATTTAATCATTACAAATATAAGATTTAACTTATAAATCAAATAAATTCAAATTCAATTATTTCCACATTTTAGTGATTCCAAACAGTACCCAAAATTTTCAGTTGATGACCGATTATGAACAAGAAAAAAGTTTTCAATTGCGTAATTTCTTAAAATACTTAATGACGGTATATGATAAGACAAATTTTCGAATTTTGTACACATGCATTATTATTATTATTATTATTATTATTATTATTATTATATACACCTTTTTTCTTGAGACCATCATTCTGAATCTTGAATTCGAAAAATGCTTTGTATTTTTTCTACTTTTAAAATATTTGTATTTGGTATATGTTTTAAAATCTTTGAATGGTTATTGCTAGATTATTAACATAGAGAAATAATTATTTATAATAAACTGTATCATATATGCATGCTTCCATTTTTTTTATTATAATGATATTGCATCAAAATATTCTTTTAAGTAATTTTGACGTTTGGTTTTAATCATAGAAAGATAACATTAATTTTTGTTAAGACCATAAAGTATAGAAATTGAATTCACAATTTATAACATTTTTTTGATATATCAACATTGTTTCATTGATAAAAATTGTCATTTAGTCTTGTATTTAATATATGCTAACACTTATAGAGTATATGAGTACTCCTTCCATCTTATAATTCTTAGTGTTTTTTATTCCCTCCATTATCAATGCATGTTGTTTGCATATACATTTTTCAAACCAATAATAATTAATATATTTTACTAATTGAATTATACACATAATTAGTATCTATCATCTATAAGATTATGATTAATTTGATTTGAATAAAAATAATTAACTATAAAAGTAACACAAAAATGAATGGTATTTAGAATTAATATATACTTATTTGTTTTAGTTTTACTTTTTTTTTGTTTTTGGTTGAAAGATAAAAATAAAGTTAAGAATTTAATGAATTAATTTATCTATAAATTTTCATCCCTATTTTAACGTGCGATCAAACAAACTCTAAAAAAGTGTTTGGAAACGAAATAAAATGGCGAAAATGAACATAATTTTTCATTGGAAAGAGATAGTTACCGGGGGTATATATCCAACTATGGTTATACTGTCAAGGAATCAGAAAAAACACTTCTGTTTTGGTCGAAGAAAATTAGGAGTGCTATTATTTGCACATCAAAACAATGCATACACCATACACCATGAAGAAAAATATAAAAATAATATTCTCTTTCTCTCTCTCACTTTTCTGCTCAGCTTTCACTTTTTTCTCTCATCTGTTTTGATTTACACGTTTACATAAATGATTTGTAAGTTTTTTGCACTATGTTTACAAGTTTTAAGGACAGGTTTACAAGTTTTTTACACTATGGTTACAAGTTTTTAAAACGGGTTTACAAGTTTTTTGCACTAATAAGTGTCAGCCTGAAACTTGTAAACAAAGTGCAAAAAACTTGTAAACCTGTCCTTAAAATTTGTAAACATAGTGTAAAAAACTTACAAACCATTTATGTAAACTTGTAAACCAAAACAGATAAGAGAAAAAAGTGAAAGCTGAGCGGGAAAGTGAAAGAGAGAGAAAACACTATTTTTATCTTTTTCTTCATGGTATATGGTGTACGCACAATTTTAGTGTTCACGTATCATTTTTCGAAAATTATCTATGGATCATTTTTTCCCAATTTAGTAATTTTTGTTTCTCTGAAGCCCAATAGAGAGTTTTCTGATAAAAATGTCCAATATAGCAGTTTATAACCAGTGTCCACCATTATTGGATCCTTACCACAGGGTCCAGAAAAATGTGATCCAGATTACGAGGCTTACCTCTAATTGGGCTACTCGATCTTTGTTGGTTGGGCTGCTAACTCAGGCACTATCACATCTTAATAAGTCTTTTAACGACTTTTTCCTGAATTATTATACATAAAAAAATAAAATTAAATGCATCAAAAAGAGTTGATCCCTCAGATTTTTTTTTATTTTTTATAAAAGAATAGTAAATCAAGGTTGGAATTTTAATTCAAAAAGCCATACCTCAATTAGAACTGTCTCAAGCAAAAAATACGAGTATAAAATAAAAAATAAAAAACAGACAAAAAAGAAAAAGACAAAAACGAACAAGGACTAAACGGCCTCTAGTACAACAAGTGAAGCGGCATCAAACTTGTACCCGCATGTTGTCGTGTCACTCGTATAAGCCCAACCAACAAAACCCTCTCTCTATTTTCTCTGTCTTTCTCTCTGCCCTTTGAAACCCGCACTCGCTACTAAGCTAAGCTACCTTCAGCATTCACCAGTAGCTTGAATTCCCGCACACACTCCTCAAACCTTATCTTATCATCACCACTTGTCAATTCCACACACACCTTCTCTCATTCTTCTCAGATGGCGAACCAACAACAACAACAACAACAAGAACCCCTTTATTCTTCTTCTCCTTCTCCGAACAACCAGCAAGACCCAAATGCAGATACCGAATCGAATTCCGACTCCGACTACCCCTCCGACTACGACTCATACTCCTCCTACTCCGACCAATACGAGGAGAACGATGCCGACGACGACTTCCGGAAAGCCTTCAGCTTCCGGAGAAGGTCCGACGACGAGCCCCTCCCGGCTTCCAAGAACAACCCCGAAGTGAACTTCCGCGACTTCTCCGCCGTGCTCGACAGCAAGCTCATGCAGTCCATCCATGACGAGGAGGACCCTGACTTCCTCTCCGACGACGACGCCTTTGACTTCCCAAGGGACCCTGAGAACTGGACTGAGGAGGACATTCAGGAGATGTGGGCTGATGGGGACAACCGCATTGGTGGCACTGGTTGGGACCCTGTTTGGGCCAAGAGGGATGAGTGGGAATATGTTCTCAATGAGATTTCTCAGGGAAGGAAACCACCTATTGCACCGTTTTATCTTCCTTATAGGAAGCATTACCCTGCTATTCCTGATAACCATTTTGATATTAATAGCCCCAAGACTGTTATTGAGGAATTGGATAGGATTGAGGAGTTTCTCAAGTGGGTCAGCTATGTTTTCGAGGATGGAAGCACGTATGTTTTTGTTGTGTTGTTGTTGTTGTTGTGGCATTGTACTTGTTGTTTATTTGTGATTTTGATGTTTTGAACTATTGCGATTCTTTTGGTTTGTTGAAGGTATGAAGGCACTTGTTGGGATGACTATGCTCATGGAAAAGGAGTTTATGTGTCTAAAGAGGGTCTGGTCAGGTTTGTGTCTTTGCTTTACTTGTTATGTATGTATGTTGTGTACAGACTTGGACTGTATAGTGATAGAGATAGGGGAAGTGAGCCAGTGACAACTTGATACATTATAGGATTAGATACGAAGAACTAATTCCACCGACAAGCACACGTTGTAACTTTGAGGGGTTGTATGTGGGGGTGGGTGGGGAATTTGTTTGCATTGTTACTCTATCCATGGGTTGTGGACAAACTAATCAAAATTCAAATGGTATTGATGATAAGAGCATATATACATATCATTTGTATTAGGTAGAGACAGGAAAGCTGGACTAAGAAATTCTTTGTAATTATATGTTAGGACTGGTTCAAATAACAAAAGAAAACTGAGAGAAAAAAAATTATTAATTGTTTCAGCTAGTTTTAACATGCAGTTGTCTTAGCCCCTTGGATGCATCAGCTTATAATAATTTCTTCATATGTCTGTGTATCACGCATCTCTTTTTTACGTCATTAGTGTTTCACGGTGTATTTTCTTGTCATAGGTATGAAGGTGAATGGCTTCAAAACGCCCCAGAGGGTCATGGTGTAGTTGAAGTTGATATACCTGATGTAGAACCTGCTCCTGGCTCCAAGTATGTACCTTATTAACAAATGCCCGTTTACGTGTCGTGTGGCAGCTTGAATGTGCATTCAATTTGTTCTAAACAAATTGGGCTGTTTTTATGAATTCCTTCAGGCTTGAAAAAAAGATGCGAGCTCAAGGAAAGATAATAACAAGGGATTTTATGTCCCCAGAGGACAGAAAATGGCTTGAGATGGATATTGAAGATAGTTATCGTCTTGCAGATGGGGCCTATGAAATCCCTTTTTATGAGAATGAGGAATGGGTTAGGCAGTTTGGAAGAAAGCCGTAAGTTTAATTATTGATCTCATTTTGGCGTTCTCTCTGTTAAAGTTGCTTTATTTTATCTTTCTGGATAGTAGGAAGTTGTGGCTCCTCACTGGACATCACTGTTATTGTTCTCTCATATCTCTCTCTGGTTCATTATTACTGGTCTGAAAAAGGTTTTATATATTGATGATAGGGAGAAAGGTCGCTATCGATATGCTGGTCAGTGGAAGCATGGGAGATTTCATGGTTGTGGTGTGTATTCAGTCAACGAGCGTATCACATATGTAGGTGCCTGGAACAAACCAAGTTTAAACTAATTAAGTCCAATCAACCTCTTTCTTACTTCACAACTTTTGTAGAAGTGGGGAGAGAAAGCTGGACCAAGAAGATGAAGAGTAATTGCAAAAACAACATATGATTTGATTTAGCTTCCTGGAGAGTCTCATACATTCCTGCTTATTGCAACCTTTATTTTCTATTCTACATCCTATAGTTGTTACTCTCTGCATTACTTGGTTGAACTTAAAACTAAGTGAAAATGGTGGGAAATACTGGCCATGTCAACCTTAGGGCTGGTGGCATTATTGTCATGCTCGAACCATGTTGAGGACCTATTTCTTTCATAGTTACATAATCTGTGTGCATGCAGGGTAGATTCTATTTTGGAGAATATGTGGATGAAGGTGAGGGATGTGATGACGAAACTTCAGTGGTATTAAATACTCTTTCCATACACTTTTTAATATTTGCAAGAATTGAAAAATCTGGGATCTGCAGTGATAGTGATATGTCATTCTGTCAATAACAGCTGCATTCCGGTATAGCAGAAGTTGCTGCTGCAAAGGCTCGCATGTTTGTGAACAAGCCAGATGGAAGTAAGATGTTTGACTGCCTTGAAACTTACTTTATTTTGGAAACCTAATACTTGCGCTCGCGCATGTATGTTTAATGGTTTTCCCTCTTCTATGGTTGCTGGATCCATTGATTAATAAGTAGGTATTCTGGACTTGGGTGTAAAGATTCATGTTCTGTTATATTCTTCTTCTTCCTAGGTCCTGCACCTCTTATCGCCATGTCCATTTTAGAATTTCCAAGCCACTTAAGAACACTAACCACTGCTGTTCCTAATTTTTTGCTTTGCATTTTATCCGGAAAAAAAATTTGTGGCTTTGTCTCATAAGATACTGACAAATTGGATCTGCACATATCAAATGTGTAAATGATCAGATTCGTGTCTCTGCCCTTTAAAAATCAGCTAAAGATAGTCTAGGATGTCAGGGTGAGCCTCGGTGCAACGGTAAGGTTGCTACCTTGTGACCTGGAGATCATGGGTTCAAATCCTAGAAACAGCCTCTTCACAAGGCGATGATAAGGCTGCATACATCTATCCTCCTCAGAATCCACCAGGTGGGAGCCTTGTGCGCCAGGCCGCCATTTTAAAGACAATTTAGTATGTGTGTCGATGCTTAGCATACTAGTAGAGTCAATCTCCTTTTGTTATACAACAACATCCAAGCCTTTTACCACTAGGTGGGATCGGTTGCAGAGATCAAATTATGCCAGTGACATATTGCGTACCATATCTTTAAACAAATCATTTAAATCTAAATCCTCCTTAATGGTTTCACTATAGTTTCCATTTTTTGGTCTCCATCAATCTCTAACCATTTAGCTACTCCTCATTTGATCTACTACTTACTTGGGCTTCTATTGGTTTTCATCACACATGACCAAACTACCTAAAGCAAGATTCCACTATCTTTTTCACAACACTCGTGTATCTACAACATTGAGCTTATTTTCTAGTTGATGTTTTAACACCCAACATTCAGTTTCATATAATATTCTTTCTCCTTTTGATATATCATATCTGATTGGAAATTCATATATGCTATATTGGATTGAGAACTAGTTTTTCTTGTTTCCTTTCCTGATTGGCTCCATGCTGATCATACCCTTTTGATTGTTACTTATCGTTCAACACTTTGTCTGTGTAGTGGTTAGAGAACAGAGAGGCCCTTATAATGATCCACAGCATCCGTACTTTTATGAAGAAGACGACGTCTGGATGGCACCTGGCTTCATTAACCAGTTTTATGAAGTAAGGCCCACTGGGAAAGTTTTATCCTAGTACATTTCTTATTTTCATTTCATGCACGGAAATGAAACATGGATATGATTCCGTTGCAGGTCCCTGATTACTGGAAAAAATATGTGCATGAAGTAGATCAGGAAAGGGAAATGTGGTTGAACTCGTTTTATAAAGCTCCTCTTAGGTTACCTATGCCAGCTGAGCTTGAGTACTGGTGGTCAAATGGTATTTTATTCTTTCTGATTTTGAGTGCTAACAATTAGTAGTGCGACTTTTATCATCCTCTCCCATCTGCCAATGAAAAATGCAGCATCATTTTGTATTAATTCATCATACAATTTTTTTTATCAGACAAGTATCACGGGCCTCCTGAATTTGTCCTCATTAACAAGGAACCTGAGCCTGATCCTGATGATCCATCAAGGCTTATATATACTGAGGATCCTCTTATCCTCCACACACCAACTGGACATCTTATCAATTATGTTGAGGATGAGGAACATGGGATACGTTTATTCTGGCAACCACCTTTGAAAAAGGGTGAGGATGTGGACCCAGAAAAGGCCCACTTTCTACCCCTTGGTTTTGATGAGTTTTATGGAAAGGTTACAGAGGAAAGAAAGGAAAGCTTATGGGTGCGTCTATTACTTGCTATTGGAAACGCATGCAAGCCATGGTTTGATAAACTAGATAAATGGGCTGAAGAGCAGAGGCAAAAAATTGAAAAGAGACAGGAGGAAATTGAGGTAGACCTTGAACTGGTAGAAGCTGAAGCGCGTCTGGAGGAGGCCGTTAAACAGCTGGATGAGTTGTTGCGGATAAGAGAGAAAGAAGAGCAAAAGAAGGCAGAAATGGGTTTAGCAGAGGAAGATGAAGAACAGGAAAAGAAGGTGGAACCGGCTTTATCAGATGAAGATGACGATCAGGATGAAGATGAAGAAGAGGAAGAGGAAGAGGAAAAGAAGCTGGAAATGGCTTCATCAAACAAAGATGATATAACTTCTATAACCAAACAAGATAAAAAGCCTACTTCTGTAGCCAAACAAGATAAAAAACCTACTTCTGGAACCAAACAAGATGAAAAAGCTACTTCTGTATCCAAACAAGATAAGAGAGCTACTTCTGTATCCAAACAAGATGAAAAAACTGCTTCTGTAACAAAACAAGAGGAGAAAGCTCCTGTAGAAGAGGAAGAGGAAGAGGAAGTGGAAGGGGATGATGAAGGGGATGAAGAAGATGAGGATGATGTTGCAGGATCAAGTTTTGGGTCTGTTGAGCAGGAACAGTCATCAGATCGTTCGAAAGGAAAACCTGGGAAATCTCCATTTTCTACGTCCTCCCTCGCATTTGCTTCTAGCAACCTTATTTCTGCAGTGAGTTATGATTCACATTTGATGCATGTTTTCCATATGATTGTCTTATGTGGCTGCACTTGATTGAATTTGTTAAAACATGATTCCAGTGTTCTTCAGCGTTATGCACTGTAGTGAGTGTGTGTGTGTATCTCAGTTCCCACCGAATAATCAGAGAATTATAAGTTTCATCTCACCAACATCAAACTAAAATGTTCTCCTTTTCAACTAGTTAACTGATAGGTTATTTCACTTTGCTACTCAAACTGTCGATGACTCTCAATGAGTTCTGTTTGCCATTTACTTTGGAAGGCATAAACCTTCTTTTAACGAACTGTGCATGTGCCATTATGCCTGCATCACTTTGCCAGGGAGCAACACATTTCTTATAGCTCATCTTAATTTTACTTTATTTTAATATGTGTAATTAAAATATTTGTCAATCCAAGTTTGGATTGATCTCGGGCAAGTTTCTGAATCTTTTCGTCTTTGTCCATTTGCTTATCAGGTTCCATCCAAGCTGCAACAATCTTTTTCATTCTGGAGCAAGCGTAAATCAAAGCCAGAGCCAGTTCCTTCCCGGGGTGTTGATCACATCAGTAATGTGAAAACAGTTGATTCAGTCAGTTTCCATCCCGTGACTGGCAAGAAGGGTAGCTTGAAGGCTGCAGGCCGAGCACATGGGAGACTCGAGGCAAGAAGCTATCCAGGTGGCAAATTTCTCAAGGTGCGCTCTTCGTCTAGGACTCGATCACGCATCTTGGCTTCCGAAAATACCAAAAGCAACATAAAGGAGCCAAGAGCTAGTGGTGTCATGTGGTTGCATGTGGCACCAGAGAGGGATTTAGACAGCATACTGTCTTTGCATTCATCAATGTATAGTTTCGAAGAACATAGAGAGACTGTGCGATGATCCGATGCTGTCCATTTTTTATCCAAATATCAAAAGTGAGGTTCACATCAAATCCTAGTTTGGAGGGTTGTTCAATTTTTGCCCGGCAGAGACACTTTAAAATTGGGAACTCTGTTGTAGTAATGCTTATTTTTGTCGTTCAAAGTCTGAAAAGCACCTTCTGATACACTTGATGAATAATGTGTGCATTTGCATCCTCATGTTCGTTGTGTTTCATTTTTATACGCAATACTCTAGAATACTGAAATTTCAAAGGCATGAATTAAAACTTAGACTATTGAGCAAGTATCAAAATTAGTTCGGTATTTATTTGTTTTAAGCAAAAGAAAAATAATTTTGGTAGAATCTTATTCCTATAAGAAGATTCAACTGCTCAAAGATGTGTATCATCATTTTGTATCAAGTGAAAAAGATGGTCCCACCTGTACGTTGCAGCGTCATGTCTATTTATTCTAGGATTGATGTCTTTGACCAGTTACAGTTGGCAATTAGCATTGCGACAAAGTGCTCCCTTGTGTTCTAGTTCATTTGTCAATTTTTATTCACTGGCGGCGATGAGACCATTTTAATTTTCCAAATGGTCCTCACATCAATGTAGTAAACTATTATGTTGCTTTTCGTTGGAGGAATATTTTCTAGAGTGTTACTCTTCATATTAATGAAAGCAATTTTAATCCCGTTAAAAGAGGAGTCAGCTTCTACGTTTTGAACAGATCCAAGGCGGCACAAAATAATTGCTTTTCAGCGATTAACATCATTCTCTGCAAGTAGCTTATCCATGCTGGGGGTAGCGTCGGAGTAGGACACCTTGTCATGAAGGACCACAGGTCACATCTGAGAAGGCAACGCATGCGTGATGATCCTGACTCGTGTGTTATTATATTATATAATGGAGTTAGAGTTAGTTTCATGAACTGATCAAATTGAATTCGGATTAGTTCTATGAATTGTTTAAGTGAATCAAATCAATACATAAACTAGTAATCTCATTCAATGCATCTAATTACGGACGACCGCACTGACTTGTTATTGAAATTATAATAACTGATTTAACATTGTCTCTTTAAACTTTGACTTACGTTCTGATCAAATTTTAGGATTTGCTAATATTTGCTGTAACATTATGCATTGAGCCAAAAACATTTCTGTCTGTAAAACAGTTGACTATTAATAGATTTTTATGAGAGTTAGACATATCCATATCATCAGAAAAAGACCGTTAACCGTTATTATATGTCACTGCATAATCTCCCTTTCTTTTTGATAGTGTAAAAAAAATTTACATAATCATTTAATTATATAATACTATATAAACAAATATGGTTAATTTTGATCCCTACTATTTGAAAAATCATGCAAAAGAAGATATTTGATTAAAAGACAATATAAAATTATTTTACAATGATAATATATTAAAATTAAACTTATCTTATAAATGTTATTAAGTGGTCCTTCGAAAGCATCACTTTCATTCTAGCATTACTGGTCCACGGGAAAAGCAAGGTTGGGTCTTGTAAGATGTAACCATAGACAAAGAAGGTAAATTCATGACACATTTGCGGTTACATCTATAACTTAGTGACTGTAGTTATCTCTTACACTTTTGAGTGGATGGTCCTGTATTCAACTTCGATCTCCCCCTCCCCTATGCCTTCTAGGAAAAATTCCTAGCCCTAATAACTTTGTTTAAAACAAAAGAATTGTGTTCTATTTAAATTTGCAAGGTTGTGTCTTGTAAGATATATGCTAATACTTCCTTTCAATACTTTAAATTTGTTAAACATCCATGCATGGGTGTGTTTTGTTCTATCTCACTCCACCTTTCCTTTTTCTTTTCCATTCCATTATAAATTATTCTCTTCCATCATTTCTAAAAAGTCCTAAATATAACGTAAATGCTAAAATTTGATATCACCTTAATGCCTCCAAAAATTATTTTTCATTTGTCATCAAATAAGTCTCTGAAAATTTATTCTTTAACAAATCAAGAATCAAATAGTCATTTAGACTATCCCAAAATTATCCGTATCAAATAGGTCCCTAAGAGGGCATAATTATGTTATCAAAAAGATAGATCAAATCATCTTCCAAAATAACTTAAATGATGCCACACTTTAACTTTTATCAACTATTTCATGTGAATAGTTTTCAGGGATTAGCGTTATGTCCCATTTGATTTTTCAAAGATATATTTGACTTAAAAAAAATCAAAAACTAAAATGAAGTTACACGAATCTTTTAAACACTTTCGGGACTAAAATATATATTTACTCTTATTTAAATTTACGGTATCTCAAATATGTATATTAACATCTACACATCTTTTACAGATATTTGTTCCGGCCAAAATTTGTCAATTGTTTTAAAGGTCAAAGCTTCTTAGTTACTAAAGCTATCCGAGGAGGTGGCGTTTATACAATACTTACTTTTCTATGTTGTGCACTTAATTACTTTTACAATGTTATGTGTAATTCAAATAATCAAATTATTGTTAATAACTTTTTTAATGTTATGTGCTATTCAAATAATCAAATCATTGTTAATATTTACTTTTTTTTTTAATTTTTGATAACATTTTTTTATTAAACATTATAATAACTTACCAGCACGTAATAGACTTCTATATATAAAAAGTTTGTCATATGCACCCATCAGCACTAATTTTGAAATTATTTTACAAAGGTAATTGACCTATGAAAATGTTATTTGGGGACCTGATATTTGACATGTCTTTCTTAAACAATACATTTATAAGTAGGACGATGATGAAAGCCGAGATATTTTGTCATATGTGCAAAAAAGATAACCCCAAAGGCGTTACAATAAAAGCCAGCAGCAATAATAGATTATAATTGTCCTCTTTATACGTCAGTAAAACGGTGTATTAATCGTTTATGACAATAAAATTAGTGGACAGTGGCGTGCAATATTATTATTAGCTAGGAAGCGACTGTCCCCGTAGTGGAAAAAGATATTTTGTGAATATTAATTTAAAATTATTATAAATAGTAGTGATTCAGTTAAGTGGAAGAATTATTGCGAATATAAAAGTAGAGAACTAATCAGCTGCAATAAAATAATAGCACAAGAATGAAAGACTGAATCACTTATCGACAGCTACATTTGAGTTGATTTTGTTGTAATTTTCTTCATTATGATGGGGATGCGAATTTGAAACTTAATCATATATTTGCTAAGAAATATTTAAAAAAAATGTGTTTATTATGTAAAGCAGAGGAATCTGTATCTACCAAAAAAAGCAGAGGAATCTGTGATAAGACATCACATGAAGAAAAGTCTTACAATTAATATAATTTTCGAGTGACCAAAAAAAAAATTTCACATGAAGAAATACAAAGACTTGCAACCATGCGACAATTATCAATTAATAAAACAATTATAAAAGCATATAATTATTCTTATAATTCACCCTTAAAAGGTGCACAAACTAGGTTTTTTGGTACACACAAGTATTACTAGCTGAAAAAAAAATTTATAAGTTAGGACTTAAAAAGCTAATTTATTGATTTATATATAGTCAAGTTACCTGTTATCCGAGTGATGCTGGGAACTTTTTTGTTAGCTGCTTCATTAGGCAGTGGATATATGGCGCCAGTCATCTCATCACAAGCATGGCATGGTGTTTAGATTGTTTGGATGCTTATAATAGTTCCTACATGTTTTCGCATAAATAGAGGTTTCATAGTAGTAAGTGGGAATCGTATCCACTTCTTTATGAGATACGAACCGACTCCATGACCACCTACGCCACACTCCATTTGCGGGGTTGAGCTTTTCATATTAATAGAAAAAAAAAAAGACTAGTTAATTGATTTATTTATATATTAGGCAGAGTTTCTGAGTATATTGTGTTGGGGTATATATTTTTTATTAGTAGACGGATCATAATTAGTATGAAGTGATTGAAAAAATGAAGGAAAAAAGCTCATTCATGTCTTGTTTGGACAGTTATTAAAGGAACGGGACGAAAATCTACTAATCGTGTTTGAAAGGTAAATAATAAAATAATGAAATATGAAAATGGTAATTATCAACTTCACAGTTTTTAACTCCCTTATTCCATCCCAATTTTGAGATAAAGAAGATTATTTTTTGAGGAGAAAGATGAGTAACTATTTCTTATAAGCCCCCTTAATTATGTGTTGAGGAAGGAAAATAGTTCAACTTTCAGAATTATTATTTAAACATTCTGCATATTTCGATAAACTCTGTTTAAAGGTCCATGATTATAAATTGTTTTAAACTCAAAATAAATTCATCTAAACAGATGCATGTCCACGGATTCTTTTGATGATGTGATGATAAATAATTGGATAGAAATACATACTAAAAAAATCTTATAGTACATTACATTTAAAGATTTCTTTTTTTTTTTTTTTTGAAAAAAAGTGTCTCTTGTTGACTCATTAATATGATTATTGTAATAAGTCATTGTGGAGAAATTGTAAAATAAGTAAAGCCATTTTAATAATTAAGATTTACTTTATGATTTATTGAATTATATTTTTAATTTGTTTCAATAAATTTAATGATTTTATAAGTTTCATGTTATATTTTTTTGAATTTAATTAATACATATTGTCATTACCAAATTTAATAGTATATCATCATGTTATTTTAATAAATATTTTTTCATATTAATTTTTTTGGTTGAAACTACATGCATCTTCCTTTTGGAAGCAATTTTGTTCAAGTCAGGTAAGATCATTATGGTGACAAAACTCTCACTCTCAAGTTTTAATACAACTACAAATTTAGGGTTTGAATCCAATTTTTCATATTAATTAAACTCATATTTTCAATATGTTTAATTTAAAATTCACTTTTAATATACAATATATTTTTTGAATTTAATTAATACATAATGTCATTACTAAATTTAATAGTATATCATCATGTTATTTTAGTAAATATTTTTTCATATAAATTTTTTTTGGTTGAAACTATAGGCATCCTCCTTTTGGAGGCAATTTTGTTCAAATTGGGTAAAATTATTATGGTGACAAAGCTCCCACTCTTGAGTTTTAATACAACTATATATTTAGGGTTCGAATCCAATTCTTTATATTAATTAAACTCATATTTTCAATATGTTTAATTTAAAATTCACTTTTAACATACAATGTATAGAAACTCTTATTATCTAATCACATATTGCTTAATGACCATATTAATAAAAACCATGGAAGAGAAAACCGACAGGATAGTAGGTTCGACCGGTTCGACAGGCAGGTCACCTGGCTGGTCCGGTTAACCCCTCCAAAACCGGTCAAGAACCAGGAAAAGCTAGGAAACCAAGCTGGACCAGTCGAGGCAGGTCCGGAGACTTTGAAATTTTTTATTTTTTTTTTTGATTTTGAAGTTTAAATATTGATATTTTGTGACAGTCATAAAGCAAAAATGAAGAAAATGGAACCAAAAAATGGTACTAACAAAGATTATTGGATTATATATATATATATATATTGGTTTTGAAACTTAAATACTGATATTTTGTGATAGTCACAGAGCAAAAATGAAGAAAATGGAACCAAAGAATGACACTAACAAAGATTGTTGGATTATAAACCTATGAATATTTTTTTTTGTGTTGATTATGTTAATATTAATGATTTAATATATTTTTTATATTCTAATTAATCATATGTCTATATTTAAATATATATTTTATTGTATTCCGGTTCAACCCTACAACCTGGTTTAATTCTCTAAACCTTTCAACCAATACTCGACCATTTCGACGCCTCTATTCAATTTTCTTCCTTGATAAAAACATATGACTTTATAATCAGTGCGTCAAACGCGACACACATGATAACATATAATTTAATCAAAATATAAAAACTCTAAATCAATAGTGTATCAAAATCAATATCTCATATTTATACATTTTTTTAATAATTTATTTACGGCCCACAATGGCCACAGCCAGCCCTACCATCTTTGTCTCGTTTATATAACAAATATTGCACTAAGCACAAACAACGACACCGTCCACGGAAACAACTCAACTTATTACAAAAGGATTAACGAATATACCAATCAGGGTACAATTAGGGTCTAATGAGGCAATTATCTCACACATGACCAGATGAGGATCAAAAGTTGCCAAACATTATCTTCAATTAAATAACAAGATAACTTTGAGTGGAAAATATGTCACCCGCACAAGCTCGTAAATTGTTTTCAACAACCATTTTGCGCATGGAATATTCTGGTCATTTAGCAAGGCTCTGATTGTGTTGGCCAACGTTAAAAATGTTAATTATTGAATCTTCCAAAAACGACACCTAAACTTAATTAATTAGACACTGTTCTCTACTTTTCCAATGCATATGCAATAAGGAGATCAGCCAAGAAAGCCGACACACAGATTTTCTGCGTCCAAAAGCAATTATGGTAAGGGAACATAGCAGATGGCCTAATCAGAGCCACAAGCTTAGCGGGACATTCCCTCCAATGCCGCAAACTTTGTTCAAGGCACGCAAATTACATGACAAATAAACAAATGCAAAAACATGGCTGTTTGCTAATAATAACATTTAGGAACAACTGTGACCATGTTTGGGCTTGCTGGGGGGTGTGGCCTTTCAGGCACAGAGAATGGCAATTATATGAGTTGTCTCTTTCGTCTCACATGCCTTTGCCTTGGGGGTTTGGTTTCGGTGGAAAGGTTCAGTCATCACCGCTTGCGTGTTCATTTATTTGTTTGATTGATCCTTTCTGGGCCAGTTAGTCACGGTTTTGGTTGTAGCCTACACGGGAAGATACAAATTAGGATACACGTTTAAACTTTTTTTTTTCTTCTTTTTTTGAGAGTACGTTCAAGTTAATCATTGTTACCAAATAAATTAGTACTAATACCAACCATTCAAGTTCAACGACATCTGATTAGATCCCTCGGTCACGTCACTCATCTGTCCATTATTCTCATACTAACCTAACTGCTGAAATAAAATTATTCTCACATTTTCAGTGACATACAAAGCGTGTTTGGGGTAATCAGTTTTAAATCTTCTTTGTTTTATAAATTTAAAAACTATTTAAAAATAAGTTGTCAAATTTGGATTATAAAAAAAAGGCAAATGGATTATAAGTAAGAATCATGATTAAGCTGAAAATAATTTATGATTATAAACAACTTTTAAAATTTTTTAATTATAAGAAAAATAAGCTGCTTTAAAATTAGTTTTAAGTTAATACATTCAAACATAAATTGATTTTCACATGATTAACTATAAAAAAGTGATTATATAATTTATATATTTTAAAAAGATTTTAATTTGACAACTTTCCTAAATACATACATTCTTTTATAACTTTCTTCAAATTGCGTATGTATATATATTAAATCTTTAAAATGTTTAAAAATAAAATATATATTTTTTACATTAAAATGATTATTTTGTAGGTAGAAATAAAGTTTACCTCGATAAGGAGATGTTTTCCATATATTGTTTTTAGTTAGGACAGTCTTTTTTTTATACATAAATTAGGACAAACTATATCAACTTCAAATAAATTAAATTTACATTGGAATTATTGATTGTCTGAAAATTACACTTGAACCCAAATTAAATTACACAATTATCATACACATGAGATTTATTAGGTGAACAACGCTCATAAACATAATTTAGTTTCACCAATGTTCGGAATTCCAAGAAGGGGTTCTTTATTCCATACTTGCAATTGTATATGTTATTGTTTATTAACTCGTAAGTTGCATAGGTAATGTGTATGCAATGAATTACCTTATTATAAACTTTTTGCATCATTTTTCATTTGTTTTAAATGATTCTTTATATATCAGATATATTTTAAGCAGACAAAAGGTTATCGATTAGATAAAAAGAAAAGTTAAAATATTTCGGATAAATTAAAATGTTAAAGCGTAAAGAAAACGAAAAATGATACTTGAGGAAAGCATGACATGTACAGTACTTCAATCTTTAAATTAGAGAAAAAAAAAAAAAAGACTCAACTAAGTCACACATGACAAATATTAGTGTCTCTTACACCTTTAAGTGAGTAGTCTTGTATTCAACTCACACCTCCTCCTCTCTATGCTATAGGTAGAATTCTTAATTATAATATCTTTGTCAAAAAAAAAAAGAGTCATGTATAACGAATTGAACAAGCATTCTCTTTAATTAAAATAAAGTTCTCATCAACATAATAATTTATTGAATAACCAACCTTAGATTCTCTGAATCTTTGATCTCATAGCGCAACATTATTTGTGATGAGAGATTAATGTAGAAGTGTACATGTTCAAATAAAAAAAGAATATCTTAATGAAATTATCAAATAAGCATCGATATATTACACATATAGCACATTCATGATAAGTTTATCAATATTTTTATCACACCTTTAATTTGAGAAAGTTAAAGATTAATGTTCATTATTGGACCAGTAAATTGTACTATATGTATGAATTTACTAAAACATTTAGAAATTAACACTCTCTTATTTGTTTTCATGAGATTTTCATTTTAGAACTGAGTTTGATTGAGGGATAATACATGGACATATATTTTTTTTTATTTTTACTCTAACCAAATGTCCCCAAAGGATAACAATAGTTTAATTTGCAGCATACTACTTGAACGTGGCTTGTAATGACTTCCCCTGATTGCTCTGTGCTTTTCGCATGGAGATAACCTAAAGATGATTCTTTTGCCCACTTTATTTGGTAACCTCTTCTCTTATCTCGGGTAGGTTGTATATGTTTGGATTGATTTTGTTGTATGACAAGTATTTTATAATCTTTCGACCCAGAAAAAAAATTTATATATATATATATATATATATATATATATAATCTTTTCCCAATTTGATATACTTAATTATCCAACTGGTGCTTAGAGATTTTGTTTTATTATTCATTATCAAGCAAAAGCAAGCATGCTATAGAAGGCTACATTTCTAATATTGAGAACAATAATTGAGTCACAAAAACATGAATGATTGAGGAGGAGGTAGGTCCGCAGGTTGAAGAGAGGACATTTCTTTCAGCAATAAAACATTGCTGAATTTGGGTGGCAGGTGCGAGGGGTCAAGAAATCAAAACGGTGTTATCATCTGGTCCGGTGTCACTTCCAACATTTGTAGGTAGGTTCATTGGTTACACTTTTCAGGAAAACCACTCCCTTATTATCATTTTCATTAACATCAATTTCTATTGTTATTTATTCCAGAACGACAAATAAACAAGATTTTCCCAACTATGATATGTAAAAACTTTTGGTCAAAAAAGTCAAAACGAAACAGAACTTGAAAATTGCAAACTGACCTATAGTACCAAACTATTCTTCCTTCATTGCTCCCCTGCTCGACACGCAAAATCAAATCTATGACTTTAGAATTGATTCTAGCTATTTTAAATCGTGTTTAATTTATATTGATTATCGTCTTTAGAATTAATTTTAGAAACAATAAAATTTATTATCTTTTATAAAAATTACTTAATATTGATCAAATAAATTATTTTTCTCTTTTCTCTTAAATAAGTTCCTATGGTTCAATTCTAATCTTGGGAATAAAATAGTTTTAAAATTAATAAAACTAGAATATGCAAAAAAAATTAGTCACTGCATAAAATAATTGATACTCAGGAAACTAAAAAAATAAATTTTACTTTAAAATTTAATTTTACAAAAAAAACAGAAAACTACCTTATTTGTCTCCAAGCATCACCCTAATACCTTACCCAAAAAATGCAGATTCTCCCTCGTGCTTCGATCGAGTTCACTCTCCGCAGCAGTAATCTCGTACACACCGAGTTCCACTGTTTCTCACACCGTTTGTGTATCTCAAAACTGAAAATCCAGTTAGCAACAGCCACACACGTGTCCACCCATAATCCGGTTACCCCTGTACTCAACCGCCCAATCCCAAACTCCGCGTTACACGAACCTCCACGAAACTTTCAACAAAGCCTAACCAGTACCCGGTTAACCCAACACCCTTTTAGTATTTATCTTAAATTAATTAAAAATTTATCCTCTTCCTTTTTCGGCCTATAAATTGGGAGCGAGGGTGTAGTTTGGTTCTTCATAACAAACATTTGGTCCTGCCCATCAGTTTGCCGCCTGGGTGTATTTACAGTTATACCCTTTTAGGTTATGTTATCTTCCGGTCGGCGTGAACCCCAGAGCCGAAGCTCTTCCACAGCTCTCGGCTTCCCACGTCTCAGATATGTTAGATACCGCCGATTGAGATAGATAAACACCCTCGATTACCGTCGTGGGAACTGCCGAAATTCCAAATTTGCCCCTCTCTTTCATTTCTTTCTAGATATATATTCCTTTTTGTTTCTCTTCCTTTTTTACTTTTCCTGGGCTGTAATCCCGTACGGGCACTTCCATGCCAAGTCCCAAGACCCACCGTAACGGTCAGGTCGAGAATCACCGGAAGGGAAGGTTGCCGGAGAAATCGTCGTCGTTCCACGGCAGCAACGCCATGTCGCACGCCGCCGCGCAAATTCGCCGCCCGAGGACCGTGCCGGACCTCTTGTCCAACCGGAACGCCGCAGCGCCCGCGCCGGAAGGGCCGCCACGACAGCCGCCGAAGCTTCTGCTGAAGGTGACGGTGCTCGGGAGCCTGGCCCCTGTTCAGGTTCTGATGCGGCCGGAATCCACTGTCGGCGATCTCGTCGCGGCGGCGGTCCGTCAGTACGTGAAGGAAGGCCGCCGTCCGATCCTTCCGACCGACGAAGCCTCCGGCTTCGATCTCCATTACTCTCAGTTTAGCTTAGAAAGTAAGCTTCAACATCAATCTTGTTAATTATAGTCCTTAATCATCAGGTTAATCAATTTAATTTCTTGTATTTGGATATGGAAATTGATTTTGGTCTATTGTGGTGTGAAGGTTTGAACAGGGAGGAGAAGGTGGTAGAACTTGGATCTAGAAACTTCTTTCTGTGTCCGAAAAAGATCAACAACGCTGCCGTGGAAGGTGGCGTAACGACGCCGTTTACATCGTGCGCTAAGGAGGCAGGAAAAGTTAGAGAGGGGTGTGGCGGTGGTGGAGCTTTTGCTTGGTTCAAGCTCACGCACTTCATGCTGTGAATGAATGATTCATATTCATATGCTGGATGATTTGTTATGAATATGATTGGTTAGTTTCGAGCCAGAGATACTTGTCGTATGAAATAAATTCTTTGTTTTTTAAAGAATTAAAATGGCTGGTTGATTAATTTTAATTCCATGTACAAAATATATAGGCTGTTGCGAGTAGGGAACTTGAGATTTGTGGTCATGATGCAAATTAAGCAAAATTGTATAATATAATTGCACTTTTGCATGTATGATTTTCAGATATATATATCTCAAATTTCTTAGTCCAGATTTTTGAACTTTTTTATTGCAATATATACCGTTTCCTGTCGTCCATGTGAAGCAAATTATGGCATGTTCGATACTTAAAGCGATAGCTTGCTTTTACATGTTGATGAATATGATTATTATTAATTTATTATTATTTTTTATTAGCTGAATATGATTTATTATATGATATGTCAAATTGTTTGATTTCTTCAACTAGAAGACTAGTCTCTTCGCGAGTGGCGGAATGATTCATTATATGTTTCGGTTTTTAAGTAGTAATTGTTTATATTAGGAAATAGGAATAGAAAAATAATACGAATGGCAGCCATCACTCGCGCCTAAGAATTTCATCAGGTGGGGTAGTGACGATGATACCTTCTTTAATAGAAGGGAGCCAAAGTTCGATTAGATCTGAGCACTTGGTTTTTCCTCTGTATTGTCTATTTTCTTACAATATAAATGTGATGTGAAAAAAAAGTGCTTTTGATACGGACTATGCCAAGGTAATTCGATCGAAATCAATTAAATTAATATTAAAAAGTAAAAAATATCATTGAAAATATTAATAATAAAAATATTATAAAATTATAATTTTCGTTTGAATTTATCTATCACAGCTATGTGTCATATATATATATATATATACATATGTATATATATATATATATATATATATATATATATATCATTTAGATGAGTAAGTGTGCCACATACTACTTTATTTCATTAAACAAATACTTCTATTTTTTGTTGAATTTCCCTTTTTTTTTTTGGTGCAACATTACTATACTTATAATTGAATTTAAGCTTATATATAAAAGAAATTGTATTCAAACTTGAATATTACTTAATAACTTGGAAATGGGAATCCAATGGATTACATTTTGGAATTTATTTTTATATATTGTCGTTATAAAGTATTTAAATGGTTAATCATGTTATTCTTTACATGGCTTAATTTTGAAGTTGTTAATTGGTATAACAAAAGGTTTTCTCTTTTCTTTTTTTTTTTATAAATTTGGCTTCTCTAAAATGATGATATTGATAAAGTATAAAAGTAAGAGGTTAAACATTCTTGGATCAATAACTTACCTCATGTGTGGATTCCACTAAATGATCCAAAAAATATTAACATTTATATTTTACTATCTTTTTTACTTTAGATGAGTCAATTTTTTATGTATATTTAATGAAGTGACTATTTATGAGTAAATAATAATAATAATAAAAATACTGACTTTATATCAAATATGGATCATTTAATTTTTCAATACTATTCTTTATTACATTGTAAATGTTTTTATGTTCACGTCCACCAAACCGACACAATGAAACTAATTTCACGCGTATGCAAAGTTTGGAGTTATTTTTGTTGATTGATAATATTGATTGCAAATATATTTAACTAAAAGTGGTCAATCTTTTTAAAAATGAATATATCACCCGATGATTATAATTTTGTTTTGCCATGCATTTAACCACATTTACTGGTTAAATGTTGAAAAAGTGTGGCTAAATCATACATACAAAAGGAACATAGTCGAATTATTTTTAACTACAGCTTGTCCTGTCTCTATTGTGAACTAATTTTACTCTGATCACGTGCTTTTATCACGATTACTTTTATGGTGAAATATCACGTCGTAAAACATGGGATGTGTGGGTGTGGGACTGAATAATTGCTTACACAATAAGGTCTTGTTCGTATCATTGTTGATGGTTCGATGTAACTTGTAAGTGAGGATTTGGATTGTTTAAACTGAGGATATTATTTTAGAGGATAGGATAAAAAGTTTTAATTTTGGATTAACAGAGTGAAAATCATTTTATTTCTAAATTTATTTATATAAAGATAAAATTATCTTACACTATTCTTTAAAGTAAGATTCTCACTTTAAAAAATTTTTAGTTAGCTTGAAAAATGTTTCTAATTTATCTATTTTTGTCCAAGGAAAAGATATTTATTAATTAGAAGATAATGTTAACAGTTAATAGAAGGGAACCCAAACAGATAACTTATCAACTGATTTTTTTTCCCAAACTTATCAACTGAAAGTTACAACCATAAGAAGCACGGATGTGATATAATACAAATAGGGAAATACAACAATATTTGGAAAGCACATGATTTACGACACACAATTATAGTATAATATATAAAATTAGTATTAGACAAATATAGATTTTTCTTTTGTTGGTAATGACACTAATATAGAATATAAATAAATCAAATTAAAGGAGAAAAGAAAAACAATGATTTTATTACAAGCATAAATTAGTCTAATGTAATAAAATGCACTAGTATATTTGTTTGTTATAGAATTTTTATTTTTATAATCTCTAAAAAATTATTTTTATAAGTACAAAAATTGAAAAACTTTAAACGGAAATTTGTAGAATATAATAATAATAATAATAATAATAATAATAATGAGATCTGTAAGTATTACCTAACACAATATGTATTTACTATAAACATGACGTCCCTTCTAAAGTATTAGTGCGTTTTTAAATACAACTAATTAATGAGAAAGCAACTTATTTGGATTGAATGCGATGTTTCCGTAAATTAATTGAAAACAAGTTTTGATATATAATTGGAGTATCTTTTAAAAAAATTTGATGAATCTTTTAAATATTAGATACGGATAAGTTTTGAAATTGAATACAACTTTATTTTATATAATATATCTAAATATAAATATACCTATCAAATTTGATTCTTATGTACTAATAATATAAAATTTAGTTGATAAATTTTTATAAACTAAAAAATTATATAAATTAATTATCTACTATTACAATCATCTATCATGATTTATTATTTTAATAAAATTATATTTGTTGATAATGTATTTAATTGTCAGTATATAAAAATTAGAGTAATTCACACCTACCTCCCCTTAAATTTAGTATAATTACATTTGACACCCTTCTATTTTATAAAATTATCATTGACCTCTCTTGAGATTCACTAAAATTACACTAACCTTCTTTGTAGGTAGTAATTTGTTAAGTGATACAGAAAGATAATATGGAATATATACATAATTATTAATAAAAAAACTTATAATATTTTGATAATATTTGAAACATATATTAAATAGAATACCATTTTTTTATCGTAAGTTATAATTATAATTTTTTATGTAATAAAAAAATGTTTGTTTCAATTAATGCATTGAATATATAATTTCATCATTAATACTTTTATATATATATATCATATTATTATTTTTTGTCATTTAAATTAATGAACTAGTATATACAGGAAATGTCAGTGTAATTTTAGTGAATCTCAAGAGAAATCAATAATAGTTTTACAAAATAAAGATGTATTAAATATAGTTACACTAAATTTCGAGGAAGGTTAGTGTAATTTTCTCTAAAAATTAAACTCATTAAATATGGATATAACATATATTTAAAAGTATCTATGCTTTTAAAATACAATTACTCAACGAGAAAGCAACTCATTTGAGTTGAATTCGACATTTTCACTAATTAATTGAAGAGTTTAATTTTGATGTACTTACAGTGTAAAATTTTTTACATTATCATCTAATCAAATCATTTTATTTGAATGACTTTTTAAGTAATAAATATGTGATTTAACTACTTTTACTATATATCAATATATAATTAGGTAATAATATAAAAATATTTTACATTATCAATATCTATAAATTAAACTCTCGACAAATACGTTGATAAGTTTTGGCAATTGAAACTGATGCATGGAAACGGAGAAAAGTAAAAAAGAAGCCCCAGGCCCAAAACAAGATCATGACACAATATACATCGATGGCTTTCTATTCCTCACTGATTATTGTAAAATCCTTCTAATTGTTTTAAAGAACCTAATCTAGGGATATGGTTGAGTGATAAGGACTCATTCATCCATAATTAAATATCAATGATTCGATCCCTGACTTTGAATAGCCAACAAAGGGATTAATCACCATACACGATGGTGGATATCCTTGCCAAGAGCCAAACAAAAAAAAAAACAATTTACATCACCCAAAAAAAAATCAATTTTGAGGTGAATAAAAGATAATATTTAAAAGAAAGCGATGGATAATAAATTCTCTGAAGTTTCTTTCCATTCTTATGCATATTTAAAGTAGGGGAATGTTACCCTTTTTCCGATGTCCTGTTCTAATCTTCCTTTCATTTTTTCTTTTTTGTGGGTCACATGTCGTTTTTTTTTTTTTTTTGTTTGGTCTGATGGGTCACATGTCGTTTCAACATACTATTAGTGTGGGTGAGGGGAGGAGGATAACGAAATGACTTACCTCGTTAATGGTAAAACGTGGAACAAAGTGACCTGGCCCTTACTGGGTTCTTGATGCTGCACGGATTGAGGATGGAGAGGGTTGTACCTGCAAAAACTTCACCGAGAGAATAAGCAGAGATTCTGATCGAAAAAGGTCGCAATTAAAAAAGAACATGAAAATTACCTTCAGCCTATAGAGGTATTTATAGGGGCGACTCAAGCGCAGTTATCCAGAGTCAGGAAATTCATTTTGAGAAATGATGTAATCTAATTTATAATAAAAAAATATATAATTTCTATATACATTATCAAACATTAGATAAATTTTAATTACATAAATAATTAACTATTTTAGTGTGAGATATCAGTATATTTGGTGAATTATAACAAGAAAATCTCAATCATTACATATTTATTTTCCCACTTTTTTGAACTTCAAACCCTCATATTCTCCTTCATTCCATTTTTTCTTTCTCTCTCTTTTGTTTTTTTTTAATTAATTTTTACGCTCTCATTTTTTTATTGTCGTCATCTTTATTCTTCTCCTTCTTATTCTCTCTTTTATATTATTCTTCTGTCATCTATATTCTTCTTCTGCATTTATATATGTAATATATATTTTTATTATAATAATTTTTACTCCTTATTTGATGAAAAAAAAATTTAGGTGCAATTGAATGATTTCACATCTCCAATCATATTCCTTTTAGTTTTTGCTTTTATCTTTCTTACTATGAATGGTTGCTATTGTCGAGTGCTATATCATGGTTATATGTAATGAGTTGTAAGGCGACTATCATTTTTTTCTCTTTGTTTTGCAATTATATTAAGTGATGATACGTAAACTTTTGTTAATACAAGAGATTTCTCTTCTTCTTTTTTCCTCATGAAAAGAAGGAGTCATTTGACTAGAAAAATATGTCTTCAAAGAGAATAATGCATCATGACAAATAAAGCAACTAGAATAAGCATTGTATATAAGTTTCTTTTTATATAATTATTAGAATGATAATAGCTATTCTTAAACTCTATTTTATATTTTTACTATTATATGAAGTTATTTATTTTAAATTTTTTTGTCAAAACATTTCAAACTTTTACCCTCTATTAATTTCATTTTTAATTTTTTCTTTGATAGAAAGTATTTGGTTTATTATTTTTATTTCTTTTTTGTTACGTGTTTTATTATTTTTATTTTATTATATTATTTGAGCTTACCTTTTGCAATTCTCTTTGGTATATTTTGTTCTTTCCATTTTTTTATCTCTATTTGTGTATTGATGTTATGATATTTTTTTTATATTTTTATCATTTTTGTTTTATAGTTATTATTGATTACCTTTTTTTTTTTTACAAATATTAATATGAAAAATATATATGGGGTAATATCTATAATTAATAATAATATATATAGGTCCAAAATAAATCCAAATTCTAATCAAATAAAATAAAAAAATCTATTGACTAGAACATATAATGTTACGATTGATATCAATTTGATTTTATTCTTCTTATTTTATATCAATTTTATTGTACTATCGTTAATTGATATTAATTTAATCTGAAAGCAATTTTGATTGTTATGCCAAAATTTAAAAATTAATGTAATGTACTTAGTTTCCATTATCTTACCCTCATATACAAAAAAGAAAAAAAAATTCCACTGCCCTTAATTGATATAAACTTAATTTGATGCATTCAATTTTAGCAAGTATTCAATCTAATTAATAATCAATGACAATAATTCAAAATTATAATTTATACTATTAATAATTTAGACTCATTTTCTCAATATTTTTATTCAAAGTAAATTTTTAAAGTTTTATTTGTATTGTAATTATTAATTATTTTTCTAATTATACTCACATATTTCTCTTCTATTATCACATACTTTGCATTGAATATTATGTCAATTATCACTATCACAATTTTCAACATTCAAAATATTACAAGTTTTATTATCATAATTGAAATTTTTGTAACTTAAATTATTAATGAAAAAGAAAAATAGTCACCTTTGGAGAAATATAATTTTTGAAAACCACCATAAAAGTTAATGAATCAAACCAAAAATTTCAAATTCATTCCTCAACTCAAATGCTAGAAAATATTACTTCTATTATATGTTGAGGTTCATTTAGCATAGTTAATTTTCAAGCACATATCACTTCCCAATCAGTGCATGCTTCCTCCAAAATCTATATATTTCCTAAAAAAATACCAACAATATACTTTTAAATTATTTTTCTTTTTCAAAAAGTTTCTAACTTTAAATCTAAATCTTTTGAAAATTAAAAAAAAATCTATCTACCCGTCTCACTACACCATATTTGATTTTTCATAACTTAAATATTCCAATTTATCAATTTCATAATTTTTTCATATTAATTTTTTGAAAAAAAAGATTTTAATCTTTCAACATTAAAAATGTTTTATTAAAATTTAATTCCACAATTTACACTTTTTTATATTGATATGAATTATTTATGATTTTTTTACTAATTGTAGCGCATTAATTACAATATATATTTTAGAATTGATATTTTAATTTACTAAATAGATATACAAGGAAAGGTGATTTTATTGAAATCATATATATCAATTTTATTCATTATCTCTATTAATATGAAATTATATTTTTTAAAGCTAAATATTTAATTTACTAAAAAAATGTAAATGGTTAGGGATGACAAAAAAACTTGCTGAAACAGGTACTTGCAAAAATTATGTCACAACCCGACTTGGAAATGTGATCAGCACGTGAGGAATGTCATCCCCACGTAAGCCTTATGGGTGACATGGCACTCTAAATGCATAATACATGAATAAATATAATAATTAAAATGTGTTCTCTTTGAAATCTCTAGCATTTGTCTCTAATGAAAACATAATGATTGATTTCATAAACTGAAAGTATTTAATAATTTTAATCTTTGAAAACTGAATAACAAATACATATATAGTTCATCACATAAATCTTTATCTATGATTTTCGTTTCAATTTGCATACTTGAACTATGAGAACATATACATAATTATTTCAATCTCTAAAATTAAATATATAGTCTGAAAATAAATGCATGGTTGGATCTTATTTGCACATCTACTGGGGTACTCTACTCTAACATTACTCTAAACAATGCCTTACTCCAAAGCAAGACTCACCACTAAAAAGAGCCGAATCTACCAAACTGGGCTAAAGTCAAACCCGTACTTGCAACTATGAGAAGAATGGAGAGGGTGAGTCAACGGACTCAATAAGTGAGCTCTCATCACCCATCACCCATATGGGACAATCAAGAATATACCATAAATGATATAGATGCAGCAATCACAAATGTGCATGTAGAAAATGTGTAAGGGACTTTATGCATATTTTGTGATATTATAATTAGCCTTTGAAAGTTATTAAGACATTTTCATTTTTCAAAATATGGTTTCAAGATCAGATAATTTGTATGTAGAAAAAACCTATTTTGTGGATCTTTTCATAATACAAATTTGCATGTTGAAAGGATACAGGCCACGAGGCTTACATGCAAATAGGGTTTCTCACGTGCCGGTCACGTGCCCAAGTCAGGTCATGACACACTTTGTGCTTCTCAAGCAACGTCAGACTATGCAAAAACCAAAAAATTAAATATTGATGGGAATGAACTCTTTTTGAACATGGGTATGTACTGTCAGACATGAAAAGAAAAAATTATATTAAAATCTAGAGAGATTAAAAATAAAATGTTAACTTTTGAATCCGCCTTATCTAATTGTATAAATAGTATAGATAATGACATCTATAATCTATAATACAAATATTCAAAACTCATTTCAAGGAAAAATTTTCCACATGTCACTTCTAGAGTAATTTAGGATCCATAATTTTTATAACATTAATTATTAAACAAATTTTTAAAATTATTTTCAAAATTTGATTATGATACATCATTAAAAAATTATAGACATAATTGAATTTGATTCTAATTACATGTTGATTGTAATTTGCTCTTATTTGATTGTATGCTATTTTGTATCATTAAATTATTCCACATGTGATTTTTCTAGAATTTCTAATTTAAAAAATATTTATGAGTCTTAAATAGTTACATTTCATAAAATCAATAATATATTACATTTAAAACATGAATTATATTTACATGATACAATATTACCTTTACGTTATTTTTTAAAAAAATTACCTTTACATTAATAATCGATTAAAACAATATAATCAATGCAAAATCATATAATTTTAAACTAATCTATAATCTTAAAAGATTATATTATTAAAATTGAATAACAGTTATTTGTATAAAAATTTGATTTAATTTAATTCAAAACAAATTTTTACAATGTATAAAAGCATATATTCTTCATTCTATTTTTTCAATTCATTTTATGTAACATACTTGATAAAAAAATTATATTACTCCAAATTTTTTTATAAAATATAAGTAAAACATAGGAGCAATAGATATTTCATACGAAAAAATATCAACCTTCTAATAAAATAAAAAAATCTAATTGATTAATATATAAAATTTGCAGCTAATGTCAAATGGCCAATCATTAATATGCACTATTTCTAAATTAATTTATTTTGTGATATTGATGTTTATATGTAATTTTGAATAATATGTGACACATTAATTTCACATTTTTTTAAAAAAATTTGTCATTACTTTACTTATTATATATTATTATTTTGAAACAATACAATAATATATTATATATTAATTTTACTAATAATTGTCATATTGATATTTTTAAATTTATCTTCACCTTAAAATTGACTAATCTGATCTGTAAACCTATTTATGAATAAAATCTGGTATTGATATTTAGATATTGGCCATGATCACTTGAAAATTGGAAATTGATTTCTTACAAATTGAAAAATATTAAATTGAAAGTATTAAATGTTAAATTTGGTTGGTGTGTGCAAAAAATCACTCCAATATAATATAATTATTTTTTTAATTTTCTATCATCAATATATCAATATATTTATATAAAAGAGAGTTTATCCAAATAAGGAAAATGCCATATGGCAATTCATCCTTAACTCATTTTTCAACCCAAAATTTCTAAACAAAAATGTTTGACTTAGTTAAAAAAAATCATTTCATTCAATGTAATATAAATGATTAAATCCAAATATATTATTAATTTCAATTAATATATGATTTCAATCTTAATTTATATATGATTGTGATCTCAATGATATATATAATTTTATTCTAAATTAATATATACAATATTTACGAACCTCAATTGTTGAACATTATTATGCTTTTTATTTTTACTATCAATTTTTATTTTTGATTTAAATTCTATCAATTGCTTTTTTAAATTTATTCTCACTTATTAAAAAATATAAATATATTTTATAGCTTATATAATCAGATATAAAATTCAGATTGTGAATTCAAAATGATTTTGAAATCAATGCATATTTATTTGATATCTATCATAATAAATGTATATGATGATTTTTTTTATGTAACTTTTTTGAACCAAGTAATCATATTTTTTTCTATATATAAATCAAATTTGAATAGAGTATAAATGCATAAAATCAATTAATTAATTTGTAATAAATGAGTTTCAATCATATTTAAATGGTTTAAATATTTTTATTTATTCTCGTTTATTTGTAATATAAATTAAAAATATAGTATAAATACTTCCCAATTATTTTTGTGATTGACCATGTCTTTCCAGTTTTACATTTCTTTCTTTCTTCCAATATCAATGATCCTTCATTGAGAAAATTTTTCATTTTATATATCCGAATCCATTCAATATCGCACGAGGTTCTATTTCAATTCCATCTTTTGATTTAATCAATGCTCATACATGTTTTTTTATTTTTTGATGTCCAAATTCTTTTATAAAGCTGCCAGTCATCATCTTTTTCCAATAAACCTCCTCTCCCTTTTTTTTTGGCCTTTGATGAAATGTTTCAGTTCCATCGATCATATGTTATTTAATAAGTCAATTTTTTTTATTCACTTTTCCTCTTTCATTTGTCATTTTTCTCCAAAAAAATAATAATATGATTTTTGGGTAATGAATTACAACGACATTATGTAGAATCAAGAGCAAGTACTTTAGCATGACAACTTTGAAAACAATAGCAAAATGTGTGTTACTATTATTACCAAAAAAGTTCTTCTTAGTAAAGTCTCCCCAATAAGTATCGATTTATAATGTCTTTCTTATTTGTAAGACTTTTTGATTAGTAAGTATATTTTTTTTAATACAATAGTTTTCATTTTTTTTAAATAACGTGTTTCATCTATTATTTTTAAAATTTTATTGGTTTTCTCAATTATTCTATTATAAATTCTTATTAGATTTCAGGTAGAAGGAGCACATTTTTCTAAAAGAATTTTTTTAAATTTTGATTGGATTTAGTGAGAATTGAATGGATCTTTTCAAATTTGTTTGAATTTGATAACTATTGGATATTTTTCTTAATTTGATTGGATTCAATCATGATTGATTTGATTTTTGGTTTAAACACAAATTACTATTTTTTTTATTCTTAGAGTATCCAATGTCGATAAAAGTGATAATCCATTCAAGATGGAAGCTTAGTTAAATAGTTGGCCACAATACCCTTTCCATACACACTACTAGACATAATATCTAATAAATCAAATTAATTTACATTAAATTTGAAAAGCAAATTCATTCTCAATTTTAATTATTCCAAATATCAACTCATAAAAACATGATATTTTATAATATTTTATCTATTATTAAAACAACAACCTCAAATCTATATGCAAGTTTTGAATCCAATAAAAATCAAAGTTTTGTATTTGTACTTCCACGTTATAAAATGTGCAAATAAAAAATTGATATAACCCATTATAACCATACTAATTATCATAGATATTCAAAATAAATAAATAATTAATATATATTCAAAGCATTGGGAGATTTTACATAACTAAATGGTTAAAATAAGTATTATGGATAAATAAAATTAATTAATATAATTTTGTGGATCGAATTTATGTTTTATATTTCCATAAAGTTTTAGGGTGTTCGATTCTTTAATTTTTAATTAACATTGTACTTTAAAAAAAATGTCTCAATTGAGCTTTTATTCTTCACGTCTTTCCAATTTTATTGTTTATTATTTACTATCTTTTGTCATTATAAACTTATTTTATTCTTATAAATTGACAATTTAATTATAAGTCACGAGACCCTTTACATTGACATCGTTAGGAATCAAATCTTTAACCAAATGTTTAAGAAGTCAAACTAGCTATCAGAATTTAATTTATTATAATATGACAATAATTCAAAATTCTAATTAAAAGGGAATAAATCATTCACTAGTTATCTTATCTCATAATTTAAATAAGTAATGATATCAAATATATATTACACATGTAATGATTAATTTATCTTGCACTGGTAATGCAAACATATAAATTGCACAGTAACAATTAGCGCACCACATAATTATTGACCATGGCAACAGAAATTAATCATAGAACATTTTTATTATTATTATTATTATTATTATTGGATGATACCAAATTCATATATTACACAAGTGATAACAAAGATATACTTATTTTATTGTTTATTATTTACTATCTTTTGTCATTATAAACTTATTTTATTATTATAAATTGACAATTTAATTATAAGCCACGAGACCCTTTACATTGACATCGTTAGGAATCAAATCTTTAACCAAATATTTAAGAAGTCAAACTAGCTATCAGAATTTAATTTATTATAATATGACAATAATTCAAAATTCTAATTAAAAGGGAATAAATCATTCACTAGTTATCTTATCTCATAATTTAAATAAGTAATGATATCAAATATATATTACACATGTAATGATTAATTTGTCTTGCACGGGTAATGCAAACATAAAATTGCACGGTAACAATTAGTGCACCACATAATTATTGACTATGGCGACAGAAATTAATCATAGAACATTTTTCTTCTTATTATTATTATTATTGGATGATACCAAATTCATATATTACATGAGTGATAACAAAGATATACATTACATGGATAATAATTTTGTTACAACATAAGTATTATTGATTTATGCTCAATTAAAATTAGTTCTAAGACACACACACACACACACACACACACATACACATAAACATAACATTTTGGTAAATTATTTATCTTAAGAAAACATATTTATCTTAAAAAAATCAACCTTGCTAAATTATTTTTAGGCTAAATTGCAAAATTCATATATTATAATTCAATTCAATTTTTTAATATGTATTTTATTAATTTTTTAACAATTTATAAACGCAAAATATCGTGCATCACACGGGTTAAAAACTAGTATCTCATATTTTGAAGATTAATCTTTAAATAAAATATATGATTTAATTAAAAAATAATGTGCATTGAAAGCAGTATCATAATTTAAATACCAATTTCAATTTTAAAATTAATATGTGATCTTATTTGAAAGATAGTTGACTAATTAGTATTTTAGTCAATTAAAAAATTATTAAAATTCGTTAAATAATCATGATATTATGTAATGATTCGTATTTATGTGTTTAACTTTTTAGTTTCTATTTAATTTTTGTTGAATCATAAGACATGTTTTTATGTTTTTATTTTCTTTGTTCCATTTTCTATATATCCTATTTATTTTATTTATTTGATTCAATTGCTACTATTATTATTTGAATTATTTGATTATTTAACAAGATACGATTGTGCCTCACGACTTTCTCAGTATATCACCAACTAATATGGTATCTATTTTAGTTTTCCATTTTTCTGTGCATAATAATAGCTATTTATCAAGTTACTCGTTGGGATATAAATAAAATACTGCTTTCAAACTAAATCGGTGACTCTATTTCAACCTTTTTTATCACTTCATATCTCATTTGTAGTGAGTTAGTTTTGTCACTTTGTGAATTTTCTTCTTCTTTTTTTTCAATTTCATGCTTGCTTCTGTTGTTATTTTTCTTTTTTGAAGTATCTTTGGAGGTGCATTTTGTTGAGCAGAGCTATGGATTGCATCTCATTTTCATTATTCCTTTCTATACTCTTTGTGTTGTTTTGTTTTGATTTTTTCTTTTTTATCTTCATTGTCATTCTTTATTTACAGTGTGCAATTTATATTTTTGCTTAGGTTCTTGATTATATTTTCTTTATTCTTTTGTTTATATTTTTTATGTTTATGTTCATTGTTTGATATTTTGATGTTATTTTTTTTTATCAAGGTTGCAATGTGTCAAGAAACTTTGTTTAAAGAATAAATTGCTTTATGAGGTAAATTACTATCTTTCTTATACTTCCTTCTTAAAATTGTTCCACAATAAAGTTTAATGAATATATAAATAAATAAGATAAAATCTAAAATAATATTACTTTAGATTTGATGTTTATGCGTTTATAAGCACATGCTTTAGAATTATTCATACATTTTTATAAGTTTATGCTATGTAACATTCCCTTCCACACTATGCATATCACACATGCTGATTTTTATTTATTTATTTATTTTTTTGCTTACTAGAACCGGTGATGTTTTCATGGATGAATACTAACTTGGAAATGGTAATGATGATTAGGGTAGAATCAACAAGCGCTAACAAATATAAAACAATTTTATTTAAACTTATTAGAGGTTTCTGTATAAAAAAAATTATATCTATAATTTTTTATAATAATACTAATATTCGAGACTTACTTAATACTAATATTCAAGATTCATTTTAGAATTCTTTTTATCATTTATAAAGCCATTTAGGCTAAGCATTTTCTCAATCTTTCTACTTTAAAGTAAGCTTTTGAATTTAAATTATATTCTAATTATTAATTATTTTTCCTAATCATACCTTCATATCTCTTTTTTATTAGCATAATATAGGTACTCTATATTGACTATTATATTATTGACCGGTTTCACAAATTTTAGACATTTCAAATATTTCGAATCTTAATTTGGAGAGATAATCGAGTTTGATGTTAAGATTTTGTTTTGAATTTGATATTTAATTTTTTTATTGAAACTAATTTTAATTTGATACACTATCTAAATATTGAAAATTTGAATTCAATGTTTGTTTTTTTTTATTGAAATTAATTTTCAATCTGATACACTATTTAAATATTTAAATGAAAAACAATACATATGAAAGTAACAAGTAGATTTGTTAAGTACGCGTACTTAGGACGGGTTATTCAAATTTGTTATAAGTAAAAAAGGACTAATCAATATTACAATTTTGAACTATAATCTCTCTAAAAAAGACTAGAATATGCATTGAATATCAATTTAACTATATTAAAATATTCAATTAAATTAAGTCAAGTTTCCACTATAACAAAAGATAACTTGTAACGCCCGGGGACGAGGACAAGGAGTGATCGCCGGTGCAAAGAGGGTACGGACAAGGAGTGGCTCCTCACAAAGTCCTCTAAGCGGATGGGTACATGAATGAACCGATTACACACCCGAATGAGAGGGATCCTAAGACTGTATAGGTATGGGACTATACAGTTGAGGAGGTCTTATATGAATTGATTCGTACTACCTATATCAACAAGATGCATCTTCTTTTCGGTAGCCTAAACTTAAAAGAACTCCACAGTTAAGCATGCTTGACCTGGGGTAATTTTGGGATGGGTGACCTCCTGGAATGTTTTCCTAGGAAGCGTGCGAGTGAGGACAAAGCATGCTGAAAAGATCCGTGTTAGTTTGTGGGACAGTCGTCAATCCATAAAGCAGCAGGGGATGTTACAAATGGTATCAGAGCCTGCATCTCTCCCAGTACGGTGTGGTTCGGAGACGAACCAGGCGGAAGCTGGTGGGCATGTAACGCCCGGGGACGAGGACGAGGAGTGATCGCCGGTGCAAAGAGGGCACGGACAAGGAGCGGCTCTTCGCAAGGTCCTCTAAGCGGAGGGGTACATGAATGAACCGATTACACACCCGAATGAGAGGGATCCTAAGACTGTATAGGTATGGGACTATACAGTTGAGGAGGGCTTATATAAATTGATTCGTACTACCTATATCAACAAGATGCATCTTCTTTTCGGTAGCCTAAACTTAAAAGAACTCCACAGTTAAGCGTGCTTGACCTGGGGTAATTTTGGGATGGGTGACCTACTGGGAAGTTTTCCTAGGAAGCGTGCGAGTGAGGACAAAACATGCTGAAAAGATCCGTGTTGGTTTGTGGGATAGTCATCAATCCATAAAGCAGCAGGGGATGTTACATAACTAATCTATAAAAAAAGGCATGGACTTAAACTGGATTAATTATTAGCAAAGTTAAAGGAATCTTAATATAATATTCTTTTTAATTTAGCTTACTAATAAAAAAAATGTTTTATATAACATCCTAATTTTAAAATTCTAAACATAATCCATTATTTTCATTTTATCTAATATATTTAATTTTCCCAAATTTTTTGACTAATTTAATAGAGCGGTAATTCAATATTATTTTTTAATTAAAATAAAATAAAAAATAGTTTATTCAAAAAAACTTAAAATAAAATAATTTCTCAATTAATCATCAATAATATATCAATAATCAATAATGATATATGTGGGCCTAAAATAAATCCAACTTACAAGACAAAAAAAATAAATAAATAATCTAATTGATTTACTATTTTTTTTCATTTGATATCAATTTTCTGATATCATCTTTGATTGACATCAATTTAATATGGAATCTATTATAAAATACAAATATTTGGGATGCTCTTAATTAATTGATATTGATGAATTATTTTGATACACTTAATTTTAGGAAGTATTGAATCTATATGATCTTAATATCATAATAAATTAAAAATCTAATTAAAAAAAGAATAAAAAAATACTGATTTGTTGTATTGTCTCAAGAATCAAACTATAATCTTTAAATAAATGTTCAATTTAATTAAAACAAAATCTCATCGCATAATGCCTTATGCCTTTTAAATAATATATTTAATATTTAAGATTAAAAATAATTATGTAATTGAAAATTAATTTTCTTGCCATACTTAAGGGTCCCTTGCCAAGTCATTTTAGCATATCAACTTCGAGAAATCGTTTATAGCTTAAGATCAATGTTTTCTTTTTCTTTAAACAATAAAACTTAGTGTTAATATATGTAAAATCATAATTTTAAGACTCATTTAGTGTTAAAATACAATTAATTGATATTACTAAGAATAAGTCTCATTCAATGTTGGTTTATTATATTGCTATAAATTTCTACTTAATTTAAATTAATATGTTACATTTAAATACTTATTATCATATAACTGAGATTTTTCAAACAGTGATTAAAAAATGTAAGCATCATACATGTATTATTAACAATCATTTTTAATCTAAAAATATTTCAATTGTAGACTTAAATCTTACAGCTATAGCTATTATTCATGTAAAAAACAATATTTACATTTTGATTGACAAAATTGTCATGAATTTAATGAGCTGAAAAAATCAGTGATGAGTAATTTTATAAAGTCTACAACTTATGCTGCCTATTAAAATTATTTAACGTAATGATGGTCACATGGTAAAAGTATTTTGTCAAAGAACAATTTTCTCACTAATATTAATACCTAACGAGATACCAAACATATAATTGTCAAATGTATATATGTATAATGATAATGATTTACCTAACTCATAATTTATTAATTTTTTTGGTTACATCATAATTTCTTGATATACGTTAAGTCAAATGAATATATATGGAAACGACTCAAATGAAATGAGTAATTTATTATGCGAGTGAGAGCATTGAGTACATTATGCTTAGAAATTACTTTTAAAGTTTGATTAAAAATTATAAAAAATATTTTTTATGGTTGCCGGATGGATTTAGAAGTTATACCACTATAATTTTATTATAATTATAGCCATGCCACATTATTTTTTAACAATTAAATTATAGCAAAATTTTGTTTCTTTCTAGGTTTCTTTATTTTTTATACTCCTCGAGACTTGAGACCAGGATTGGGGATGGGGACAAAAAAAAAGTGGGTCACAAAGATATGGAGTGGGAAGTTTAATTAAATTCAAGAAGCGGAGATAGGAAGAAAAAATATTATATAATTTATATGGGGTGAAGAGAGGAGCAAAAAATATTATATATTTTGTATGAAGTTGGCATTATGCATATGAAGATTAAATAGTTTGTGTTAAGCATGTATAGGGAATAAGAAGATTACATAGTTTGTATAAAGATAGAACTAGAGTAGAAATGCTATGTAAATTTAATCAACTGTTGTTTATTTCATGTTAAATTTATTAATTTAGTAAATAACATTTATATATTTTGTTAAATTCAATAACTATTATCAATTAAAATAATTTTTACAAAGTAGATAATAAAATCTAAACAATTTAAATTGTTATTAATTATTTTTTAATTATACGTCACTTTATACAACATAATCTAAATTTTAGAAAGTAGTCACATTTAATTATTGTAACACCCTAGGAAATTGTATGTAATTGAAATGACATAAATTAAGATTATTCATTTTTTTATTAATTACAACATATCTTTTAAATTTGATATTTTATTTTACTAAAGAGATGTAAAAGTAAAACAAGTGTGACTAAAATAGTGTAACTTAAATTTATTTATTATTTTTATTAATTATAAAATATATTTTTATATTTTTATAAATAAAATATTCTAATTTACTAAAAGGATGTAAGTGATTCATGATATAGTAAAATTACTCATTTAGTTTCTTTCATAATTCAATAATTGTATTTGTCAAAATGCATAAAATTTTCATAAAATAGACATCTTTGGTAATGAGTTAAAAATTATTTATTGAGATTTTCTCAACTTTATAAATATAATATTTAAAGTAAGATATAAAATAGAATGCTCATTTTGGATATATACTCATTTATATTTTATTCATTATTTAATTATTTAACTGTTAATTTTTCTTCATAATTAACTTATATGTTTAATTTACTATGAGGTATATTTAATTAAATTGTTATTATTTTAAATTAATAATTAACAAATTATTTTTCATTATCACCCCATGCGTTGCACGGGTAAAACAGCTAGTTAACTATATTTATGGGGTGTTTAGTATGAGGTAATTAATTTATCAAGATTACTGATAATATAACTTAAAATTACTTGGACCCACAATATTGCTTTGGTTGATTAGACCACTTTAATGGCAATCCAGATTACCAAGACGATTTACATTGCAACCTTGGGTAGTGTTTGGTTCATTGTATATCAAATTATTGGTAATCCTAATACCCCTTTGAAAGATTGTCACATTTTAAATTATGAGTAATGTTACAATATAATAGGTAATCTAATTGGCAATTCAAATTACCTTATTATCTGGTATATCACAAGTACTACTAGATAATATATGTTTTTACGATAAAGTTAATAATAATAGTAATAATACTTGTTAATATTGTTAATTATTATAATTATTATTCATTTTAATGTACTATTATAACAATTTAAATTAAAATAATAAATTTAATTATTATAACAATTAATATTATTAATTAATAATTAACAATAATTTTTGAGCAGTTAGTAATTATTAATTATTAATTATAAAATATTAATTGTTATTAAAAAATAAATAATTTATACTATTAATGCCAATTCTTAATTATTAAAAATATTTAATTCTTATTAATAAATTAATCACAATATCAATAATAATAATTAAAAATGAATTGTTATTATTAGTCAACAATTATTAATTATTATAATTATCTAATATTTAATTATCATTAAAACTAAATATTTAATACTAATAATTATTATTATAAAATATTTATAATAGCTAATTAGGTAAAGTCTCAAAGTGTTTTCCATAACTAGAGGATTCTCTGAGTAATAGAGGAATAAATTCATTTGAAATCGACACATCTAAAAGTTTTTTTGTTTAAACCTCATGAAATTTTACAGCAATGATAAGTAACATATAAACCTTTAATCCAACAATGAGTTTCATAAAAAAAAGTTCAAAAAAAAAATCAAATTAAAAGTGCAAGATATATGAAACAAGTCTTACGCCTATATAAACATATCATTCCCCGTACATAATATCTCATCCAACTTCCCCCATCTCTTTTGCATTGTCCTTTGAATTTCACGACGATGAAGAATTTTATACTCTTGCTCATTCTGCTATTTCCACTACTATCAACAACATCTTCATCAGAAGCAAAACCAACCAAAAGCTTTAGTGTTGATCTTATTCATCGTGACTCACCTGTGTCACCCTTGTACAACTCTTCAATGACCCAATCAGAGCGTTTGCAGAATGCTGCTTTCCGCTCAATCTCAAGATTCATCAACTTCCACCGCCACACATCAAAGAATAGCGCATATAATTATGGGAGCAAGGTCCACACCACAGTATACCCAAACTCTGGGGACTTCCTCATGAAAATCTTCCTAGGCAGCCCACCTTTCGAGTCACTTGTGATCGCAGACACAGGTAGTGACCTCACGTGGGTGCAGTGCAGGCCTTGCACGCAATGTTACCCACAAGATGCACCAATGTTTAATCCAAACAGCTCTTCTACATACAAATTGCAAGACTGTTACTCAGACTCTTGTGATTTGCTTTTTGCACCTTCTTGTGGACCTCTTAGGAAATGCCAATATACACAAATGTATGGCGACAACTCTCTGTCAAAAGGTGACTTGGTCAGTGATACCATTAGCTTCGATGGTACCACTTCAACATCTTATCCAAATTTTTTATTTGGATGTGGACACAAAAATATAGGGAGATATGAAAGTGCTAGCTCAGGACTAGCCGGACTTGGACCTAGAGGTGTGTCATTAATCGCTCAACTAGGTGACAAAATCGGTAACAAATTCTCATATTGTCTAAATAATCCTTTCTCTCCCAAATCCACCACTAGCAAACTCAAGTTTGGAAGTGAATCAACAATACCCAGTACAAAGCTTGTTACTGTCCCTTTGGTTACTGACTTACTTCTAAGTTACGCGTACCTCGTTGAACTTGACATTATCATCATCGGAACCACTTTGGTGTATCCAGAAGAACAATGTCGTATTGTAGTAGATTCTGGGACCACATTGACCATGCTTCAACCTAGTTTATTTGACAGTGTTTTATCTGCTCTCTTAAAAAGCATTGATATCTCACCGGTGAGGTATCCACCAAAGCCTTATAGCCTATGTTATCGTGATGATGGAGAATACTTGGCTCTCCCTAATATCTCCCTCATTTTTGCTGGGGCTAATAAAAGGTTGCGATTGCAAACATACCACACATTTAAGAGGTTTAGAGGCATGTTCTGCCTTTTGATTATCCCTACCCCTGGCTATGATGACTTTTCCATCCTTGGCAACTTGGCACAAGTGAACTTTGAGGTACAATATGATCTTGAACAAAATCAAATTTCTTTTGCACCAGCAGACTGTTCAAAGTAGTAGAAAAAGCCTTCATTGTATGGGAAATAATATGCAACCAAAAATTTTAATTTTTAGCCTCTAAATGAATATATCGGTTGTATCATTTTATGTCATTCAATAATCATTATGGCTTCTAATAATGTTTCTACCAATATTTTTTTGGATGTGTAATGTTATTATTACATAATATTAGTTATATATTTAATTCCTATATTTTCACTCATCAATTTTCAATTAGATCTCTATAGTTTAAAATTTTATAATCAGGTCTTTATACTATATAAAAATTTTCAAACAAGTTCCTCAAAGTAATAACAACCATTACAAAAGTGTTTTGACTAATATCATCATGCACTTTATGTGATCAAGCGCACTTTTTAATCTAAATTGTTCAATGTATATGTTAGCCCAAATTGGGATATGTCTCATAATATGTGATGATAACAAACATAATATATATTTAATGACTTTGATATGTGTATTTGATCTTTGGTTAAAGTATATATTTTCAGAATATTGGTCAATTATTTGAAGCATTGAGAAGGAAAGAAATCAAATGTCCAAGAGTGACATTCTTCACAAAAGGGAAGGAAGCAAATAAATTATTATTATATTCTGGAAATGATCATGAAATAAGAAAATAAAAGAATGCAGAAAAGAAAATCCACGTTGCACCATACCAAGCATCAAAGATTCCTATCTTGATAAAAATGGGAAATAAGATTGCAACATCAAGAAATAATTAGGCTGCAGTTGTGCCAACAATAAAAGGAAAGAATGCTGACACAAGGGTATAAATCTGTAATGCAAATAAAGAGGTTGAATTTGTGATTTGATGGAGTGCATATTTCTGTCACAGGTTGAAACTTGGATTAATATAAGAAAACAAATCAATTGTGTATTAATGGAAGTTTATTTGGGTTAATTTTCCTTCAATAGAAAAAGAGTGATATTTAATTGCTATGATATGATTTATGCGATGAACTTGGATTTGGTTTTTGATGAAATGAAATGTGGAACATTGTGTTTATCCATGAGATGCACGAATTGCTGCCCTTAGAAATTCTAGAAACCCTTTTCATGAATCCTCATATGATTATAGAATAAGGAATTACTAAGAGGAATAGAGCTGTAAGTTAATGACAGTTAAATCGTTAACCTTGGTATACCAAATGTCCGCAAAGGGTAATAAATCATCCTTACCTAGATCAGTCCGCGAGGGATGCAATTTGCGAGGGACTGTTAAGATCTCAGTAATGTGCTATTGTTTACGAGGGACTGAGTACCACCTTACAAATGATGGATAGTCTATTCTCTTTTGTAATTCTTTGAGAAATAAAATGATTTCTGTGTTTCCAGCAAATGATTTTTTTTTTGCTATTATGAAAAAAAAGAAATTATTTATTAATGTTACATTATTATTTATATATATTCCTTCTTATCTTATTATGTATTCCTTCATGTCCCATGTATAATTGTGGGTGAGGACCCACTCACTGAGTTTTAAGATAAAAACTCATCCCCTTTCTCACTTTTTCCACAGATACAGTTGTAGCTTTGGATCCTCCTTTTTCTCTCCCTCAGCAGTAGTTGTCTCCAATTTGGGTGAGCTTGACCTTAGTGTGAAATGTTGATTTTTGTGCATAGAGTGCTCAAGAACTGTGCGAGCAAGATCTCAGTCCATGCATAATTTAGCTTTTTGATTAGTCATGATGTTTATATTTGTATTTAAGCATTTACAGCTTCATGATTCTTTTGTAATAGAGCAACTCAATTTATCTTGTAACAAAGCTATAGTTTATCTTGCTTACATTAAGTTCAAAAATGCACACCAACATAGAGACTGCTCCAAAAATCAATTTCCTTCAACAACCATTATTCAACAAGGCACATAATCCCTATTAAAGACTAATTTTTGGATTTATTCAAGTGAGAGTCACAAGTCACATAAACCCCAATTTAGGACACAAAATATCAAGACAAACTAAGTGAGAATATGATAAAAACCCTACCAACTTGAAGGTGCACAAGGAATAGTGGCTTGAAGCTCCAAGAAAAGTGGAAAAAGGAAGAATCCACCTCTTTTCTTTTGCTATAGTATCGCGGCTCCAAGAGGGAGGAAGAGGGGAGTTGAGCTCTTGGCAAAATAAAAAAAAAGAGAGGTGAGTAATAGTCTTGGTCTTTGGATGAAGAAAAAGATAGGTTTGGGTTTGTGGAAGGAATGGAGCTAAGATGGAGGTGGAGTATGTAATACCCCAATTTTTAAATTAAAAGGTTAGAATTCTTTTTCCGAACTCAGAAGGGTACTAGCTACCCTCATCTGTCATTCCGGGTCATGAATTTCACTAAGTCTGGACCCTACACGTCCTTGGAGAGCTACATGGTAAAGTCATATTCTTGGGGCTAAAAGTCCCAGTAATTGTTCCCTAGAGAAAAATGAGTTAAAAAGGGATTCTTAACGAATTTTATGAAATATTTAAACAGGTCATTTTTAATTTACAAGTTTATGGAATCATAAAAATTCTCGGATTTGAACTAAAACCCAAAATTTGGTTTTTGATTTATTAGGAATTTGATTTTTCTAATATTTTATTTGAATCCAAATAGGGGGTATTCTCTTATTTACATTTATGTTGAAGTAAATAAGTGAGCTCTGGAGAGTGAGAAACCATCTTAGACCATCTTGCAGAGTGAAAAACCATTCTGGTAAGCGCTACAGAGCTCTTAGTGCTGCAACAGTCAGCAGAATAGCCAGTCAGTGCAAGAAGTGAATTTTTATACTCTCTGGTGAGCGTTGCAACGGTTGACAGATCACTTAAAAACCCCATTTCGGGGTCCAGAACATTCCCACACCATATAACACAACCCCCACTCCTTCCACTCTGAGAAACACAACCTCTCACCTCTAAACCTCCATTCCTTTTCCATTTCTTCATCAATCTAACTCCAATGTTTCATTCCTAAGGCTTTAAGGTATGTTATTCTCTTGATTTCTCTCTCTTTTCTCTATCTCCTCCTTTTTATTCAGGTGATTCTTCATGCTTCTCAAAGGAGAGAAGTTTTCATCTTGTTAGAGATAGATTATTGGGTATTTAGAGGTTTTAGAGGTTAATTTAGAATTCTATTAGCTCTATGTCAAACATTATAGTCATTTATGCTTCCAAGAGTCTTGTTGGTGTTGTGTTTGTGCATCCTACCCCTCCAGGTGAGTGGATTCACATATATTATATCTATGTTTTGCATTATAGTTATTTTCATGAAAATATGCTTTTAAAGTATGATATTTAAGGATTGTTGTACAAAATTGAAGTTTATGTTGATTTATGAAATTATGGTTTTCTGAATAGCATGAACTATGTTTTATAAAACTCATAGGACCATTGTTGATAGTATGATTCTGTTTAGAGTTGGTTTAATTGTGATTGTTAAGGATTTATGATTGTTAAAATGCTTATTTTATGTTGAATATAGATTATGTGAGTGATTGGTAGAGAACCTTGAACTCTTAAGAAATGTTATTGTGATTTTGGAATTTTCAAGCTTATGAAAGAATATTGTTGAGAGTTGGTTTAGAAATTCAGACATATAAGGATTTTTAGAGCTTGGATTGTCATGAGATTCAGAACAGTTGACTGCTACATATTTTATGGGCTTTTGAAATCACAAATGTCTGCAAAGGGTGATCCCTTGGACATGATTTCATAGCTACAGTTATGCTAAGGTCAGACTATTACAATCAGACAGGTTCAGAGCTCTTAGAGAATTAAAAAGGTTTAAAGAGTTTTTGTCTTATATGAATTTATTTAGCTACTTTAGAAGGTAGCTATAGAGAAACAGGCTATGTGTTAACGGCAGTTAATCCGTTAACCTTGGTATCAAGTAGCCCAGGCCAGAGATAGCAGAGAATTTATTGTCACACTGGGGATGACAATACGTAACACCCAAATGTGACTAGAGATTCATATTCAGAGTTTTATTACGTCACAAACATTGTGCATAACCAAAGCAGAGATTACTGTTTCTCTAGGAGTTGCTACATTATAAGTTTATATGTTTTTAAGCATGAAATTAGATTGAGAAAACTGTTTTATAATATGACAAAATATAAATATGTATATAATATACATGTATACTTGATTATGTATGACCTTCGAGTATTATTGATGTAGTATGATTTTATGCATTGTTCCTTAGGTGTCCTATGAAAGGGGGTTTCAGATGAGACCTCACTCACTGAGTTTTGATAACAAAACTCACCCCTCTACTTTCCTCTCTATTATAGGTATTGTAGTTGTTGTCCTCCTAGCCACTAGTGGTCTCGCAACACTAGACTATAGCTAGTAAGCTTCACTTAAGTAAAGTATTCTCATTCTGTTTAGAGTGCTCCAATACATTGCAGGTAGGGTCCTAGACCTAGAGCATATTTTATTTTGCATTTGGCATAATATGATTATATTTTGATTTGTATGTAATAATCTGGACATTTGACAAAGTGTACTTTGATCATATGTATAAAGAATTCGCGATTTTAAGATCTGAAAGATTATTAGAAGATTTTAAATACAATGATTTTGGTTCTAGAGAATAGATGATTTATATGTAGAAAAAGAGAAAATCTCTATTTTTCATGAATGTTAGAGTAGAGCATGCATACAAAATTAGTAAACAGGTCATGAGGCTTGCGTGAGAATGAGATTTCTCACGTGCAGGTCACGTGCCTAAAATGGGTCGTGACAGAGTAGTAGTTGAGAATGGAGGAAGAAGAATGAGGTGGAAGGGAAAATGAAGAAAAATATGTAGTGTGTGGGTTTTTGGGGAGGGGGGTGAGGCCATGGCCATTGGATTATAAGGAGTTGGGTTAGCACTTTCTTTTTGTTTCATTAAGGGTAGTGCGGGTATTAGGTAGAGGCCTAATAGGTGCTAGTGTAATTTGTTACATTCTCATGAAATGATTAAAATAATTGCAAGACAATACATAAATAACATTTTTTGCACTATGAATTCAAATAATTTATATGATATTGGGGGTCTTAAAACTTTAAAGTTTTGGGAGGGAATTTGAAATTTTAAATAGGAGGGAGTTCTAAATTTTTAAAACACTGTAACCCTTAACTTTAAAATAATTCAACAAAGTAAATAATATTAATTGTTATTAATAAATAAATAATTTATATTATTAATACCAATTCTTAATTATTAACAATATTTAATTATTATTAATAAATTAATCACTAATATCAATAATAATAATAATGAATTGTTTTTACTAGTCAATAGTTATTAATTATTATCAATTATCTAATATTTTATGATCATTAAAACTAAATATTTAATACTAATAATAATAATTATTAAATATTTGTAATAGCTAATTAGTTAAAGTCTCAAAGTGTTTTCCATAATCAGAAGATTCTCTCCTAGTAATGGAGGAATAAATTCATTTGAAATTGACAAATCTAAAAGTTTTCTTGTTTAAACCTCATGAAATTTTATAGAAATGATAAGTAACGTATAAATCTTTAATCCAACAATTGAGTTTCGTCAATAAAAAAAAAAAAATCTAAAGTGTAAGATATATGAAACAAGTTTTACACCTATATAAACAAATCCTTCCTCGTACATAGTATCTCATCCAACTACCCCCATCTCTTTTGCATTGTCCTTTGAATTTCACAACCATGAAGAATTTTATTCTCTTGCTCATTCTCCTATTTCCACTACTATCAACATCATCTTCATCAGAAGCAAAACCAACCAAAAGCTTTAGTGTTGATCTTATTCATCGTGACTCACCTTTGTCACCCTTGTACAACTCTTCAATGACCCAATCAGAGCTTCTTCAGAATGCTGCTTTCCGCTCAATCTCTAGATTCAACAACTTCCACCGCCACGCATCAAAGAATAATGCATATAATTATGGAGGCAAGGTCCAAACCCCAATATACCCAAACAATGGGGACTTCCTCACGAAAATCTTCCTAGGCAACCCACCTTTCGAGTCACTTGTCATTGCAGACACAGGTAGTGACCTCACATGGGTGCAGTGCAGGCCTTGCACGCGATGTTTCGCGCAAGATGCACCAATCTTTAATCCAAACACCTCTTCTACAAACGAATTGCAAGACTGTTACTCAGACAATTGTGATTTGCTTTTAGTACCTTCTTGTGGACCTTTTAACAAATGCGAATATAAACAAATGTATGGCGACAACTCTGTGTCAAAAGGTGACTTGGTCAGTGATACCATTAGCTTCGATGGCACCACTTCAACATCTTATCCAGATTTTTTATTTGGATGTGGACACATGAATATAGGGACTTTCGAAAGTACTAGCTCAGGACTAGCCGGACTTGGACCTGGAGGTGTGTCATTGATCTCTCAACTAGGTGACGAAATCGGTAACAAATTCTCTTATTGTCTAAATGATCCTTTCTCTCCCAAATCCACCACTAGCAAACTCAAGTTTGGTAGTGAATCAACAATATCCAGTAAAGAGTTTGTTACTGCCCCTTTGGTTACTAACACACTTCTAAGTTACGCGTACCTCGTTGAACTTGAAATCATCAGCGTTGGAGACACTTTGGTGTATCCTCAAGAACAATGTCGTATTATAGTGGATTCTGGGACCGCATTGACCATGCTTCAATCTAGTTTCTTTGACACTGTTTTATCTGCTATCTCAAAAAGCATTGATATCTCACCGGTGAGGGATCCACCTGCCCCTTTTAAACTATGTTATCGTGATGATGGAGAACACTTCCCCTTCGCTGATATCACACTCACTTTTGCTGGGGCTAATAAAAATTTGCGATTGCAATCATACCACACATTTAAGTTGTTTAAAGGCATGTTCTGCCTTTTGATTATCCCTACCCGTGACTATGATGACTATTCCATACTTGGTAACTTGGCACAAGTGAACTTTGAGGTACAATATGACCTTGCACAGAATCAAATTTCTTTTGCACCAACAGACTGTTCAAAGGAGTAGAAACTAGAAAGCCTTCATTGCACGGGAAATAATATGCAACCAAAAATTTTACTGGAATCTTATTGATTTTTAGCCTCTAAATGAATATATCGGTTGTATTATTTTATGTCATTCAATAATCATTATGGCTTTTGATAATGTTTCTATCAACATTTCTTTGGATGTGTAATGTTATAATTACATAATATTAATAATATCTTTAGTTCTTATATTTTCACTTAATTTTCGATTAGATCTTTATAATTTAAAAATTTATAATCAAGTCTTTATATTATATAAAATTTTTCAATTAGGTTCCTCAACATAATACCAACCATTACAAAAATGTTTTGACCAATATTATGGTGCTCTTTATGTAATCAGGTGTACCACACACTTTATTGATATAAATCATTCTATATATATATAAAATAAAAAATATATAGCTAAAAAACAATGCAGAACATCGTCAATACAATTATTTAATTTAATATAATACACTCTAGACACACATATATCATCATCCTCTCCCATCCTTCTCCCTCATAACTATTAATATATTTATATGTATATTTTCCTTTTCAAATTTTTGTACATTAAGAAAATAAATATTAATAGTAACAATAATCTCTAACAGTTATCTTTTCAAAAATAAAAGTTACATATTTTCTTAATTAAGTTGATATATATAGATTACTTATGAAAAGGCTAACGACAGCCTAGAGTGAGACAAAGATTAAATATCAAGTTGAAAAAAAATTAAATTTTTCAAATCTACAAAAATTACATATTACGATTGGTGATAAATTCTAATTAACTATACTTATTATAATTATTATAATTGATACTTGCACTAAATAAATTAATCTGAACCAAAAAATTTGATTGAATTTTTCCCAATCTTATATCAAATATCAAATATTATTGTGTAAAAACAATTATTGTAATAGAAGCCTTAAATATAGATAGCAATAGTCAATCCCATGAAATATAAATTAAATAATCTATATCATCATTGGGAAAGAATTATCAATCAAAATATTGCATAAAATTCAAAAATTGTCCTTAATGACCAAACATTGGCTAAACTAATCAGTTAAACAAAAAAAATTCATAAACAGCAAAAATAACTTCCTAAATAACAGAATCAACAAAAAGACAAATTCCTTTCTGTTGCACCAAAAAACATAAACAGAAAATTTGAAAGGAAAAAAACATTGAATAAAGAGCCTCAAAATCAAAGAAGTATCAACAAATGCTATTATGTCCATCGCAACTTGAAAAGTTCTTCTATTATCATCAACTACAGTAAAAGTGTAAGTATCCCATTTCTTTAATGAGTTTAGTTAGCAGTCTTTCATCCATCCTAAACATGTTCGCCTGAAATTAGAAGGAAAAAGATGAAAGATAAGATATGGAATGATCTTAAGAAAGACAATAGAAATAATAAAAAATAAATAAAAAATTTCATTTTGCGTCACCTTATAGCCCAATAGTAGGTCCAAATAGCTGGGGGGCACAAACAAAGCCAAATATAGAATAGGGCCCAAACTCAGCACCAAAATGGTTTGAGAAGGAAAGAAGGAAGAAAGAGCCGCTAAAAAACAAAAGAGCGAGCCGCTAGTAACGAAAACAGACTAGCGGCGAATGGTGAGAGAGCTCAAGAAACCCTAGTGGAGGGACGGCACTACTCAAACCCAAAACCGTTTGCTCTCGGTCACTATATATATTCTCAATAAACCCTTTGAACCCTTCCCCACTCGCGCTACTCACTTTTTCGTTTTTCGCCCTCTCTCTGCCCCTTTCGCTCCCAAAAATCTATCGCGCTTCTTTCTGTCTCTTCCTCCGATGGAGTTTTGGGGTAACCTTCTCCCATCTCTCGTCTCTCTTATTTTCGCCTCTAATTTCCTTCTCTAATAGCTGTATATCCTCTTACGAATGATGATTGTTGTTGTTATTTCAATTTCAATGTTCTACATTTTCGAATGCAATGGCTATTTTTCTGTATCATTCTTTTAGGTTTTAGTGTTCCTTTTAATTTGCAGTACTGATCTTGCTTTTTGGTATGGATTTTGTTTGTTTTGAGCTTTGTGTGGCGTGCAACAATGCATTTGGAAGTATGCATATGTGCTAGGGTTTATTGAATCGTTAAATATTGATATGGTTTGTGGTTTAGGTGCTGAGGTTAAGGTTGGTGAGTGTGTTAAGGTGGACCCTGCCGGCGAATTCGAGGCATGCTTACACCTTTCTCAGGTTAGGGTTTATGCGAGTCTTTTATTTTTGGTGTGTTTATTATTTTTTGTACAAAGTGGCTCACCGGTTTGTCGTGTGTAGGTTGCTCTTGGTGAGTCCAAGAAGGACAAACCGACCGAGCCCGTGCTTGTTTACTTGAAGGTTGACGACCAGAAATTTGTTTTGGGGACTCTTTCCCGTGATAAGTTTCCTCAAATAGCTCTTGATTTGGTTCTGGAGAAGGAGTTTGAGATTTCCCACAACTCAAAGAATGCCAGTGTCCATTTCTGCGGATACAAGTCATTCTTCCCTGATGAATATCCTTCACGCTCCTAAATGATTATATTTTTGAAATTGTTGCAATTTAATGCTTTCCATGGTTCATGTTTTTTAAATAGCATCTTATATCCCTGATATAACTGCAGCTCTTTTAATTGAATGTTTGGCTGTGAGCCAAAACGTGTCAACTGACCACAACCTAGTAGCTTGATAGCTATTTTTGCTTAATCTTTCATTTTTTTTTCCTTAACTTTTTGATGTGTTTCTGCTATCACTGAGGAGGATGATTTTTCAGGTTAGGTTCTAAACATTTTTGCTTGAACCTGTTAGACATTATCGCATAAAGATTGAGTTTGTTACTAAAAGATTGTTGTATTTCGTTTACTTGGGCAGATGATACTGACAGTGAAGATATCCCACTGCCAATCACAGAAAATGGTACATTATTCATCTCAGTTTGAATTATTGTAAGCTGTGCATCAATTGCACAGGTAACTAATTAGTAATTATCTTACTTTAGGAAAACCTGAAGCAAAAGCTGAACCTTCAAAGGTTTCTCAATCTAAAAAACCGGATGCCAAGGCTAGTGCACCAGCAAAACAAGTGAAGGTTGTTGAACCAAAGAAAGATGAAAAGGAGGGATCTGATGATGATTCTGATGAGTTAGATGAATTTGGAAGTTCTGACGATGAGGTAACCAAGAAACTTGGGATTGACTCTTATTTTGCTGGACGTTGTTAAGAGTAGTCTATATGTTGTCATTTGTCAAACATTGCTTTTGATCTTCAATGACAAGATAATGTTTATTGTTACCTGCTGGGTATTGATAAGATTGTACTTGTTTTTCCTGCTGGGAGTTCAATATAGAAGTAAACATTGTTTTTTATCATTAATTATAAAATTGTGGTTATTTTTCTTGCTGGCTTTTGAGATTATGTTATTGTAAATTTACATCGTTGATCATTCTAGATGGAGGATGCAAGTGATAGTGATCAGGAGAGTGAAAGTGATGAAGATGAAGATGAGGAAGAGACCCCACCTAAGAAGGTAATGTGTATATTTGTGTTTATTGTTTCTTAGTCTCTGTTTTTTTTTCCCCTCAGACAATTCATTATGCGTATGATTGCTTTATTATGAGACTTGAATTAACAGTATCTTCATCTGACTTTATATGTTTTGCAGTTGGATCAGGGGAAGAAGAGGCCCAATGACTCTGCATCAAAAACTCCAGTTCCTACGAAGAAACCAAAAAATGCTACTCCTGAGAAGACTGGTGAGAATAACTATCTGTGCTTTCTATATGATGTTGCATAGGTTTTCTATAATTTTGTATATCTGGGATGCTTGGTTTTGTTGCAAATCTTACCCATGTAAGTGCCTAAATTGGAGTTTATTTTCTGGTCAGTCATTCTCCTTGTATAGCTTCCTGATAAGTACCAATAATCTCTGCTCAAATTTCTGCTTTCAGATGGTAAGAAAGGTGGACATACAGCAACTCCTCACCCAATGAAGAAGGTTGGAAAGACTCCCAGCAGTGAAGGCAAGGACAAGACTCCCAAGTCTGGCGGACAATTCTCATGCAAAAGTTGCAGCAAGTATGATTTAACCGAACTAAAATTATATAGTTCTGCGAAGTAGGATTATGATTTACTCTTTTCTTGCTTTATCCAGGAATTTCAACTCTGAGGGTGGTCTCCAACAACATAACAAGGCCAAGCATGGTCAGTGACATGGCGTTGTTAGCTGATTCAGGTGTTATTTTTGCCGGATGTATTACAGTGAGTAAGCTAAGGGCATTAGGTATCTGTCCTCACATTTTGGCCTAGTAAGTTGTAAAAGTGTTTAAGGTGTACGCATGGTTGAAAGTTTTGTTTGACATTGCTGGGCGTCACAATTATTCCCTCAAGTTACTGCGTTTAGATGTTTCGTTGCTTATATGTTTTAGTTTTTTTTTCCTTTAAAATTCGTGTCATTGGGGGGTGGATATATATTAAAAAAAATTCACATCTGCTTTGATCTTGGATCGTAATTACCTTAACTAATTATACAAATTATCGTCAATGAACAATGGTTTTAGGGAAAAAAATGTTTTTCTATGTTTTAATTTCTTGCTTACGTGGTTTTCTGAGTTTGACTTGAGTGCTGTAAAACAGTAAAAGTATTTGGTTATTGGTCAGAAAGATGAGTCTTTCACACCTTGAAACTTGTTTTCGGTTTAGAGAATTTCGTTATATTTTATGGCCATATTAACTGGGAAGTTGTCCTTCGTGGAATTTTTGTTCTAAAAGTAATTTTAGACTCGAATCTGTATAATGGGCCAACATAACCTTGAACGAATTTAAAAAACTTAGTTCATGTTCAAAATAATATAAATGGCCATTGTTAATAGAAGACATCTGGGCAGTGATTTTAAAGATTTTGGTTCACCTCTGTCACAGTTCTTTTGAAATTTATTTTTTAATTCTTACGACGGACGTGGTAACTTGTGTTTGAGGCTGGAATTTTTTTAGCTATTTGGAGCTTTTTAACGTTTGGAAAAAATTAAAATACGAAAGGCTGTGAAAGTGTTAACGTTATAGAAATGTACTGAATTGTGTGTGTATGAATTGAATTGTGTATATGATGATTAATAACTAATTCCTTCCTGATATGATTTTTCATTCATACTCTTCCTGCGATGTCAGCAGATCCAAATAGCTTCCAACTGCAAGTTTGTTTGGCTTAAATTTTTTTTGAATTTATTTGTAAAATATTTGAAAGTTGAAATTAAAGGAATGAAGTCTCAATTTGATATTTTTTTTTGTTTGTTTCAAAGTAATATTAAAATAGTGAATTTAGAATAATCGTTTATCTTGACAATATATTAGCGAGTAGCTAATCCAGGGTGATAGGGTGAAAACTAATTTCTCAACGCTTGGCAATGTTGCACATTGCAAAATTGTCCACGGGAATATTTCTGTGTAGCTTGGTTTTGGCTAACGCACCAACAATGCTTTCGAAGGTTCCCAAAACATAAACTGAAATCAATCAAACATCCTTCAGGAGCACCCGAACTTCTACAGTAAACTGCAATTGGCACAATGGCCTTGTTCTTTGACGCAGGGATGCATATATATATATTGATGCAATTAAGAATTTGACCAAAAAGGGGTAAAGCAAATCACAAGAAATCAAAAGCCCAATTAGGACTGACGAAATTGATTGTTCCCTAGTCTTCAATTTAATGAATCGCGGTGATCAATGATCCTCACTATAGAAGTATCCCGTATATAGTCACGTGCACCAACTGTAAACCAACCACAGTAACAAGCATAAATGAGCCGTAAACTGTTAATTAATTCCCAGTTGAGAATGGGAATACCCCCGGGCAGGTCAATATACAAACAACTGCAGTAATTTACCAGCCTGTAATTATAAATTTAGCCAATTGATTTAAGGCTATTCTCCATTCAGTGACGGACAAGGAATTGCAAAGCAACCGGAACTAACTATGAGTGAAGAAATTGATGGGTGCTATTAAGGAAAAAAAATCTTGGCAAATAAAAAATGACATGTATTCTTAGCCTACTAAAGAATACAACAGAATTGCTTTCATGATATATGTGTTGAAAACATGGCCCATTGGGTTTTTTGCAGATTGGTGTTAGCCAAGTAAGACTAAAAATTTGCACATTGCATTCTTCTTGTCGATTATTATTAAATTGGGATGAAAATGAGAAGAAACAAAACCAAGTTAACCTGTACAGGAATGAGATGTAACCACTCAACTCAGGATAAATTGCTTTTGATGATGAATTTGAATAACTAGCTGGTTTGCCCGAGAGGTTAAGGGGGAAGACTTAAGATCTTCTGCACATAAGTGCGCGTGGGTTCGAACCCCACAGCCAGCACATTTTAATTCCAAATATGCATATATTTATAGGTTATTACTTTTAGGATTTAACTCTTACTTTTGAAAAATGTTATATGTGCTTACTTGACATGGGATATCACATTGACTTATTTTTTATTCACCATTAGGTGGGGTGTGGACCCCTTTAACATAACTCCTTACTTTTATATCTAATTGTTTATTTGTAACACATGTAAATAGTATGACTTATAAATTGCACTTTTAATCCTTTTTTAATTCCAAAATTTTATATTTCTATAATATATTATTTTTAAAATATTTTTTTGAATTCTAGATGTTGTTTTTATATTTCTTCATTGTTATATTTCTTTTATATCTACTTGCTTATTTGTGAAACATGTACATAGTATGAGTTACAAAATGTACTTTTAATCCTTTTTTAATTCTAAATATTATTTTTATATTTCTATAATATTTTCCTTTTTAATCTAACTGTTTATTTGTAAAACATATATGTAACTAACCAATAAATCAATTATAAAAATTATTGCACAAATTTATATATTCATTTGAAGAATAAATTGTTTTTAGTACATTTGTGCCATTATGATAATAAATTGACTAGTAAATCAATTACAAAGATAATTGCACACTCACACTCCACCTTTAGTTGTGTTTGTGTTGTCAATAGGCTTTCATAATCTCTTTTTTAATTTTTTACGCTTTGATAATTTCTTTTACGGCGTGCACTTATCTGTAGACTATAGAATTTAAAGTCATATATATACCTTAAAAAGTGGATCCCAATAAACCTACAAAGTGATTCAATATCAGTTATATTAAACTTTCATGCGTTCATTAGTTGAATTTGTAACGAAGTGCAAATGTAGAAGTGTGTGCAAATTCCCCCCTTTTTTTTAAAGTGATTTAGTTAATCATGGAAGTCAAAGCATATTACTACAAGATGTCTAGTATAAGAAAATCTAAAAAACATAAACTAAACTTAGTATTATATATGATCATTATACAGCATTAGACACTAAGCAATAAAACAAGGATGATTTGGCACCATAAGTTATTAAGATTTGTACATGCTAACTTTTTTCATTCAAGAACTTGGGTTCAGAACATAATTTTTGCTATTCTCACAGCTGCCAATTAGCCAGCTCAGAAGAATCAATCTCGAACATTACCTAGCAAGAAACTAAACAATATCGACATATAATATAATAGGAGTTAAAAGGAGACAGCTACTTCACAATACCCTGTACTGTACTAACTGGCACATTAACATTTTCTTAGGCGCATTTGTCTCAATTAGTCTTTGGTGTTTCATATTTAAAATTGTGGCTTCCCCAAAAATACCTTGACCTAGCCTCAGCCATTAATATTAGAAAAAAATATATTAGCATCAATTCTCTTCTTGCCAATCTAGCAATTATTGCTACCCTGCTCACCTATTTTTTAATCATCTCATCACGTGATGAAGCACATCACGTCAAAAGGATCATACTCAGTCTTGCTTCTGATTCCTTCCCAAAACTTATTAATTTTAAGGAACACTTCCAAAAACATGCATCTTCTAAGGATATTGTGCTTCAAAATTGACTTAATAGAAGAATGGGACTACTATATTTCCCATTAAACAAACACGCAAATTTTTTCTTTTCATTACCAATTTATGAGATTGCTAATTAATTAGCACAAGAAGTTTGCCAGCTGGTATGTCTATGTGTTTTTCTATTACATAGTATCAATTATCAAATGATCCATCACGGGAATCAATTGCAGCCACAAGAATACTGAAGTTATAATATAGTCAAAATGCTCGTAACTTAATGCTTAGCAATAGGACCACGTTATTATACATGTGTAAGATCTGATGTTGTATTTAAATAGGGAAAAAACCATGCAATAGATCTGAAGAAATTTGATGACATGGAACAAGGGCTGATGAGGCCCAACTTTGCTAGCTGTTTTAGAGATGTATACACACGTGTGAAAATATTTCATAAACTAACAAAAGAGGGGAATTAATGCAATATGAAGAAGAGCGGAGGAGAAAATAAGAGCTAAGCGGAATGTGATGATACAGGGTTAGGCAGGCAATCGCACCAACAAGTGATACATAGTGAGTTCAAGAAAGAAGAAGAGAGTTAGAGAAAATCCATCCTTACTTTCGAATCCTTCCGGCTCGTAGTGTTAAGTGCACCTATCCAAAACACTAACAAAGGTTAACGGTAAATGTTCTTGTCTTAAGCATCGATATATTGTGAATAATTGGTCGTTCCTTTGACAAATTGGTTCTATCAAGAATAGTCTCTGAAGAAAATAAAAACAGATGTTGGAAGTTTCTATTACACAAAGTGGGCGATCATTTACAAATTGTTTAAACTAATGTTGGCCCCTCCAATGATCTTAAGAAACTTAATTTGATGCCGTCACTTGATTCTGCTTTAAAGTATTCATACTGAGATTGGATCGCATGTGCAGACTTATTTTACTCCGGTGATAAAATAAGACTACTTTTGCTGATAAAAAAAATGGGGAGTGTTTTCACAAATATGTCACTTTGGCTTGAAGTAACAAAAATGACAGTTCATGTTTCTTGCTATGATGGGGTTATATGATAGGGCGCGAGATGCATAAGGGGAAACATGAACATGTTTCTAAAAGGGTACTTTACTTAGTCTTTTATGGAAAGCCCAAGGGGTACTTTGATATTAAAAAACATCACGCTTAAAAAATATTAATTGTTAAAGGTTGTAATTGGGTTATAATTGAGCCTATTGCATTAGGACAAATTGGCTTGAGTACATTGGATACTCGACGCACAAGTCTTACTGATTGTAAGAACTTGCGTTTGGTAGTGTGGCTCAGCGAGTATAACTAACAGAATATGCTCAAGTGCATGTGATCTTAGGCCAACTAGAAAACAGCATGTGATCTCTCTTATCCAGTTATCCTAGTTTTTATTTTATACGGCATGGAATAGATGAACAAAAACTGAATGAGGGTATCCCATGCTTTTACCTAATAAGGCATCTATTAAATAATTAGATAAGTTAAAAAAAAAGGGTGGTCCTCTTTATGGCAATTAAAAATGAATTGATTTGAGTACTTCTGAAATTTTCCAATTGTTTGCTTTAATTGTTGTAGTAAAGTTGAAAAATCAATAAGACTGCAGCTTGTAGGAAAAGAAAGCTAGAGAAGAATCTAACAATAACATTAATGCCTGCATAATTATAACACTGGATCTTGACCGCAGGGAAGAGGCATATGCCTTTGTTGGAGAGAGTAAGAGAAGTTGCAAGTATTAATGTAGTAACCAAATGGCCTGAAAATTGCTGGTGTTAAATCTGAACATATTTAGGCTTTAGAAATCAAGTTTGCTTACAGTAGAAGAATCAAGTTTGCAGTGGAGGAAGAATCATTATGAAGCACTTATTCATCCCAGACTAATCTACTCCATCTTCCCACTTATCAATAAGTACTATTGCCCCGGAAGCAGTACATGATTACACATAACATTAATAAAATTCATTCCTCATGAAAAAAATTTGACAAGCAACATGAATTATGAGTTCATCTTTTATCCACCACATTTATTTGGCTCAGACTATGGATAAAAAAAAATAGAGGAACCAAGAAATAAATAACTGTAAAATCTCACAAAAAACAATCTATGCAAACAAAACAACATTATCTACTTGCTGACTCTAATTTAAGAGCATATTAGTACATCTCCTTGCTTGTCCTTAATTGAGCCTGTGTGATGCATTCCAGAGGCCTGTGATTTCGTTTGGATCTTCTTCACTGAGGGAGGGAAATCTTGGGAATAACTTCTTTTTGCCCAACATGAAAATAATCTGCTCTAAATTAGCTGTAGATTTTGGTACAGCGCTTTGTTGCTTGAAGAAATCAGTCCCCCCTTTATATAGAGGAGACAAACTATAAAAGATATGGACACAACACTGGTGAAACTTTAAGTAACTCGAGATGCTGGCTTAACAACGCCTTTAGACGATGGTACCAACATAACCAAATCCTACAATTGAGAAGGTTATGGTCTGAAGGAATAGGTACACAAAGTAGTTGTTCTTCCCATGCACAAAGTCATAGCATCCACAGAGGAAAAGGAATGCAGCAAATCCAAGTTCCAACAAGTTAAGTCTGTTAAGGTTCAACAACAAGTAACAAAAAAAAAAAAAATTAGCCCAAAAAGTTTGGAATGAAACAGCCGAGTATGATTTGTCATATGGGACAAAGGAAGTATATTCCGGTTTTCTTCAGTTCTACATCAGTGTCATATAACGTTAAGTTCACCATATAATAATTTTAATCACGTGGCTCTTGCAAAATCTTGTGTCAAGGGCAAGTGACAAACATATTGAATGTTGAACGGTCATTAAAATTGTCTATATGCCAGGGCCCCAGGAAAAAAATAAGAGTGCATTCAGAACAAAGAAGAATTTCCAAGTACATTATTGTCAAAAGCATATTTTCACCTACCAAAAGAATCTTTACTATTACAATGAAGCAAAAACCAAATTAGCCACATTAAAGTGTTAACATATTATTCCCCCAGCAATCATTAATTTAATTGGAAGGCCATCTCGAACCTCCCTCAATCATAATGCCAGGTTGTATATATGAAAGTCCAAAGCTCCAAACAAACAGTGATAGAAGTGGGACATAGAAAGAAACAGGGGAGCAAAGAGATAGAGAAGTTGAAATCATAATTGCCAAGATGAGGATAGAATTATCTTGTTTGAAAAAGAAACACTGACCTTTCCACAAACTTGGATCGAGGTTTCTTGACTGCTTTTGCCGAAGTGGTCTTGTTCTTGGCAGCATCTCCTCCTGCTTTGTTCTTGTTATTGACAGAGTCACCAAGTTTTTCAGTAACAACCCACTCGTTAGCTCTCCCAGCTTCTAGCAGACCTATGAAGGTTGCCTTGGTACGGTGCAAAGACATCACATTCTCAAAAAGGATCCAATAGAACAACAAGTGAATGGACCTGCGGAAGTTTCAAATGGATTTTAGAACAAATCTAGGGACTAAAACTGAGATATCATATGGCAGACAAGAGTTTAATTTTGATGCACTAATAGTTTGAGAAAATTTTACACTGGTATTCAATTAAATTCTTTTATGTGTGTTACTTTTCAATTGGTGGATGTGATAATCAACTATGTTTAGTGAGATGGACAATACATGATTATGTGACAGTGATAAATAGTTTCAGAGCATTAAAATTAAATCCAGCCAGTAATTAAGAGAGAGAGAGAGAGAGAGAGAGAAATCAGACCTTGGTGTTCCCACTGAATTGAGGATGGTGATGATGGAAGGAATATAAACAGCTCCCCATATTGGAACATGAACCTCAGGGATCAAAATTGTGAGTGGAAGCACCACACAGTAGAAGAAGAAGGTAACCATGTGGGCTATGATCTTACGAACAAAGAAGAAGCTGTATATAACGTATACTTTCTTCCAGAATTTCACTTTCTGCAGGAATGTTGCACCAAATCAAACATTAGAATATATGGAAAAAAGTCAGAAACCAATTCATTACCCTTTATTACAATCACCATTTTCCCCTCCTATATGCAGTATATTGTTATTGTATTGAAAATGCTAACCTTGTTCCTTACAATCTCCATCACCATTTTGCGGAAGAGATTAGCAGGACCACAAGACCATCGGTGTTGCTGGAAGCGGAAGGCTCTCAGAGTACTTGGAAGCTCACTTTTCGCCTACACATATATAGTTTGGTTTTGGAAAATTAAATTAAAAGACAGCCACTAATATTAACAAAGTTGTAATGATAAATATCACACTAAGAATGCATGCATTATATATATAATTGAGTTTGCAATCCATATATATTAATGTGTACCTGGAGGTCTCCAAGATACAAAAATTTCCAGCCCCTGAGACTGGCACGAACAGCAAGATCCATGTCCTCCACTGTTGTTCTGTCTTTCCACCCTCCTGCTTCATTGATAGCAGCAATTCTCCAAATACCTGCTGTCCCTGCATTTTGGTTAACAGCAATTGTGTTAATGATCATTGGCGATGAAGCTGATTAAAGGTTTATTTTGATCCCTGAAATTGTATACGTGTTTTATTTAGTCTCTAAAATTAATAAAGTATCAATTTAGTCCATGAATTTTCCAAAAATGATTCGAGTTAGTCTGTATGGTAAGGTCTGTGAACTTGACTCATCAAAAGGACAAATCTGAATCACTTTTTATAACTTTAGGAACTAAATTTACATTTTCTTTTGGGCCAAAATCAACCTTTACTCCAATGAAGCTAAGCCATGGCATGCAGCATTATTATATATCTTATTATCTTACAGTATGTAACAGTAGGTGATGCACCTCTACAATGTTTTGGAAGAGTATCTATGCCAAGAATGAATTACCATTGAATCCAAAGAAAGCATGAGTGGCTGACCCAACTTCTTGCTCCACTGTGAAATGGTAATCCAGGGACATCTCTTGCATTCTTGTCAGCAAACACTCGTCAGCATTCACTGTCACATGCAAATCCAAGTTGAACGAGTAAGAGAAAATCCGGAAATTGTTATTTGCAATTGTTTTATCATTGTCAAATTTAGGATTAAAAGAAAAAGGGGGGGGAAAAAACAATGTGGAATTTTTAAGTGCTTTAGAATATCCAAATTTGTTATCTTACCAAACTCACAATAAACAATGTAATATAAAATTACACTGTCAACTAGCATTATAATTGATATATTATCACAATTGAAAAAAATGAGAAAAGAACAAATCCTACCTAAAAGTTTACGAAAGCAATTTAGTTTTTTCTGTCCTCACGTGACTCAATCAGTAACATGTGCCACGTAATAGATGCAAGAGGGATAAGTGAAAGTGTCGGCAACCAAGGAAGAGGTCCACCCATTAGGCACATGGTACGCGCCCACAACCACAACATTACTATGCAATTTCGTTTTAGGTGTGAATCGTAAAAAAAAAAAAAGAAAAGGAAAGAAGAGAAATAAAAAACGATTAAAAAGATTAATAAAATTACCACGAAAGCACGTGGGGAAGTGGGTTTGCTGGATTAATAATGGATTTGGAACTTTGGAATGGATGCGTTACTCAAAGGACAAATTTGATATTGATCAAAACCAATCAAATGGCAAATCTGCTCCATCTTTCATGTTTATTTTGCAAAACAAAACCGGGCCCGAGGTTAAATGCTGTTTTAATCCAAAATGACAAAACTAGCCCTTTACGCCAGGCACACAACAGTCAACATTCAACCGACGACAATGAGTGTTGACCATCACCCCCCGCAAGATCAAGACACCCCATTTTGCAAACTTATTATTAGGATTTGTGATTTTTCAGTGATCGTAGTGCCACCCAAAATAAATGTTCACTTTCAGTCATAGTCATACACCCCACGTAAAACTTTTATTTTTTCAGATAAATTAAAACTATTATCCTTATGCCTGGCTAAGCTAGGCTGCTAGAATTGGTTTTCGGCTTATAACTGTTATTTTCTTTTATATTTTAATTGGGGTCCATAATTAAACCTGGGTGAGGCAAACAAAACAAAGCTTGATAGTGAAGATGGCACAAGGAGGGGCTCATTGGTGGTCCCACCAAGTTATTGACGGGTTTGTTTTCCTTGGACCCATTTCCCATTCTTCTGCACCCAGTCAGGTCACCAGACAAGGGCAAACTATACACTGCACAAGCTCTCAAAATCAACTAAAATAACCCCTTATTTAAAAACGAAAAAAAAGAAAAAGAAAAACTAGAATTAGTTGTCACCGACACCTCGAATTCTCAAATTCCTCACCCAGGTCGTGTAAAAATGAAGTTAACCTTGGTGCCAAAAACTAAGAAGAGAGATGCTGAACATTTTGATACATTAAGATGATATTTACACTAGACTTTAGAGAAAAAGTGATAGTGATTATTATTATTATTATTATTATAAATAAAGGTTAGACAGGAAGTAAAAACTGAAGAGTGACCGTGGCAGTGTTTAGTGGGTTTAGTGTTTAGCGTGTTTAATTTGGCTTACCGAATCTCCAACGAGCTTGAACAAGAGCAATCTCAGGGTTGCCAACCAAGAAGGGAACGGCGCGCCTCAGGAAATCTGGCTCTGGCCTGAAATCAGCGTCGAAGATGACCACGTACTCGCAGTGCTTCACGTAGCTTCGTTTCAAGCCTTCTTTCAGTGCACCCGCTTTGTAACCCCCTCTGGTCTCTCTTATTTGGTACGTTATGTTTATCCCTTTGCTGGCCCATCTCTGGCACTCCATCTCCACCATTTGCTGATCCAAACAAAACAAAAACACACCCCAGCCATCTTCTCAATTCACTAATAATAATCAATAGTGCAATATACTATACAAATAAATCGATTCAGCAATGTTTCAAATCATAAATACACTATATATAGTGTGTATATATATCATATATAGCAGCAAACATGACAGAGTCTTGATTTTTACTTAATCATATGCTAACAATGAATGATGAACCTACAACCACTGAAGAACTTGACATTAGACGCAAAATAAAATACCAACAATTTATTAACATGAGTCCAATGATGACACAGTAGCTATTAGCATGATGAGTGAGTACCTTAATGGTGGGGTCAGTGGAATCATCAAGGACTTGGATCACGAGACGGTCAGAAGGCCATGAAAGATTACAAGCTGCTCCAATGGACACTTTGTAAACCTGTGCCACCCAACCAACACAACACACAATCATGCATCATTATCATAACCAACCACCATCGACTTCAAAGTTCAAAGTTTTCTCCTTTTACATCAACCCAGAAACATAAAAAGAACCAACAGACAAAAACAAAGCCACCTATACCTCTCTTTCATTGAACATTGGGATTTGCACTAAGACTGTGGGGAAGTTGGAGCTTCCCAACTCCACATCGTCCTGGATGGGCTCGTAGTTGTAACGCTTTTCTGGTTTCTTCCAGAAGAGCTTGACCAAGATGATGACCACACCCATGTAGAGCCTCTCTATGAAAAGCATCAGTGCCATCACAAGGCATATGATCACACTGAGCTTCAAAAGAGGGACTATCAATGGCGCCTTTATACCCTCCCAGATCATCTGAATCTGCCCAGCTACGTCGTAACTCACCCCTTGGATTGAGTCCGGGATGAACACTTTTAGTTGTTGTGAGGTCTCATCCATTGTTGTGGATTGGTATACTCAAACTGAAAAAACCAAACACAAGCAGAGAAGAAAACGGAAGAAGAAGGGAAGAGTGATGAGGTGTGTAATTGGGTGTGTGTGAGAATAAGGGGTATAAATGGAGGAATAATGTGGGTTGATTTTGGAGGTGATTGAACTGGCTATGAGCTTTCAAAAGCTCAGATTCATGTAATTTGCAGACTTGGAAAGCTAAGGGAGTTTTATTAACTATTCATTTCATATCATATATGCTAAAGTACCATAAATAATGATGATGATGAATCTCTCCCTCCTCCACCCCACATATGGAAAAGAAGACAATGCACTAACTCTCCTTCTCTCTGAGACTCACACAGGGTGGTGCCAGGGAATGCTTGTGTTGTGTTTCTTTCTATCCAGAGAGTGAAACTCAGACAGAACCCAACAGAGGCATTCCAGGCGAGGACAGGGTGTGTGTAAGAGTGGGAGAGAGTGAGAGAGAGGGGGGCAATTGATGGAGAGAGAAAGGGGTTACTTTATAGTCAGATTTTGGTGTTAGATTTGCTTTTACTGCATTTTTATTTTGTTACTTTTTTTTCTCTTTCTCTCTCTCTCTTTTTTTTTTCTTTCTTTTTTCCCATTTTTCTCTCTTTAGGATTCGGATGGAGTGCCCTTTTTGGTCAGTGGAAAAAGCTGTGGTCCACTGCTTGGGCTCAAGTTAACTGTTTTGTGCTCTACCTTGTGGTTTTTTACTTTTGAGTCTGTTCTGCTCCCCATGATTGGGGAAATAATACTACCAAAGGGTTTTCCTGTCATTTCACCTGAAAAATGAGAGTAGACGATGGATATTTGTTCGGCCGTTGATTAGTAATTGCCAGGAGAAAAGGAGTAAAAATAAGATAATAATATCATCGAAGGAAAAGAGGCAAATGCCCATATGCACTGCATTTATTATTTTCTAATATTCTTTCATAAAATGGGAACTTTCATAAGTAAAATGCGGATTTGAACTTTCTATAAAATCTCAATACTCGAATAGAATTGCTTCTGAGAAGAGGATATTTATGAGTGATTATTTTGTCTTTTTATGTAAAATGCTGGACGATCAAGAGTTTAAAAAACTGCAACTAATTAGTATTAAAAAAATTACGGTTCAAATATTTTAATTATGTAAATACTTCGATGATGGTTTTTTATTTTTGATATGGTGTGTCAATTTAATAATTCCTCATATATGAGGTTGTGCAGAAATTTACATAAATATAGTGTGTAAATCTCGTTATTGATTTAAAATATAGTATTTTTTGTTTTTCAAATCTTGCCATCGGCGAGATTTGGTTTAAAAAAATATTTTTTTTATTATCCAAATCTTGTGGCCAAGTTTTGAATTAAAAAATAATATTTTACTAGTGAAATCTTGCCATATACACCATAACTATATAATTAGCCAAATTAACCTATATCATGGCAAATTTTGCCTCCCCCCGCCATATTGAAAAAAATGACCTCTTCGATGATAGTACTTGCTGAGTTTATAAGATATTAATTTTTAAATATTATTATTTATTTCAATAAATTATATAAATAAAAAATGCTATTCTATATATTTTCATATTTTATATTTTTAATAATAATTATTTAAATTTAAATTATTAACAATTAATTATATATATATATACATATTATTTATTATTTATTGAAAATATTTATTTGTTATTAAATATTTATTATTTATCAATTATATTTAATTTAATTTTTTATTTTTATTATATATAAACTAAATTGATATGATATATCATTTGTATTTATTTATTATAAAATAATACAATAATATTATTAAAAATTATGCTTATTTTCATAGATTTATTTTATTATTATTTATTTAATAACTATATTATTTTAATAATATATATTAAAAATAAAATTAATTTTATATGTTAAATTTTAATCAAGCTTAATCCAACCTTTCTATGCTGTACTAAATTATATAGCATTTTGATATATAAGGAAATTATAATGTATAAGCTTATGCAATAAATATCGCCTTCAATAAATAATGGATAAGGACATAATGTAAAGTATTATAGTTTATACTATCATGCCTAATGCATCATACCAAATTCATCCTTACGCTGATTATATTTGGGTGTATAAGTTGTTTTTCTATATTCTTATATGATTTTTACTCATGTGCTTAATTATGTGAGGTTTTGTTTTTGCATTGTTTTTTTTCGTTGATTTGTTTGTTCTCATAAGATTGTCGTGGTTGTGATTGATCTTTGTAAAATATATCTATTTTTTCTCTTTTTGAAACTTTGAATGACCCAAGCATACGAACCCAACTAACTGGATTCTATTAATTTACTTCGAATTCTATAAATAAAAATCATAAAATTAACCTAAATCAATCTAATTAGTTTTGATTTATTTGAAGTTATTTTACCCATAAAACCAAACCAATTCTACTCCATTACCTCGCCATCTTGAACCACTTGTTATGATAATCCAAAAGCCTTCTGAATATTGGAGTCTTACTTACCACATAAGTCATCATGGCACAAAATGTTAAAAATAAGTAAATCAAAAGAGACATGCTAACTGCCAAGTCCGATTGTTCTTAATACAATATATCGGGCAAGGATAAATGCATATAAATTTTCTTATATATATATATATATATATATATATTTCTAAAATTTATTAATTATAGAGTGAGCTTATTTTCCGGTGTTCTAACTTCTAATTAATTGTTCTCAGTAATTTAGAAGGTTAGTTCGTATTATTCACGGATTTTTCTTGATCAAATTGTTGACGTATAGAGATTTAAGTAAAAACGGTACATTAGGATCACAGTAAATTAGTAACGAATCCTTAACGTATCAAAAGGCAAATCATATATTATTTAAATCCATTAACACAAGATATAAGCATTATAGACAAATAGAGATAATTATAAAGCTTCCAATAATATCAGAGACTTATTGTTTTTCTTAGTTTGTGACTTCCGAAAGAGACCTGCGTTTTGGTCTCTACGTGAAGGGAAAAAAAGAGACACGTCTTGAAGATCGATCTGGGGGCTATTTTACAGAAATGAGACAGGAGAAGTAGGGACAGGCTTGTCTTTCAATAATGTAATGAACCCACGTTGGAGATCAGAAAAATCTTTAATTAATTGTGATATATAATTCATGCTCTCAATAATTAAGAGCAAGGCCAACATGCGCAGGGAAAGGCAGGCAATACCAATAAATGGTCTACATACCCTTCATAACTTGCTCTTCCTTTTCCTCCCTCCCTTTAATTCCCACCACTTTAATGGTTGTTTAAAAGCTGCTTCATACTTGCCATCTCAATTTCTGCCACTCATGTTAAACAAATAATAATAATATTTTTTGAAGGTCTACCTCTTCGTTAAACAATGCAAAGATAAATGATTAGGATTTTCATGGGATAATTTAAAACTTTTATTATCATCAGTTTTTTTTTTTTTTATCGAGGTAAGACTGATAAAACAAAAATTGTAATCTGTCCATATGAATTCAGGACAAACTGAAGTCCCAAACTACCAAAAGTTGTGAAGTGAAGGAGACCTATACAAAAAAATAAAAAAATTAATGACAAAGAACAATAAAAGTAAATAATAAATATCAAGATTTTGTTTTATTAATTTTTAGGTATATATATCTTTTATGAACATTTTTTTATGTACATATTTCACAAGTAAAAAAAAAATCAATAATTCAAATTTTTAACTTGGAAAAAATGATTAACCATATAATAATATCACAGTTTTTATGACCAAATTGAATAGTTCAGATTCTTGCTACCCCTTAAAGTCATTTAATTATATGTATTTTCTATCTATCTAATAACTTAAGCTTTCTAAAAAAAAAGAGAGAATTAATAACACCTCCTTGTTATTTATTTATAATTATAATGAAAGATTAACGTAAAAGTAAAATGTATAATAGGTAGAGCGTGTTTTAGGCCTAGAGCCTTGTGTAAATGAAGCCACTAGGAGCTAGGGCACACATACTGAAAGAATTATTGTTTTCGATGAAGATTTACTTTCTTCTAACGGAAATTTTTTCTTCGCTAAAGTTTGTTGGCTTTTTACTATTAACTTTCTTTTTAGTTTTACACCCAAAAAAAAAAAACAGTTCATAACTTGGTTTAGACAGGGAAAGAACACATAGACAAAGGAATTTGAATAACATATAGTCATATGCCAATCAGTTTTATATGCAATTTATTGCATTAAAATTCATTTTTTTAATCTATTTTTTCTCTCATATCACTTCCATCTTAACACTTAACGCTTTTTCTTGATAGGAGGAGACTTACACTTTTTTTTTTTGAAAAAAAAAGTAGATGAGAGAATCGTTTGATAGCTGAAACTAATTAAACCATTAGCATTTTTTTTTTGTTACAATTAACATTTGAGTTAATCTATACTTAAATATGTGTCTAATTCCTAAAAAATAGGTAAATTTTGATTTTGATAGTTGAATTTATTTTTTATTTGGTATAGGTCCAAATATGATTTAAATTGCTTGATTTTTTACATAAAAAAAATTACTTGATTAATCCCTATCATGTATGCTTGTTAACTGTCATGCTAGGTTAAACCTTCCATTAATCAATTTCAGTGTTTAATATAGAAAGTTTGGCAATACTTAATGATAAAGACCAAAAAATTTTAGAAATTTTTGGGCTGAAATCAAATAAAATTTTTTTTAGGAACAAAAACTGATTTTTGTTTATTTTTATTGGATAAAAATATATTTAAGCCAGTAATTTATGAGTTTAATTTTAATGTACTAGTAATATGAAAAATATTTTTATATTGTTATCTAATCAAATCTTTTAATTTACATTTTTTTTTGAATAGTGAGTATGAGAAATCATTTTTGTAGATGTAATAATATTTAATTAGGTGACAATATATAAAAATTTTACACTATCAATATATAGAAACTAAACTTAATTTATTATATAATGATAGAAATTTCAAGTGATATTTTTTGTAGAGTTTAACTTTAGTATATTTACAGTGTGAAAATTTTTACATTGTCATTTAATAAAAATATTTTATTTGCTTGACTTATAAGAATAAACCATTATGTGTTTATGATTTATTTGATAATAAATGATTAAATAACAGTATAAAAAATACTTAATGCCACTGCATTAAAATTATTATTATCATTATTTTGCATGCCTGTGTGTTTTGTCAATAACGGATTACAAATACATATAAGAAAAAAAAGGGGTGTGGGTGGGGGGGGGGGGGGGAAGGGAATGCAAGCAGGTATTATTTGAGTCCCTAATAGCACACAATTAAGTACATAACAAACATATTAAAAAATGGAGTAATAAATAACAACTATAATCAGTAAATTCTGAACTTGGCACCTAATAAATATTTTAACTACTTTATCTAATAATATAGATGGATGCTAGGATTATTTAATTTGTTTATTATCATTTTCTGAGTTTGATGAGGCTGATCGCTCGCTGTTTGTATTCACATTCAATTTGTTTTCTCTGAAACAATTTGATAATGAAAACAACCAAGACAAGCAGCATCTCGAAATATATTATCATTTGGGTTCAATTCTATAATGACTTGCTAAATGTATTTTGAAAAGTCTAAAATGAATTGTATGCACTTATATAATTTCTAGTTGTAATAGGATATTGTACTACGAATTAATTGCCAAGAATGACAGATTTTGAACAGGTCAAAGTACCAGTAAACGATGATGAGTTGACGAATGATTAGTCACGAGCATATAGTTAACGAAGCTTTTAAAGAGACATTAATTGCTCGTACTTACTATACTAATCCAATAGGCAAAGCGTTTGACTTCGTAGTTGTGATGAAGCGATTGATACATGAGTGATCTTATTCAAACACAACTCTTGAATCACATCTTTTCGCGCGATTAAAACAAACCCAATTATACGAGATGATCAACCCCACACAGTACAAATGAGGTTATGATAACCTTGCATTTTACGTCGTTATAAATTGTTTGGAAAAATGGTGTGGAAATCCTGTGTGCGAAAACAACATTACAACACCCCTCTCCCCGCCCTCGATTATTTCTTTCTTTGTTTCGTCCTCATAAAATTTCCTCATGTTATTTGAATTATTGATAGCATTTGCTTGAATGTTTCGTTCACGTCTGATATAAGAACTTAATCTCCCCGGAAGAAAAGTCCAAATTAATGTAAGCTCTTGGAAGGCTGGCTCATATCTAGCACTGTATGCACAGTCAAGTCTTCTGCGGGAGCTAACCGTAGTCTTTATTTATAAGCTTACTAATAAGTTAACTATAGCATGTGTTTTGTTGGGATAAAAATAACGTGTATATTTTTATGAGTAAATTTCATATATAAAATTATACATGGATTTCATCTATAAAAATTTTTTTTTCCTAATTTCACTCTTAAATCAAACATTTCCTGGAAGCATAAGTAGTACGTGTAATTGTCGTTTGGTGAACTTACTGGTAACATCATACACATGAATATAATTTGCCTTTGGAACTTGGGATAGCTAATAATGTGAGCTATAAATAGCATGGAATTTAGTGCTACGGAATTATGCATATATATATATATATATATGTCTGATTTTAAGGACTGCCACTATACAATTAAGTGCCTTGCATATAGCAAGCCCTTGATTTAGGAAACATGTCCACTATACTGTGAAAAACTTGGCCTCTTTTTCATTATTATTGCTCCTTTTTGGGAATATGCCCAGGTAAAAGAATGATGTCCAGACATCACTGCCACTATATATACTATATGACCAGAAAACTACAAGAGTCCCTTAGCAATTCACTCTGCAAAATGTCAAAATCTGAACTTCACTCTTTTGACCATGTATAAAATTTTGCATGAAATGTGATTTTCAACCCAGTTCAAGACTGAATTGAGCAAACTTTGCCCATTTTCCCAACACAGAGCACAGTTTTGTTAGCAACATGTAGTCATAGATAACAATACATGTTCTGTCTAGAGGTACAGTGGAAGTTCAGTCACTTGTAGACTGTAAACTCGTTAAAGATGTGTCATTCTCCCGTTGCCTGCAACAAAAAGAAGCATGAGACCCCATCCCGCATTTGTTAATGCACTTTTTCTGTTTGTGATTGAAAACAACTATGCTGATCTTGTCTTTATTTTATTCCTGTCCCTAGTTTACTCCCACTAATACTCTCATGTTATGAACACTATGCTCAGATGACGCATAGCATTGGAGGAATGAGATTAATTAAGGAAGATACTTCTTTACTTTGACCCCCTTTTTTTAACTCGACTAAGAAACTGCTCCCCTGTTTTCGAATGGCTTTTTATTGGTTCTTTATCCAACTTATCACATGATATTTTACACCTGGTTAAAGTTGCAAGTTATTTTTATAGATAAAGAAAAAAAATGAGGAGATTTCAGAACTTAAAAGCTACCCAAAAAAATTTGGGCAGTTACTCAATCAATTGGCTTCAATCTTGTTTTGGATTTTGTTGAGCTTCGTAAGAGATTATCACAATTGTCTTGTGAAAAAGGGTTACAAAATATGACCAACCACAATGAGTGGTGAATACTGAGGACACGTAACATACTTCTTTTTTTTTTTTGTCGTCCTTCCTTTCTTGCTTTATTTGACTAAAGATGGCCAATTTTTTCTTGAAGAATATTAGGAAAAATATAACACACCGTCATGACTAACTTTCTAAAATGAAAAGGAAAAAATACGAAAAAGAAAGAAAGAAAGAGAGAAAGAAAAAGAGTGGCTCAAGAGTTAAATAATTGAGATCATGGGTTTCTTGTAGAAAGGCTCTCAAAGTTAACCTTCAACAAAAGACTGAAAAGGAGAAGATTGGTGCCTCGGATTTTATTAGAACCAGCTAGTCCTAATCGTGACATAACATCACAACAGACATGACAAGTCAATTTCTGCTCGACCATTCCATGCCAACTTTAATTTGTACACCGTTAATTGTAGTTTTGCACTCTTAATGATCCCCCTAATAATTGAATCCGTTATGCTTGACGTAATAATTAGGAGAAGAACTTACGCAATCAAGATTGGACAGAGACAGTAATAGATTTCTTAACAAAGACAAGAAACTTTAATTCTGGCTTTATGAGCTTGTGACTGTCGGTGTGCAAAATGTGCAAATGAAACCATTGCAGAAGTCTAGAATATATATATATATATATATATATCTTATTTTTATGAAACTCTCTCTTCCAAGTTTAAGCTGATAAGTAGAGATATACAAATAATTTTATATTCTAACACGCTTTAAACTCCTAGCCCTGATGCCGTATCACATAACCATCTCTTTCAAAAGCTTATACTGATGGGCAGAGATATATGAATGATTTTTTACTAATCACATATCTCCCGGTAGCTAGTTATGCAATCTTTTGTTCCCTGTTCTGTTATGTCTCGTACATAGCCTGAAAGTGTTTGTTGCTAGGATTATTTGATCAGTTCACCCAAAACACAATCATGAACAGTTAGCTCCGGCCCTATTGATTCAGCCTCGAGCATATATAGTTTCTCAACCACTTCCACGATTTATTTTATTTAAATATTAATCTTCAAAATATGGTGAGCAAAAATAAATAAGTGTACTTGCTACTTACCCACCACCCAAAATAATTATAGGCAGAATATGCCTTAAACTCATTCTTTATGTGCACCATGCATAATCTTTTTCTGGCTACCATCAATGGCTAACTAACCAACCACCACCTCTTCAATATATTAATCTGTGAATGACCCTAAAAAAATTTATGCATTCTCTTAAAGTGCCCTTTGAAAGCTAAATAAATTATGAATCCTATCCCTCTCTTTGATCAAAGTAAGTTCCAGTGATATGATTAATAAGAAAGAATGAAATACGCAATCAAATCTGATTTGTCCTTTAGTACTGTGTAACCACGGAAGATAAAAAGTATGTTAATATTAAAATATCACAGATTCACAGTAGCATTAATTTGTGGGTGCTAATTAATTGCTGTATAACTATAATGGATACCATATTGTCATTGCTATTGAATTTGTGAGACTGTCGGTGGCTAAGGCTCCTCAGTCTTCTAGTACTACAACTGACAGCAAAGACATTGATAATCACCGGTGCAATTTGTAGTAACCACAATTTTGTTTCTATTAGAGAAAGAGAAGTGCTACTTGTTATTATTAAGAGGAGCTGGGTATAAATTAAATAAATATGAATTTTTTTTTTGGAATTGAAATAAATATGAATTGAATTGGAGAAAGAGAATAAGATCAAGCTTAATTAAATTTGTTTTCTCTAAATCTAACCAAGATCCAATTTGTCAATTACTGGTTTTAGACGTGACTTGTGACGTAAAGTATGAAATTAACAAATGAGCTTCGATCTGTATTTTCTTTTACTTGTGAATCCAGAAGAGCAAGGCTAAATTAGCCTCATTTTAATTGTGGCGTGTCTGCGGTCTCTGAACACAGACGCCCCCACTTGCCACTCTACTTGACTCAATCGACAAAATCCACAAATCAATATTTGAATGTGTCGGTCAAGGAAGAAAAAAAAATGACAGTTGATTTAGTAATGTAAATTAGGTGTAAGACTTTATAACTAAACTTCACCTGCGTTATTGTATGTAATGAGATAAATCAGTCAAAAGATGTAGTTATGGTCGTGTAATTCTTATTAACTTATAAACTTGACAAACTAGCGACATGAATAATTCAAATTATGTTGTATACTTGTCCCTCACCAACTCTATGCTTTGGCCTTTGTTTTATACAAATATATAAACCAAATTAGGTTATAGTCACCATCCTCATATCCATTCCCTCTTCTTTTCTTTTCTACTTTTGTCTTTTTTTTCCCTTTTCTTTTCTCAAAAGAAAAAGAGAGGAAAGGAACCTTGTGAAGATACAAACGTGTGCAATATCCTCCCTCGTTTGTTTTTCTCTCCTACATTGAATTCCACTTTCCTATGCATCTGCTGATTCCACTTTTTCCTTCCCAAATAGGATTGAATGTGAGTAATTCAAGAGCTCGTCATGTATAAATTATATATATATACTAGCTAGCAATACTTACTTTCTACGTAAATCAGGCACCGTGGATATGTATGATTGGTAGGATACGCCCTTACCTTTTTGTGTTTGGGACACTTTACTTTAATTTCAACTAATGCATAAGACAACGACAATGAAATGATAAACTGTCAAAGAATTTCTTGAGGATAGTCTCGCATTCCCTTAAAAACAGTGTGATAATGACCAAGTTTAACGATTTGATGGGAAAAAAAAAATAAAAAAAAAAACTATCAGAGAAACAAGCTACCAGATCCAGGAAATGGAAAGAAATGAGCGGAAGATTATGATACAAGAGTTTTAACAAAGATATTTTTCATAAGATAATTTTTTGCATTTCATTCGCATCAATGAGAGTGTAAAATTCTATTGATGAATTATGTAATATGTTTTAAAAGGTTGCTGATTTTTATTTATTTCTATTTATTTTTTTTGAAAAATAAAATCTTAATGTACTAAAATTGTGAAACTTTTGATTTATTACAAGTATAAAGATTAGAGTCTGCAGAACTAATATTTTTTTCTAACCTGGGAATTTTGAGATTTTGGCCAAATATAATGGCACTGAATCAAAATTCTGCATAAACCCACGAAATAAAGTTGATAAGTGACTTTAAAAAGCAAGCGTTTAACTAAGGGCATTTGGTCTAGTGGTATGATTCTCGCTTAGGGTGCGAGAGGTCCCGAGTTCAATTCTCGGAATGCCCCATCTTCTCCTATTTTTATTTATTTCTATCATTCCAATGGCTTCTGCTGCAAAAAACTTTTGAACACGTGCTGTGCTAGGCCCACAGATTTCTATGCCGGTTCAGAACGTGCTGGTCCAGATTCCAGAGTATCCTAAGCCTCCAAATGGCACATGGCACATCTTGCTTGTTGCAACTTAATCTGAAAGTTCCCTCAAGTGTTACTGTCATCACACAAGAAAAAAGCATGCCAAAAGCTGGTTTTCACTTAATACGTGGGAAAAGGGCAACAGCATGAGACCAATGTAGGCATCAGGTACTTAAACTTAGATGCCAATAGAGAAGCTAGTTTCCACTGGATTGAAGGCTTGCTGTGAAGTAAATAGAGAAGTTAGTGTTCCTTTATCACTTAATTTGTAAATTTATTTGGTCATTGTACCTATGTTAATTATGAGTCATACTTAACTCATAATCTTTTACCCTATTGGAGTTTACTTGCCAAGTAAATATATGATATCTAGTTTCTTGCAACAAAAAAAAAAAATGCAGGCATCAGGTAGAAAATGTTGCAAGTATAGAAAAATGATTATTAAAGAATAATTGATAAAAATTTTAGGTAGAAGTAGGATCTATCCTAAACCGCAAATAAGAAATAATTAGAACTACATGGTGTTTCATTTGTTTAATCAAGGCCACTACCACATGAGAATTTGTGTAAGATTCATCACCTAATATATCTTATGAAAATTCGAAATCAGATGTAAACATTTTACACTCTTTAAGAGGCTGGACACAACAAGAACTCCACCTCATCCTCCAGCAAGTGTGCACAAACAGAACTTGTCAAGACAAAATTCAAGAGTCCAAGCTTTATTTACAAAGCTTCCACACTACTACTACTGCTGACATAGCCTAGTATAATCTGTCAGAACTGCAAAGCACTGCTTTTGTCTTGATTTCTCCTGGGGAGCTGAGAATCATGTCTTTAAGCGACTGGATGGCATGAGAATCCATTTTATGACTTTGCAGTCTCAGATTGTTTTGGACATAGACAAGGTCTTGCTCTCTTTCTAGTCCCAACCCAGTAGTTGCTTCTTGGCATGGATTACCATTATGTTGCCAAATCTCTTCACACATAGTAACACTGGAAACCTGACTCAGGACTTTTATGGCAATGGTTTGCAAGTGGGGTATCTCAAAACCAAAGTTCTCCCACCATGCAACCGGGTCCATTTTATCTCTAGAATCCACTGCATCTTCCTCTCCTAAGGATCCTTCAAGTCTCCAGTAAGAACTGAGCTGCTCTCTGAGAACTCTTCTGTTAGCACTTTCACACTCATATCTCTCCAATGTGGTTTTCCAACCCCTCATTATGGTTTTGTCTTTGGTCTGGCCCCTGCCAAAATATTTAGGATTCAATATATAACCTGCTGAATGAAGAGGTGAGAACAGCACGTCCCATCTGCTATCTATCAACCCTTCAAGTTGATTGAGTGCACTAGCATCTATTCCTGTACTCTTCACAGCCTCAGTAGCCTGAGCACGCCACTCATGGACATCACCCATGACGCATCTGTCAATATTAAGCGCCACAAACAAGTTGATAAAAGGCTCACATATTTGCATCAATATATGAACCCTGCTCCAGAAATCTTCCCCCAATATGGCTGATTCAATGCTTCCAACGTCCCGTGGAACACTAAGCTTCCATTGCTTCCACTCTTCCCTCACAACCACTTCTTGGAACTCTTGCTTTAGTTCAAGAATCTTTTGGACATTGTAACAGGAAGGTGCAACTCTAGCAAACAGTGAGTTAGAGGACCCTTTCAAGTTTTGAGTGAAGACACAAGGAGAGAAATTCTGAAATGAGATTATGCACTTCTCAATTTCTTTAGCACATAAGACAACAGATCTTATCCAATCTAATTCGGCTATATCTTCCATCAAAATGTGGATAGATTGTGCAGAGCAAGGAGACCAGAATACGTGAGGAAATTCAGGCAATGTATATGATTCTGGATATGCAGTGGCATGGCCTAGATGTGAAATTATCTGAACCACATTTGAAGGCCCAACTTCCATGATTGTGTTTCTAAGGATACTAACAGCAGAATTTCCTGCTTCATCAATATTGTCCACATTCACAGCTTTCAAGAATGAGAGTCCTCTAGGACTAGATACAAATATATTAACCTGGAAACTACCTGAAATACCATGCAAACGGCCAATGCAAAGTAACGTGCATCCTGTATGTGGCCAAGACTCCCTAACTAGGGCCACATGTTTCTCAATCCTTTCTTTCTCTTTGCTCAAAAAGGAACCAGACAACTCATGTATTGACAGGGGTTCATAGCCTGGGCCAAAAGCTGCAACTGCTTTTATCATCTCATGAAAGTAAGGTGAGTTAATAATGTTTGCATTTAATCCATCAGCGAAGAAGAATCTTGCTAGCATTTCATCTACATCTTCTTTGGTGACACATGTGAGATTGGGTCGAGGAGTACGAGTACGCTTGCCATGCTTTCCATTTACAGAAACTCTCTTCTTTTTCCGAGCAACCCTCTCTTCTTCTAAGATTTGAAATGATTCTTTCAAAGACTTATCTATGGCCGGACAGCTTTTGACTCCAACACCAGAAAAACCAAGGAGATGGGCTCTAACACGCGAATAAGATCCATTATATCGTAGATTGCAGTGATTGCATTTCCATCTTTTCGTGCCGCTTCCCTTATCAAACCCCCCGAACACACTGACATGCTTCCATCCCCATTTATCTGACTCTGATGGCATCCTTCCAACTCAGTGTATTCTGCATGCCACATCCAACAAGATGAGATTCCCAACAAAGGAAAACACCATACTGCAATAAATAACTTGCCATGAAAACAACAGAACAAGCGCTTGATGCTTTGGAAAAGTTGCAAAGCTAATGGAGACTATACTGGCAATTAAACATATTTGTACTAGGAGCTAAACCATTTGCACATGAATGCTTCGTTACAACCATCCCAAGTTGCTCAATGTATTAGCCTATGTGGTTGGATTAGATAGCATAATTTTTGTCCGACATGGGAGCAACTAGAATCACTCTGAAGTCTTAGTCATATTTCCCATACATATACACACCAATCGAATCATGATTGATTAAAAGACATTGGTGACTCGAGAACATTCTTCCACCCACCTGAAATTGCAATTTTCTGTTCCAAGTCCCTTGATTATAACAAACTCAGATACCGGATAATTACAAGACCTAAAGTTGGCGAGTTCCCAATATCCTAGATTAAAAGTTTAACATATGTAGCATATATTTTAGCACTTATCTCATTCTCTTTAACGCCAAAAATCTAATTATTAAGCTTCCAGGTAGGTTTCAATTCAATCCTTCCTATCATGTCCGACACATACCAACTCAAATGCTCTAATCACAGCATTTGTTTATCATTCTCTTGCACTGCGTTACTTGGGTTTAACTTTCATTAAAAATCCATTCAAAGCAGCGAGCTTTCAACTGGGTTTCTGAGCTTTTCAACCTTATACGTTTGGGTTTTGTGGACAAGGATATTTTCTCAAAAAGTTTAGGAAGCAGAGCAAAAAACAAGAACACAAGACCGATAACATAAGAAGCGTTGTTGACAACGTTAACATAGACACTGGGCGTGTGAAACTGTTCAGTTACGCTAGGAATTAATCATGGTGAAGATGATAAATTTTTGTGGAATCGAAAGAAGGGACATGCTTTGTTTTGTTTCGTTTCGTTTAAGATAGGAGAGAGGAGAATTTATTTATTTACCTGACCTGAGCTCGAATCGAAGGGAACGTTTCTTCCGTGATGGAAGCAAAACGGTGGTGACGAAACGGCGCGTTTCTTTCTCTTGCGGGGTTTCTTTCTTTCTTTATTTGTTTCTGGGAAGGTGAAGTTGAAACCTGATACGAAGGATTGTTTGTCTCAGATGAGCCACTGCTACGCGTTTCTTCAGCTTCCGTTTCGGGTTTCGGGTTTCGGTTCACCCCAACTCACAATTATCGTTTTTCCGTGAATTACAGGCTTGTTCAGTTGTTCGGTTGCGGAGTCATGGTGTGTACCCAATTAGAATTGGGCTTACACATTAGGTTGGTTTAGTTTATTTTATTTTATTTATTTTTGATAAATAGTTCTTTTTTTCACTAAACTATCAATTTGGTCTCTCAACTATACATATGTGATGTCAGTTTATTTTCAAGGATAATGTTTGAAATAACTAAAATTGTGAAATGATCTGAAATGATTTGAATTGATGATTTACTAGTTAAATGTTATGTCTATAATGATTAAAGAAAATAGGAACTGAATTGAAGTGTTTAATATAGGTTAAATTACCTAGATTTACCCATATTTATAACTTAAAAATCTTATATTAGAATTGATTAAATAAAATAGGAATTAAACTCTTTAAATAAATTTTAGAATAAACTCTCAAATAGTCCCTAAAATATTTTAAATCAAACAATTTAGTCCCTAATAAAAACATTGACAATTTAATCCCTAACTCTTTTTAAATATTAAACAATTTAGTTTTCCCTCAAATCTTTGACATCAAAATGCAAAGTGGTAAAATAATTAATGTGATACTATTATCTTGTGTCTCATCATCCTGTATTTTTAGTCAGTTCAATTAAAAAGAATAAGATGTCATTTTTAGTCTCATTTTAACACTTAAAAGCCTTATTTTATTTATAAATTTCACCATAAAAGTACTCTAAATCCAAAAAAAGACATTGTTTTATTAATACAGGTGACTAGCTAGGATGATAGGATGGAGAATAATGATATGATATCGACTTTTAAACAAGATCACATTATAGTGTTTAATAGAAAAATTTTATAGAGAAACCAAATTATCTTACTTTTTAAAATGTTAGAGAATAAATTATCAATTTAATTTTTTTAAAAAAACTAATTTATCTGACATAAAAATTGATGGAATATATTAAGGGGTTAGCTGTAAATTTTATACCCAAGCCTCTCGTTACCAACAATCCCTGCGTACTCTAGGTACAAGCAAATTTAAGTTTCTTTCTTCTATTTATTACCTTATAAATTATCTTTAATTCTTTTAACCACCTACCATTACATCTTCTGTCTTCTTTTTTTCTAATTATCACAAAACTAATTTCTTATGCTCTGAGAATTTATCAACAATAAAAATCAGACATGTTTCCACCTACCTTGGTCATACCAAATTCCATTGTCCAAATATGTTTTGCAAAAAAAAAATAATAATAAAAAAATGCAGTAACGAATTTGCAATATGGTAAACCCTCGGTGGGAGATAGCTGGCTAGGAACTATGTATGCAGTGACAATTTTCACGAAAGTAATTGGCAGATGGCAACGGGATCACATGCAACAACTATAAAAGCCTAATTAGAGATTGTGAAGTGCTAGCAACCGAGCATATAATATAAGCTTAGGACTGAGTTCTCAACATGCATTATTTGGCCACTATTAATTTAAACAATTTTGAAGTGTAATCTCTTATTATTATAGAGTAGAACGCGTACTATCAGCGCAAATTGCAAGGTTGACTTTTGACGAACACCATATTTAAGACACATTGTAAGGGAGGTGATGTGAACGGTCCAACATTATCTGTGATAGAGAATTAAGTCATTTATATATGTATGTATTTTTAGGTTCAATTTTTAGAATAGATGATTCTATGATATGATATTAAAGACGTTATCCAATTATCTCTCTCAAAAAATTTAAATTAATAGTTAGAGATACATAAATAATATTATACTTTAATATTTTGAGCCTTTTGTATATCAAATATATATTTTGTTGATGCCGAGCTTTAGATTATTATAATTATACTACACTATATTTATCATAGTTAAGAGAATGGGACTGGATTGACCGATCCGACTGGGTTAACTAGGAACTGGTCACCTGGTCGGTCTAGTTGAGTAGTTGGAACCGGAGAGACTCAAAATTGGTCAAGAACTGGGGAAAACCGGGACAATTGAAGATCCGGACCGGTTTGGAAAATGGAACAAAAAAAGGGCACTAACAAAAATTGTTGGGTTATCATTCTTCTCTTTTCGTCATTCGCAGGCTGCTCACCATAAAACTAGCTGGTCACAAAAAAATATTATTTTTAAATACTTTTATGACGGTATTGTGAGGCTGAGACTAGAGAAATTTTATATGGATTATGTTTATTTTTATAAACCTGTGAATATATATATTTATGTTGATGATGTTAATGTTAATGATGTAATATTTTTTTATATTCTAATTGATCATATATATATATATATATATGTATATTATTATATTCTGATTGAATCTGTTGAATCTCTAAATCTTTGAATCAATATCTCAACTGATTTGATATTCGGTCGGATTTTGTATTCCTTGATATTTATACTAATAATACAAGTTGTTCTTTTGTTTTGTTTTAATGCACGAGTAGTCAAAAAAATTGACTTAAAATATCAGCACAACGCCATCTAGCTGTTGGACTGCTTTGTGTGGTTCGGCTAGCTATAGCTAGCTGCTCTATTATTGACTTACCAGGATTTCATTCGCTTACTCTGTTCATTTGTTAGAGCTCTCTCATACTTGCTAGCACATAACACAGAATAGAGAGAGATATGAATACGCGGCTTCCAACCTCAACTACAATGCATGAAGCAGAAAACCCAAATAATAGTTCTCGACAACTTGAGTACCAAAAAGCTGTTGACGCTGGCGCTCTCTTTGTCCTCAAATCAAAAGGTACCTTATAATCATCTCTATAGTTTTATTCCTCTACGTTTTGTGCTTCAGATTAATTGTGTGTTAGAGGGTTCAGTGGTGTTTGCTATTTGCTAATGCGTCCTATCACCTTAGTATTCCAAGAACAATCCTTCAAGAATATGGGAATGAAATCTAGAAAAAGTTTATTAAGATTTAGCTGTAACTAAGACTGTATATGTGACATGCTTATGATTAACTCTTTGATGTATTAGTGGACCGAATCCTTTCATTATACTGTTCTTACTTGTCACTTATATATATATATATATATATATATGAACAGTGACAAAATTATGTCTCGTCTCGACCCTAAAAATGTATAGGATTAATTAAAGTGAAAAGTCAAAATGGATAGATGTAACGTGTGTGTGTGTATATTCATGTCTCCGGTGAATTAATTTGTAGGTTCATGGATGCACTGTGGTTACCACTTGACAACATCAATAGTGGCTCCACCGCTGCTAAGTCTGCCTTATGCTTTCACCTTCCTTGGATGGACGGTTGGGATTGTTTGCTTGGTGGTTGGAGCTCTCACCACTTTCTATTCCTACAATTTGATATCTCTGGTTCTTGAGCACCATGCTCTTCAGGGTCGTCGCCAACTCCGGTTCAGAGACATGGCTCGAGACATTCTTGGTAACACACCTCTTCCCTCTGACCTGTGTTAGTTTGTTATTGGTATTGTAGTTAACTTGAGGAAAAGGAAATCTTCATATTTTCCGCATTGAAAGTTTGGTGGATGGTTTCTAAATAGAAAAAATTATGGAATTTTCTTATAAGTGATCAAATGTGTTTCAAAAAAAAAAAAAAAACACTGGTATTAATGTCGTTCAGATTGAAAGGTAAATTTAATGATCTAAAATGAAATATAATTAGTATATATGTTTTGTTTGAGTTGCGTTACATGTATTTCTTGCATTATTATATTTATAAAGAGGATAAATACAAAATGACATCTTGTTTGATGCGTATCTCACTCCATCCCCTATTATTCTCGATCTATAAAATTATTTAATATAAAAATTTAAAGGTTGTGGGCTAAATTATACCATCTTCATTAAAAGATAATGTCTTTTTAATTTTTATACTGTATAGGTATTGCATATTAGTATGAGTGAAAAAGGGCATCATGGAACATGTATCAAATTGAAACAGGGAAAGTGTTTTCGATATTTATGTGAGCAAGAAGGTGTTGAAATGTGACATTCAGATAACATCACTCTTGTTAAAAATAAAATAAAATTTAACTATCTTTGGTAACTTCTTTCCCTCTAAAACTGTTAAAAGATAACTGCTGAAATTTTTTATATTTTTTAAAGATAATTGTGGGAATTTGTGATATTTTTGAATCTGTGTAAAGAAGTTGCTTTGTTGGGTAGAAATAATAATAAAAAAAAAAGAGTAATCTTTCATGCAAACTTAAAGAGGCATCACAAATGCTATTATAATTTTGTTGAGTAATATTATGGGAACAATAAAATTGCATAATAAATACATATCACACACACACACACACCTTATTATTATAAAATTTGATGAGTGATCCTTATTTATTTTACCCATTTATTACATCTAATAATAATAATACGTGTGATTTATATTTATTATGTAATTTTATTGTTTTCTTAATATTACTTAATTTTGTTGAAAGTGTTTAATTTTCTAAGAAAAATCATTAAGTCTTGTGATAGGTGATAAGGGTTTTTTTTTTTATACAGAATTTTAATGATGTATTTATATCAATATGATGTTTTAGGAACAAAATCACATAATATGATTTTTTTTAGTATGACAAATTCAAATATATTCTGTCAAATTAGATTAATTGTAAAATAAAAGTTAATACAAAATCTGTTAATGATAGATTCAAAAAAATAAAAATAACATAGAATTTGTCATTGACGGATTCTATAGATACCATATGTAAATAAATTTACTTATTATCTCATATACATGTAAATCACCTACCAAAATACCATACATAAATTATTCTTTTCCTGATAAAGTGAGAGATGACCAAAAGCAAAAGCTAAATGGTTTTGCTATCTTAATACTTAATTTTTTCAAACACCCAAATACTTCACTCATAATATACATATATTTTACTTATTTTTTTTTCTTAACTTATTCTATCTCTATCACTTCTCTCGTATCATATTAAATCTATATGGGCGTCTATACTCACGTGGATTGCAAAATATAATTTCTCAAAGCCAAAATACTTTTTGTACACAGTTGAGGGGAAATATTCTGAATATTCATTTATTGAATTGCTGTTGAGCGTTGAATGTTGACCGTGACATGAACTACATTTATATTGAAACCCCTATCTTTGTACCCGTACATACGTATTGAATTGACACACAGACATGGTGGTCTCCCCTCATTAAAGCCTTCTTTCCTAACAAGTTGTACTGATGTCCAGCGATTTTTTCTTTTAGGTGAATTTAATAAGCAAAGCTTTCATGATTTTTGTACCCCTGAAACAAGCAAATTAAATGAATATTAACATGCGTACACTAAACGAAAATGGAGTCATTTGGTGCTCTGCTGGCCATGTTGGCACCACACAAGCGCCAGTCATTTAATCATTTTACCAGAGCTAATGTATATATCAAAATTGTTAACCTTTGTAGGTCCTCGGTGGGGCCGTTTTCTTGTGGGGCCAATTCAGTTTGCAGTGTGCTATGGTGCTGTAGTGGCTTGTATTCTTCTGGGAGGACAGTGCATGAAGGTGACCAATGATTTTTATTAACATAAATTTCGCTTATTAGCGTCTTGGTATGTGAAGGCAAGTTGCATAAGTAAATATAATTTTGCGGTGAAGGTTGCCTTGAACTTTTTTATACGGACTTTCTTCCATAAGTATAAATCAAACATATTATACTCGGACACATTCACAATAAATGTCAGTCATATTAATTTTATTCAATATACACTCATTTAGGGATTTCAATAACTTTATTATAATTGTGACTAAGAATAAAGTGATAAAATTGTGTCTGTATATGAATATTTCCTCTTTTATAAGCTTCCAACTTCCAAGTGATGTTATTTCAAGTAATGTTATTTGCATATTAGTCATAGCAAGAGGTGGACACTTTATATTATCACTCTATCATAACTCCTTACTTTTGATTGTGTGGTGGGATGTAGAAATGTGAGTTTCAGGGTATTTATTATCTCCCTAGAAAATAAATAAATAAAATTACATCACGCACAGAGATTGACCTTGATTATGTTCTGGCTTATTTTTTCTATTGGAATTAACTGCAGGCTATTTACCTGCTATCAAAGCCAAATGGTACTATGAAGCTTTTTGAGTTTGTAGTGATATTTGGTTGCTTCATGCTGATTTTGGCTCAAATCCCTTCTTTCCATGCATTGAGGCACATTAATCTGGTGTCTTTGATTCTTTGCTTAGCCTACAGTGCATGTGCTACTGCTGGTTCCATATACATTGGTATTTCCTTTCCCCCCTTAGCAACTCAATTCATTACCACTTATGGTTGCAATTGCATGAATTTTCTCTGCACTTTCCCAATTCCTACCTACACAGGAGACTCATCAAAAGGGCCAGAGAAGGATTATTCCATAAAAGGTGATACAGAGGATCGCTTGTTTGGAATCTTTAATGCTGTAGCCATCATTGCCACAACTTATGGAAATGGAATAGTTCCTGAAATCCAGGTCTGAAACAGCTCCATCAGTTCCTTATGATAGAATTTCTTAATACTATTCTAAGTCATCAAATTATTCGTTTTAAACATTGTGCATGTGCTTGCATTTTCTTTGGTCACAGGCAACATTAGCACCACCAGTAAAAGGGAAGATGTTCAAGGGACTATGTGTTTGTTATGTTGTTCTTATTGCCACTTTCTTTAGCGTAGCCATCTCTGGCTATTGGGCATTTGGAAACGAATCTTCAGGCCTAATTTTAACCAACTTTGTGGACAATGGGAAGCCTTTGGTGCCCAAGTGGTTTATTTATATGACTAATATTTTCACAATAGCCCAACTATCAGCAGTTGGTGTGGTAAGCAATATAATGTTATTACTTATTTGTATATCAAAAGTGAATACCAAAAGTGGACATCATAAAGAGAGAATGACATAAAGCTTAGCTCCCACTCACCATCATCAAATGCTTTGTGTCTTTCTCTCTTCATAATGTGTATCCTTAACATTTATTTTAAAGTGAAAATGACATTACTCCCCCTAAATAACACCCCTACGCCCCACCACTTAAAATCTCAAACCAGGACACATAATTCAACATTGAAATTGCAACACTTGGTGCAGGTCTACTTGCAGCCCACAAATGAAGTGCTGGAGCAAACATTTGGAGACCCAAAAAGCCCTGAGTTCTCCTCACGCAATGTGATCCCCAGATTGATTTCAAGGTCACTAGCTACAGCAATTGCAACTACAATAGCAGCAATGCTTCCCTTTTTTGGTGACATAAACTCGCTTATTGGAGCTTTTGGTTTCATGCCACTAGACTTCATTCTGCCAGTGGTTTTCTTCAATATGACATTTAAGCCATCCAAGAGAAGCCCCATTTTCTGGCTGAATGTAACTATTGCTGTTGCTTTCTCCGCATTGGGAGCTATAGCAGCAGTTGCAGCTGTTAGGCAGATAGTTCTTGATGCCAAAAATTACAGATTGTTTGCTAATGTATGATCATATTGGGCTATGCCGTGAGGGTTGGCTGTTCTGTATTTGATATCTACGATCATGTCATCTTGCATGGTTGTAATAATTAGAATTTTCTCTATAAACCGTTATCAACAACGCGATAACATCTGAAATATGAACAAGCTGCAGCCAGGAAATGAAAGCAATGAATGAAGAGAAACGATAACTTAATCATCATTTCAAGATGAAGTGTTCTGAAAACAACTAATGTCAATCATGTCTATAATATGTCTAGAAGGCTTAGTGGGACAAGACTTAGCAGGTTGCTTAGACTGCTTTCAATTTTAGATCATGAGTGCCATTAAAATGGACAAAATAAAAACTTTTTCCAATTTCAGATCATGTGGTTCAGACACACTATTCAAAAGCTTTCATCATAAATGCACAACTTTGTGAGGTCAAGTTATAAAATTTGGAGCCATTCCTACCAAAGATTACAGACAATTAGAGGCCACTGAAAATTACTGCTGTCATGCCTACACAAGGAATGGTAGGAACAGAAGGTTGTCTAAGTCTAATGAATGATGGTTGACATTAGATGCTCTAGTAGTTGTTGCAGCAGTGGTATTCTCTGGTAGTTCATTAGTTGTTGGTATAAGTCCTGATGATGGTGAAGGGTGACTCTTTCCGCCTTCTATCAATCTAGAATCACTAGACTTATTTGGAGCAGCAACAGAAGAAGATCCAGCTGATTTCCTTGACATGATTTCCGCACCAATGTCTTGCTTGAAAGTGGCCACAAAAAGCTGATGGACCAAGAGAAGTTCGTAGTTAGTTTGATACGTAATATAATTTTTCTGAAGAGTGTAAGATAACAGTGATCAATAATAATAAATAACATCTAACACTTCAAACAGAATACCCTAAAAACTAATACTCCTTGTATACAATAAATCATATCAAAGATCTAATGCATAAATATATTCAATAAAGTCAAGGAATTAATTATCATTTATGAATATGTATGCTAGCATGATACTATCATAATGCAAGCAAATGCATCCAATTACAGTCTAGTAGAACACACACGTCCAATTTTCTTACTTGAATAGGGCGAGCCGCTATCAAAGAATCCAGAGGGGCACCGCCAAAAACCGTTCCATCAGCATCAACAAAGGAAACGCTCAACATGATATTTTTGCGACGACGCACACCACCATCACGAAGGTTGTAAAAATATGATCCGGATAAAGAAAGAATCTCAAAGAGGCCCTACATGCGCCAGATAACAAAAAAAGAAAAGATGCAAAATTTAAGTGCCTTCAAATTTGGAAATCTATTACTGCTCCATTTCATAAAAATTAAACGGTGCTTTTACTTTTCTAATATATTCATAAATCAGTGTATCTGAATATATATGTACCAAAAGAATGAAAGTAACATTTATTATGAGAAAAGGAGGGAGTATATATGTATTGCAATAACAAGAAGAAACAAAAAATAATGAGAGGAGAAGATTAAATACAACATGAAAAAAGAATGATACACATGCATGCATGAAGTGCACTACATATATCACATGCGTAAGTGATTGCTTGCACCTAGCTACCTCATATCTGGAAGTGTCATTTGAAGAACCACCACGTTTGCTAATGACGACCTTTGATGCAGCACCGGTGGCAGATAGTATGCAAACAGATTGAGTGCCTCTTTTAAAATATGTCACTACCTTCCTCACCACATCCTGCAACCAAATAACAAAAACTATACAGATATAACTCCTCGTTTGAGGACACAGAAATTAAGAACAACCGTGTGAGCTTATAGATAAACCTGAAATTTGAACGGTATGGTATAATGTAAGCGTCTGATAGATACATAGGTAGATACTACCTCTCCAGTATTCACAGTCATGACATGAGGTTTGAAGCTCCCCCCGGCTGTTTCTGCTATTTGCCCACCTTCACCGCAACAAGTTTCAAACATGACATGAGATGACAGACTCATCATCAAATGCATACTCCAAGAGTCCATTTAGATAAAAGATAATGACTACGTTTAGTGTTTACTGATACCTATGATGGACGCAGAATTCAAAATAGCCAAGGTACCCTATCGGATAGGTATTACTTTACCCATACTTTTATATTTTTTTAATTTGATTTATATTGTATCTCTCGTTGTATCGTACTCAGGTCGCAACCGATAGTATCGTATTGGGTGCAACATATTATATACTAATTATGTTGCATGGATATGGGTACGGTACCCGTATCCGTACCCGATATAGATATGGATAAAATTTTGAAAAAAGTGGAGTATGGGTATATATATATATATATATATATTAAAATTTTATAAATTTTATGTGATAAAACTAAAATTTAACATAAATCAGGTCAAAATTATTCAATATCATATCTCAATTTTTTTTTTCTAAAAGAAAAAAAAAATCTGGGTAGGGGAAACTATACTCTTTTGTTTGATAAAAGATAACGTATATACGAAAAGTTTACTTATAGACCAAAAGGAGATGGTAGAAGTTAGACACCATATAAATAAAGATTCGAAATCTTGATTCACCCATGCATAGCTACGACCAAATGTCTCTCAATTTCCACTCAATAGTGATGACTGATGAGTGGACTGTAGTATGTGTCACATACACTAATCTCTGTCCCACATGTGTATGATCACATGCATCTCTTTAAGAAATGCATGCTATATATATATATATATATATATATATATATATATATGATACTCATTAGGAATATTAATTGATGTACCACATCAGTAATGATTATGAAACAAAGAAACACGAATAATTAATATAATATGAGATGAGATGAAGAAAGAGAATTAAATTACTGACCTACAGAAGCTATTTGCTGCAACTTTCCTGTACCGGGAGGCCTTCCTCTGACTCGCTTATTAACAGAGCTTTCAGCTGAAGCAGGCATCGATGATGATGCCGCTGCTGCTGATGGTGGTGCTGGCTTCCGAGGCCTTCCCCTCTTCTTCTTCACCGTCTGTCCAGAGTGCAACAATGCAGGTGATGAATCATTCACCATGTTGTTGTTGCTGCTGCTAGCTGTTGATGTTGGGATCAGTACTTGGTTAGTTTCGAACGTGTATATGCATGCAAGATCAAGATTCAAGATCAAGATGAAGATAAGAATTACAACACACTCACTCACTATACAAAAGGCGCCAGATGAAAGAAAAGCACGTCTTCAAGTTCAAGGATATCTTTCAATGCAAGGAATTTGGATTTTTATTATACTGCAGTGGGGTTTGGTGAGTGCAACTCTTCACCTATATATATATATAGGGGCATGCATGCTGTCGTCGTGGTTGATTTTTAATTTTTTTAATGATTTTGAAAATTATTGTTAAAAATGATGGAATAAAATTATAACCAATTTCTTTCTTTGGTATTGTTCGGAGCATTCAATTTTTTTTTCTTTTTAGTAAATATAATTCAGAGCAAAATTATTTACAGAGCAAGTAGCAGTCTTGGGAATTATGAAAAATTATCGATATGTCTTCGATTTTACGTGGCAATAACAATTTTAATTGCTAAGATTAAAAAATGTTGTGTTATTTACGGGCTTTTTCTCCCCCCAAATAAGACCCCCATATATTTCCAATATTAATTAGTTTTATTATGATATTCAGTTGTGTTTTTTTGGGAAAGCAATTTTTGTAGCCAAATAATGCTTGAATTAAAAAATTCATTTGTGGTAAAATAATAGAAAATTTGTAGATAAATCTGTGTCTCAATGAGACACAGTAAGTCGTAAATTTGATGTTTGTCCCCATCACTTATCTCTAATATTTTAGCTAAAAAAATAAAATTTGTACTTTTTGGTGAAATAATTTTAAAAACTTGAACTTGACAGCAAATAGATAAGGATGTATAAAATAAATTTTTAATAATAATAAAAATGACAATGATAATTCTTATTTAAGGAATTAGATCAATTCGCACCCTAAAGAAAAAGTATGTATGCTTTCTTTTATGGGTGGTATGTTTGATATGAAGATAAAAATATGAGAAAATTGTTCATGAATAAATCTTATATTAAATTTTATACATGAAACTCCATAAAATTTTCTTTCTCTTAACTCAAAAAATGTTCCAAGATGGAGCTGAATATATTGTGTACGCGTAACAAATATTAATAAAAAGATTAATGTCTTTCTCTCTATAGATAATTATTAATTAATGACAGAATAATCAACCATATAATATATTAGATATCTGTGTAAAAATATTTATTCAAAAAATATATTAAAATGAATGCTATAAAAAATAAAATTGTGTAATATTATTCTTTTAGATAAATTACACTTGTTTGTTAAGTATGTAGATTAGAAAACAAATAGTTATACGTCATATAAAGTACATTGCACTCCAATTTTTTGTTAACTTTATAAAGTTTTAATATATCCTTTTAACAATCGATCTTAAAATCCTTGTAATTTGAAATTTCACTCACAATAGAATAAGTTATAATTTACATAGCGTTTAAAGAATAACAATCTTTTATATATATATATATATAAAAGAATAGCGTGTTGGTGCATTTTGTCGTGCCTAGAGTCAAGGTCGTCAAAGACTGTCAATGACCAACCTCAGTAAGCATAAGAATTAAGTCAAGACTGGCTAAGGACTTGATATTTAACGTGTTACATATTCAGGAGCCTCCACCCAAGCATACAAAAAGAATTTAATTAATCTCACAGTTCATATCTATAACAAAGAAAAAAAAAACAAAATAAAACCCAAAAAGAAAAAGACACAACTCATCTTGCTTCAGCTAAGACTCCATGAAGCTAATCAGAAATTCAGAATGAAAATGTTATTTATATTCATAAGACAATTTATTATGTCGACTCATTTTTTTTTTCGATAATTATTATTCGCCATCAAAATGGGAATGGAGACATAAAACAACAGAATAATAGTTTCAATCATAAAATATTAACAAAAGTTTTGAGACTATCTAATGAAAATACAAAAAATCATCAAAATATATAGTCCACCTTCTAATAATCCTCAATATGTCAACTCACATTTTATCCATTATTAGCTAAGATGTGAATCCTACTTAAATAAGATTCAACCAATGTGAGTTAGTACGGTGTTCTATAAAATATGAGTACAAATAATATAACTGAGTCTCAATCCACACAAAATGAAGCATATAAAATGCTCTTAGATAAAAGAGAAAAGCTGAAGGTCAATATGCAACAGAAACTATTACAAAAATGTTTGAAAGCATAAACAAAAGAACCACTAGAAAAGGACACAACCTATCGTCGCATTTTACAGCAATGGTAGATGTTACATGTGACCATTACATGTCATATGCAGTGGGTCCTCAAAAGTTGTCCATGACTAGATCGATCAATCTATGTACAATCAATTTATAGCTTGTCAGCCATACTTGTAATGTATTGTTTGAAAGAAGGATAAGGAGGGGAAAGCGAAGGGAAAAATGGCCCATAAACTTGTTTGGTGATTTTTGATGAGGGGAAAGGATTGAGAACCTCCTCTTTTCCTTCTCCCTCAAAACCCAAGGGCCAAAACCTCTTCCCGTTCAAATTTTGGGTAAAGTGGAACGACTCATTTACAGCTAAATAGTTATTCAAACACATATACCCTGGACTGTGGCTGGCTATAATATTGACAAAATAAGGACTATATTAAAAATCTTACTTTATAACTTTCTCCTTCCCTTTAGTAAGAGTTTCCCTAATTTTTACCCTTAAATATCCCCCTCCACTTCTTCCCCTCTCCCAAACATAGCATAACCCAGAACGTACCCGGTTTACTTCATCGATGATGTTCGCTTAATTTGCACACCTTCCCCATCAAAAAAACTGGTTCAAGCATGATGTTAATAAGGACCCACTATGTTTGATCTCCCTAGGGAAGTTGCAAGATAAGAAACATCTCTCTGGCCAGGTGCCACGTCAGAAGCACCTTTCATATTATGCATATTGCCTTAACTGGTTCAAGACCAACAGAAAACCACTGGATGAAAAATGCAAAATGGTGAAAGGTGCACAGGGCACCTAGCGGGAAACAGACATGCCTGCACTACCCCAGTGGTCTAAGTAAAAAGCATCTTCAACTCTTCAATCCGTGCTGTTCGAACTTCTTGGTCAGTCAAGGCACCAGAAATCATTCGTTGTTTACGTGCTTGCACTGCCTCCATTCTCTCCTCAACTGTCCCCTGCCATGTCAAACACAAGATCAAGTGCCACGTTCAGGCCAGTTAGTTGACACCGTGTGAAAAGTTTAAATCATTTGGCAACAAACCGTCAAACATGCTAAAAAGTGAGACAATTATACCCGTCAAACTGCATGAAACTTTACAATCTCCTATATAAGACTCGTAAGAGAAAAACGCAAGCACCACCCTGACTCATTAAAATTTTAGCAACTCAATTTAAAATACACACCCACGGATTCGTTTACACAAGTTGTAAGTCTTAGTATACTTATACCATTTAATAACCATTTACAGGTATAATATTTGATCAATCCAATGATTGAATTCAAATTTCTTACATATATCAAATATATCAAATTTCATATAGTGTGAAAATGATTTGATACTTCATTATGCTATTTATTTTGATGAATAATATGTTTTTGAAAATACTAGAAAATATCAATCCTTAAAATATATGCCTATTGTTATCCGATTTTTCTGAAATTTGACATGCTAGATCGTGAATATAATATCACATAAATCAATGGATAAATCAATTAAATCTAATTTCTATGAAGAGTTATTGAAGGGTGTAAGTATACAAGACTTACACCTAGGTTATGTTTGGTTGTAGAATAAAAATGAGGGTAAATTTTCAATGATTGGGTTTCATGTATAATTTTACACATAAAACTCAATCAAGAAAAATTTACCCCATTTCTACCCTCCAACCAAACATACCCCTAGTATAAATGGACCTCCACCCTATATATATATATATATATACACACACACACTTGTGGATTTGCTACGTAAACTTCACCAGGTCACTATCAGATTCCTTGTACCCAGTGAATCAATTAGTCATGCGCATTTAAAAATATACAATAATACAACCACATGAGATATGTTAATGATTTTCCAAAATTGGGAAATTAAATATACCTTCAAGATAAACCGTTTGATGGCCACCTTCTTTGTTTGTCCAATGCGATGAATACGCATAACAGCTTGTTCTTCTACAGCCGGATTCCACCATGGGTCCTGTTCATATTGACATAGTTTTTAATCCAAAATTACTAAAAAATGATTACTTTCTAAATATAACTTTTGGGGAGATGGTTAGTGACATGGTATCATAACTCTTATAATTGAATGGTCTAGAGTTCGATCGTTATTACCAAGATTCTGAAAATTGAACCGGATAGGGTAGTGGTTCAGACGTCTAGAGGTTCAACTGGTCCAATCGGGGATTCAACCAGAATATAACTGGTATATAATCAAATATATATTTATATAAATATAAAAAATATAAAATAAAATATATCATAAAATACAATGAAAATTTAATAAAATATATTGTGCATCTATTAAAAAAAGATTAAGTATTTATCATTTGTTTCTTTTAATTTTTTCATCAATTACTATAGTTGTACATATTATTATTTATATTAATATTTACAAATATATATATATATATATATATATATATATATATTAATAATGATATAAATATGTAAATATACATAATTATTTATAAAAGGTATAACTTTTTTTTATAAAGAAATCTATTAATAATATTATAGAAAATTATAAACACATGTACCTAAATTAAAAGTGATTTACCAATCAAGTGAATGTACAAGCTTACTAATACTAGAATACTAAATTTATTTATTTTTTGTTTCGAGAATACTGAACCTGTTAAAAGTCTATGAAGAAATGGTAATTGATTTAATTGGGCCCATGGAGTAAAACCCAACCCAATAGTTCCCCGAACTTTTAAAACCCCAGTTATTGGCTTCACTCACTTCATTCTTCCAATCTGTAGCCGCACAGCCCCCTTCCCTAGGGAACCTAATTCTCTATCAGACTTAGACAACACTGCTCTCTCTCTCAACACCTCTTATCTCCAACACAGCTACTTCTTCCGCGAACCCAGCACTTCTGCGAAATCACTACCTCTTATCTCCTCTGAACAGAATGTGGTACACATCACGGGGATTACCGAGCTCCATCAATGGAGGACGCCATTTCCCTTCTTGTTTTGGTTCTTCTTTAAACCGCCAGACTGTCGAACCGCCATCAATTCAGGTGGTTTTCTCGTTATTGACTGGTTTTTTGAGCAAGCGGTTATTGGCACTTCACCAGATCGAACAATAGGCCAGCTCGCGTTTCAACTGGTCAAACCGGCCGGTCCAATACATTGGTTATTACACCTATTCCTCTAAACAAAAAGCTAAATTTCAACACAAGGTAAAATGGGCTCATGAATTATCCATCCTCCGATGGGCATTTGTGTGAGGGAATGTAATAGATATAAAAATCATTCATGTGTCCTTATCAAATAACTTAAGCTTTTGAGTTTGATAATTCCCGACATTCATGAAGATCACAATTCTGGTGCAACATCCTAAATCTGATATACTTGCAGTTGGTTACTCCCATATAGGATTGATTGATCCATATACATTAAATAGTTTAATTTTCTGAAGCTAGAACATATGAGAAAAAAGCTAATAATTGTGGAGTAGAAAAATGACAGTAAATTTGTATCCTATCTGAATCGCATCTTAATAGTTAGTTTACCCTATCTGATACCTGAAGCTAGACAAAGAAACAGTATAAGTAACAGAAACTGATTTACACCTACCATCACAAAAGCATTTGAAGCCGCTGTTAGGTTTATACCCACTCCACCAGCTTTTAATGACATCAACAGCACCTGGCGCAATAAATAAATACTGACGATTACAAATAATCAATGCATTATAATCACTTCACTACACTGTTTAAGTCATAGACAAAAGCAAGAGGAAATATGTCAAGACCAGCGTGTCACTGTCCTCTGAGAATTGTTTAATTACTTTCTCCCGCTGCTGCTGATTTAAAGTCCCATCAAGACGAACAAATGAAATGTTATTCCTGAAAAGTTATGAAATCACTCATATAACGTGTTATAAATGGCTTAAGCATGATGTAAAAAGGAACAGAAGAAACATGCCATTAAATCACAAAAATCCTCAAAGCTTACACAAGCTTAGAATTAGTACAACACAACATGAAGAAAAAAGGACATTAAGACTATGGGAACTGCTCGTTCGAAGTGCATTCACTCAGATTCTCTCCTACAGGAGCAGCAACTTTCCTTAGATATGATTCAACCAGTAACAAATCTTACCGTGTAAAAGGAATCTGCAAGAGGTCTAGAAAAGCAGTCCACTGGCTGAAAACAATGCTTTTGGAGCCTGATGAGCGAAGATTTTCAAGTTCATGCAAAAGAATAGTTATCTTGCATGACTCTACCCAGTTCTTCTCAATATCAATTTGAAACCGGCTCTCAGTAGGGGCAGTGATAAGATCCTGCCGGCTGATTGTCTTCCTGCAAAAGAAACAGTTTTCTCAGGAGTTTGCACAATAACCAAGATTCATTTGAAAGTAACTGCAATAAAAACAACCTTAAGCTTCCTTTAATCAAATTCAAACAAAAAATATCCAAAATTCTAACAGTTAAACTAGGCAATACCTACAAACAGGACATAAACCAGAAGTATAATTTCGCCAACTAGCCAAGAGGCATTCCCGGCATAAGCGATGGGCACAAGGGGTCAACACTGCATCTTCAAATGCTTCAAGACATATTGGACACTCTCCCTGCTCCCCTTTACGTAGCTCTTCCACAACTTCTTGAACATAAGCCAGTGAAGGTGCATCATTTACTTCACCTTCTGAAGCATCACCAGTTCCTCGAAGAAAGCGCTTAGCTAGTTTGTTTAGATCGGAAAATTCTTGAGTATCGCCTCGGCTAAATGAATCAACGGCCACCATAACAATAAGTTATTAAGAGAAAACAACTTAATGATGCAAGGATAAAAGAAAACATAACTCAACAAAGCTTTTCAATCACGTTGAAGCAAACAAGCTTCCAAAGAAACACCAAAAGTACAACATCATTAAAAATAGCCATAAAAAGTACCCTAAGCCAGTGTAAGTTAAGATGACACTAAATTCCTATTTCATAGGTAGTAAATTGTTCTGATGCAACAAAATACGCCAAACTATTACAAACATTGCAAACATATTTCCTATATAGATCATTCAGTCTTCAAGAACAAATAAAGAAGTTTATGGTGAAAGCCTAAACATGTTCAAGTCTTCAACAAATTTTAGACAATTTAATGATGCAAAATCAAATGAGCAAGAACTACCAACAAAAATAGTTGCATAAAACGGACAAATCAACCATCACATTTGGTCCTGTTACTTCCCAACTAATTTTCACTTCTCAGCCTCAACAATGCCTACCATCATCCAGAAATTCATCATTGTGATAAGTAATAACATCCTGATAACTTGGCTAGTGCTAAATCGTAGTATATATTCTCTCAAATTTAGAAACTGTAACTATCATATGACACATTTCAAAATCCAATGTTCAAAAAAAATTTTAGCTTCTTAAGGGGTACATTCCTGAATTTTCTCCCAAAACTTGAAAAACCAAATGGGACCCCCAAAAACAAAAAGATATTCAGATCAGCTTATTAATTGCGTTGTGTTGGTCAGAAGCTAAATATTATGAAGATCAGATGAAGCATGTTAGTATAACTTTTGCTTATAAACCAATTGACCTGACCAGATGCTAATAATTTGCACAAGCAGTAGAATTCCAGTACAAAATTAAAATGTATGAAAAGGAATGTACAAGTAAGACATCATACCTCATCACTAGATATGGATGATCACAACATTGTCTTAGACGTAAAAGCAACTCCAATATTGAAGCATAATTATGAAGAACACGCCCTTGTTCAACAAACTGGTCAAACTTGACCTACATAAAATTCATCAAAAGGTTAAATTGATGTGGCTTTTTTTCAGTGCCAAAAAACTAAGATGAAATTATTATAGATTAGAGAATTAATAATACCTTGGACCTTTTGAATAAGGCCTCATAAAAGTCCTTCTCAGCCTCTGTGGGTTCACAATAAATTACCTGCATATCAGCCGGAGGGAGAACTAGGATAGGCCTGCAACATAATAAGTTAACAGAATATTCTAGAATGTTAAAATAGCACAATCTTTAAGCAGTTTACTGACTTGCCCTCTTGATCTGTGCTATACTTGGTCCTTCTCAACATGATTGGCTTCAAAATGGACTGAACTAATTTCAATCCTCTCTCATCACCTCCTTCAAATGGTTTCTGAACAAGTTTGTTCCACCTGGATCATACAAAATAAATCTTCCCAGTCATTGCACTAGATGACATCCATGACAACAGGCTAGATTTATACTTGGATCTACAGTTATTTTAAGTGGTGTGGAATTCTTCACCAATGGATGCCATCTTCATCAAGACAACAAATATAAGTTGAAAAAGCAAAGTGAAAAGGAGAGTCAGACCACTCATTGAAAGTTTACATATACTATAAATTTCATGCGAAGTCTTGTTACCATTGTTATTTGTTTCAATACACAGAAGGAAATATTCGGAAACATCTTCCCTCAAATGTAGAATGTTCTAAATACTGTTGGATACAATGAATGGAATCAATAGTTCAGTTTAGAAACTATATTTATTATTTAACAATAAAATTTAATCAAACATCAAAGCCTAGCATTCACCCTCTGAAAATGGCTTTTTGAAGTAGTAAAAAGTAAAATCAAATGAAAAAATAAATCGAGAAACAGGAAATAATGGAAAAAATAATGGGGATAATTCAATAAGACTGAACATATCCAATAATAAGAAAAGAAATAATTTACCAGGCCCAATGACCCCAAGGCTCTATTCTCAGAAACCGAAGAAGACTGTAAATATCCTCAAGGTTGTTCTGTAGATAACAAAGAGTTTCCATGTCACAGAGCATAAAAACTACATTTACTGTCATGACATTCATGGCCAATGCAAAATAAGCCAACCAACACTCCATACAAATATATGAACAGCAGTACAAGAAAAATAATGTGAAGGACATTCAATCCGATAACTGATTTTTTTTTTTGTTAGCAAAACAATCACTTTTGAAATGGGAAAAAGAAAAATCTCATTCAAACATGCATTAAGGTTTTGACAGCATCATAAGGTACATATGCATATCAAACCAAAGGTTATCATGTTTAAGCACAATGTGCAACTTGCTGCACTAGAATACAACATGCAAAATAAATGAAAAATCAACCAAGCTACACCATAAAATAGAAGAATAATTGCAACTCAGATCAAGATGGACAAACAAATGCAAACCAGGATATTAAGAACAGATTCTAAGTATACAACTCAAAGATGGAAACCATAACACAATTGTCGAAGGAGATTACATATCCATAAGTTTATTCACAAAATATAGCGTGAGCTCTAATAAAAGGTTCTTGCTTATCAAGTTAATGCATCAAATAGCAGTGATTGGAAAAAATTTGGGATCAGGGTAAAATTTCTTGATCCTGCCATTCTGGTGAAGCAAATGATATATTAATCCACAAATCCCAAAATAACCAACCATGAGATAAGAGTAAGTCTCATATCACCTGGATAGGAGTGCCAGTAAGACACCAACGGTTGTCAGCAGTTAAAGCAGCAGCAGCCATAGAAATTTGGCTTTTGGAAGACTTTATAGTATGTGCCTCATCAAGAACCACTCTGAACCACCGTATTGAGAAAAGTCCACCATTATCCTCTGCATTCTGTACATGAGACAGAGAGATGCATCAAGCATCAGTTAATTATTTATAACAATGAAGCAAATAGGCAGCCAACTATCAGAGTAAACCAGTTTTCAAATACCTCACTGGAAAACTCAGAGGCTAAAACTCCATATGTAGTAATTACAACATCATTTTGAGCAAGAATTTTTGCATCTTTTGCCCTACTTTGTCCATAATGAACATATAGAGACAGAGACCCAGGTTGCACATGAGTTTCAATTTCTGCCTGAAGAAATTGTCAAATGTTCAGAACAGGAAACGAAGCAACTGATTATATTCCATATATGCCAAATACAATGTGGCAGCAACTTTTAAGTAAGGAAATTCAGTACCAAGCAAAGCTACATATGTAAGATCTGACAATGCCAATACCTTCCACTGCCCAAGAAGGGTCATAGGACATATTATCAAGTTGACACCACTTATTAGAGCATTCTTTTGCTTCATCAGCTTATCAAAACCAGCAAATTTGGTTGCCTTCTTTGGGATGTTTGAAAGGTTGTGTGCTGTATCACTAACTTCACCACCTTCAGTATATGACTGAGTCTGAGCTATGGATTGACTGCCTAATGATCCACCCCTTCCTGAATGGGCAAGGAGAAGGGATATGGTCATGATGGTCTTCCCAAGTCCCATTGCATCTGCCAAAATCTACAAATTCACAACAAATAACACATTACAAGAGTTGAACCATATTTGGACACAATATATATATACAGGGTTAACTCATCAAGAAACATACTCCTCCTTTGGCCATTTGAAGGGTGCTTGGAAATTCAATAGAGGCTTCACCAGAAAATGCATTCAAATAAATAACAAGCTCCCTCCTAAAAAGTACAAGTGCAACTACATCATCAGAACCACTAATTGGTTTATCTATGATTTATCATATCCTGTAATAGAACCAAATGCATACTTGTCGGCCAAGCGATATGCCTCCCAACATGGATGAAGGGTTGTTGCTGTCTCATCCACATGTCGTCCCTTCTCCATCTGGATCATCCAATACAGAGCCTGCTTCTGATAGGGCCGCAGTTCACACTGAAGACTGCCTGGGGGATCCATTTCCTGCACAAGACTTCCTGTTGATGGTTATTATACCATTTATAAGCATAAGATAAAGTAAAACAGTGCTTGTTACTCTTAGACAGCAGCACCTCTAACTCTGAGCTTGATCCAACGCCAACAATGCTATCAAGATCAGTTTCAGAAATGGAATCCTCTTTGTCGTTCTCACAACCATTTTGAGAGGGATGCTCGGACTTGGTCAGTTGCAATGGGACCTGAAGAGAACATCTTTCCAGTTAAAGAAAGGTACCACATTAAGATGGTTGGACATCATCACAATACAAGTATTTCTTAAGTTTTGCACCTTCTGGTTGAAAGGACGCTTGTTGGAATAGAAGTCACCAGGAGTTAACTCTGCCTAAAAAAAGTGACGATGCAAATTAAAATTCCAGTCTAACTTTATTCATACTAAGGTAAGTTACCTTGTCTAACAAACAACATAAGTTAACTCCACAGGGAGGAACGAAATATAACAAATCACCCCCCCCCCCCCCGGGGGGCAGTCGCAGCCAGAAAAAGAAAAAAGGGAAGTAAGACAGGGTCAACACGCACCTTCTTAAAAGGCTTCAAGCCTATCAACCGAAACAAGGTTGGAAGAGGATGAAACACTGATTCGTCCGTGGAATTGGTGGTAGCGTCCTTGAGAGAAACCTGATGGTTCTTAACAAACATTGACCTATTGATAAATACACTGAAAAATACACCACACCAAACAGAAAGAAAGACCAGAATTTACTTAATTACCATTAAAAAAAAATAAAAAAGAAGTATCAATGAACCATAATATTTAATAAACAAACTCTATAAAGCAACATTGTAACTTGTGAAACACGGTGTTGAATTTAAGCATACCTCACTGACAAAACAATGGTATCCATCATGCCCAAAACATTAGGTGCATATTTACAGTGTCCCTCAATCTTAACCTTACCATCCAGCACAAGAGGTAAAAGACACCGAGCCCATTCGTTTGGTATTCTACCAATCTGCCATAAAAAATAAAAAAACCACAATCAAATTCAAAACACTATAAAACACATAAAATTCAACTCAAACCACCCATTACAGAACCAACAAACATTCCATTGCCACATTTACCTCTCCAGCTTGTTCAGTGGAGAACCGAACAATCTCCGAACAAGTCCCCGCGGCCTGCCGCCCCCGCCCGAACCCTTTTCCCGGCGATGGCGAAGCCGCCTTCACCGGAAACTTGAAAGACACTGCATCGCCGGAATTTATGGACCTCCCTTTACATGTTGACAGCCCTGCCATCTCGCTGGAACCGGCGAACCACCAATCGAAGGTATCACGTGCAGCGGCGCCGTTTTGGTTGGCGGAGACGGTGCGAGTAGCCGTGTGAGATTGAGGAGTTGAATTGAGAGGAGAAGGAGGTTGGGGTTGGGGTTTGGGTTTGGGTTTGGGTTTGTGTTTGGGTTTGGTGGTGTTGGTGGTTGGGGTGTGGTTGTGGGTGTCGAAGATGATGTTGATGGCGGCGGTGACGTCGTTTTTGGCCATGTGGAGGGCTCTGATGATGTCCATGTCGCTGAATTCCGAGCCCACGACCGATCGGACGGTGGATAAGTGGTGGTCCGTCACTGTGACCTTGCTGCCCATTCTCCCTCCTCAACCCTAACCCTAACCCTAACGTTCCAATTTTCGCGGGAAATGGTTTGTTTGGAGCTAAAAGGAAGAAGGAGGAAAAAATGGAGCCTCTCTCCTTAAATTTCGTAGATTATAAAAAAGAGGCGGGGAAGGGAACGAAAACGAACGAGTAAGCGTATGTGTGTGTGTGTGTGTGTGTGTGTAGTGAAATGACTCAAATCGAGTCCTCATTCACTCTTCATTACATGGCGGGAGTCCACGTGACATGCACGAGCTCGCTTGTTCCCGCCATCTCCATCATAATAGTATACCCGGTTTTTGGTTGCGCACTTAATAGTTCCACTACGCCGTTATTTAAATTTTACGTTTTCTGTTTTCTCTCGAGACAAATTCATTTAGTTCATCACTGAATCTGTGTATTGTACAATGAACGGATTTTTCAGCTCAAAATTCAATCCCAAGTGTGATTTAACCTGTACTCTCTTTTCTATTAGGATCACGCAGTTCTACGTTGTTGGTTCCTTAATATTAATTTGAAAGAAATGAACTAACCAATTTTTTTCATTTCTCTCTCACTTATCCTTTATTTACTTTGACTTTTGTTTGAGTTGAAGGATAATAAAGGGATACCAATATACCAATAAGAAGTCCCTCACATATAATATTGATGAGTTAATATTCATTTTAGTCCATAACTTTACATTTATAACTTATTGTAATCCCTGATTTTTAAAATAAGTCAATTTAGTTCCCAACATTGTAAAATTGTGAGTCATGCTACTTTGTTAATCTGCTTTTATTTAACATTTTATCAATTAAATGATGATAAATAACCTTAAATGATATCTTGACACGTCATGTTATTTGAATTGAAATAAAGTTTTGAATGACTTATTTTAATATTTAAAATTACACAAAATATATAATTTAATTTTTCATTTTAAGTCATAAAATAACTCATTTTGTATAATTTTAAATATCAAAATAAGTTATTTTAAATTTTATCCTATTTCAAATGACACATGATATGCTAAAATATCACTTAACATTACTTATCATCATTTAATTAACAAAATGTTGGATAAAAGAAAAATAAAAGACTAAGTTGACTCATTTTGAGAGTCCAAAACTAAAATGACTCATGAATAAAAAGTTAGGGACTAAAATTAACATTGCCTCGCTAACACTTAAAAGGCACTCCAACGTGAATAGGACAACACTACTGAATATAATCTGTGGGTATACTTCAAATGAAAAAACGATAAGTTTCTACAAGTATACTACCCTTATTATTACTTAATGTTATCTTTTATGGAATGAAAAAAAAAAGGAAAAAGAAAAAGTAAAACGTTTACTAAACATTAGTTATCTAAATTTACTTTGGGTTTCAATATGGAGGTCACTGTAAGCTTCGGGCAAACGGTATAATGAGCTCCAAATCGTCTATACGTATACTTCTTTGAAATGTTCAAGCAAGTGGACCCGCTTCCGCTTTAATATAGCAAATAGAACAGAATTTTCATTACAATGAACCAATCAAAATATATATACTCCACATGCTATTATTGCAACTATAATTTCAGAACAACAAATTCAAACTGTTACAAATGGTTCTATCCGAGGCAATATCTTACATGCTACCAGGTGCACCACAAACAATCCAGTGAAACTGGGAAGGGGGAGAATATGAGAAAACTGAAGAGAAAAAAAAAAACCCTCACCCAAATGATAATATAAAATCTCGCTTAAAGGACAATCACTTTGTGCAGAAAGAATCTCAAAAATGCCCACCAACAAAGAAATCCCTGCTCCAACACTCAGCTGGTAAACAAGCTCACTCTTAATTCCGCCAGCCCTTGCATCATGATTGTTTATCCACCCCATTAGCTTTGCGGGACAGATGGGTGGGTTAGGCTGTGTAGTAGGTTTTACAAGTGTATAATGAATATCTCATGAATCAATCACATTTATGTTGTCATAGAAGTGCAGCCAGCATTGCCCCGGGATCTGTCGGAGCTGCAGGAGGACTGGCTGGTTGAATTGCTGGAGGTGGTGGAGGTGCTTGTGTTGGTGCGCATGTCGCCATGGGGATGCTGACTAATTGTTCCTTGATGAACTCCTTCAGCCTGCAAACCAATATCACGATGATATATAAACGCTGTAGAATCTATTGAGCATATCCTATCAGTTAGAAAGTAAATCACATACTCAAATGTTAGTGTAGGGTCCCCAGAAGCAACTGTCATTCGCAGCTGAGTTCGGTCTGCAGGATCTGTTTCGACTCTTGTCTGCATATCATTTACGTACAATATTAAAAACACTGACTCCCTCAAGTTTCAACTAACATTGTCATTGAAAATTAACAATGAATGACTAAAGCAGAGTCTAAAATATTGACTATCAATTAATAAAACAGCAGCCCTAAACTAACTAGGCTTCTTGAGGAGGTTAAAAGAAGTCTCCTGACACAAAAGACATTAACAGTAAATTATCATCGTAATCTTCAAGCAGGTGAAAAATGATGCCACCATTTTCCCTCCATAATATATCAGATTATTTGAGAATCCAGTGTCCTTGCGGGACTGTAATGCAAGATATGTGGTTCCCACATGTATACTTACTAAACAGAGCATTGCCCTTGTGCTTTCTGAATAGAATGTTGTGCTAGCAACAAGATTGTTTGGATTGGGATCCTAAAGCAGACAAGACAGCAGAAACACATTATAAATAAATTAACATATGTTAAAAGAATTTCTTTAGGGGGGTGAAAATAAGTAAGAAGAAAAAAAGAAGTAAAAGGAGGGACTTCGATATCGTACAAGGCCTGGGCAAACCGTCAAATGGTAACTATTGAATAAATTTGCCATCTCAAGCAGTTGAAGTGGCCTAACACCTCTAACCTGCAAAACCAACAAGAAAGACACCACATGACCAGATGAACAAGCAAGCCCAGTAATGATATGCCACTGTGAACTCAACATTCCCAAAATAAACATAACCAAATTGATAAATATACAAACTTCACCGTGTAGATATCACAGAATACATACCACTTCTTGGAGCTTCAAAGGTGGTCCAGGAAGTGACCTCCATTGTGGGAAAAACTCTTCAGCAGATACAGATATAGGCTGAAGAAATTTATTTAGAACAGCTGGAAGGCGAAGTTTGACATTGACCTTGAAACAACACAGACGAATGAAGATTAAGGGTTCATGAATGTTAATAAATACCAATATATACTCTATTTACCCTTACATAAGATCCATTTCCCCTAACTACCATTGAAATTTAAGTTATCACTATTATCATCACGTTTGTACTATTTCAATTTCTTCAATAACGAGGAATTGATAGATAAAGACACCCCATTTTATAACTATTAAAAATTAAATCTAAATCACAACTTCAATGAAGTACTCCAACTATCTAATTGAACTTCTATGAAAAATCAACATGACAAAAGGCTACAGATTCTATGATTGACTACTTGAGACTTGAGAGACACATCTCAACATTATTCATGTTTATACAAGAAAAAAATGGTGGTCAATCTTTGTTTTCCTCACTAGCATAGGAAGTACTTGAGCAACTCTATTAGAAGTCGAACGGAGTGGAGGGAAGAATGGATTTGCAAAATTAGGAATATAAATACAAGTTTAGACTTAAGTACCATATCGTTACCAAACTTGTATGAGAAGTCAAGAACAGCAACATCTCTGCTTGGGCGGAGATTAATAACTTCAAGAGGGCATTGCACCTGTGCCACCAAAAGAGGGGAAATGTACACAAAACTAGAAAACTAAAAGCAAAAGATAGCAGTAACAACAGTTTCTCACCTGTGCCCTGGGAGGTATGGTTTCTGGTACTAGCGAGAGCTCAATCTTCAAATGGGTGGGAGGTAATATTATAGCTTGAACAGAGACAAGAGGAGAAGTATTCTTGTTCCCCAAGAAAAGAACCATATGCCCATGATGAGCTCTCCATTCTGCCTTAATGCCAATCTGTGCAAACATATTTATATTTAAAAACAAAACAGAGAACATAAGCTTGAACCTAACTTAACAGAGGTCTCTGCATTTAACTGCAATGCAAGTATCTATAATCAAAAGTTTATCAAAAAGAAAAAATCACCAAAAGTTAAAGAAAAAACCTGAATATAAGGATCCTCATACAGAACACCACTATCCTTCACACACAAAGCTTGAAATCTTTCAGCAATATTTCCAATTGGCTGCACATACAAAGGGCACAAGTTATCTTCGAGTACAGTTGTGTAGCAGTATCTTCATAATATTGAACAATGGCAATGAAGTCTAGTTGAAAAGTGATGTGCTGCATGGTCTATCACAAAATTCTATCCATTTCAAGTAAAGGAATAGTTTTCGTGTAACAATGGGGTTCAGTTCGTGAAAAGAAAATATTAGATAAATATGTGGCAGTGATGACTAGTGATTTTCACAAGGGAAGTTGTAAAAGCTTTCAGTTAACACATCAGGTTAATCAGAAGACTTCACTACTTGTTCGGGAATCTAAATCAATGCAAGTACCTGCACAGAATTGGCCTGCACTCCTGCAGGTACTATGGCTGTGGCTTCAACCACATCTCCTTCCAATCCTGAATTTGTGCTTGGTTGAGGGTGGACACCGGCACTGGGAGGGCCTTCGATGGCTAATGTACCTAAGAGATCGCCAATGACATCTGCAGACTGAGGTTGAGAGTCTACTGTACTTAAAGTACCATTTTCCTGTGAAAATCTTTGATCTGCTGAACTATCATCCTGTTTAGAAATGAAGTCGTGTCAAAGTTTGAAGCAATTGCAGGAACCATTTTATGGCTAAAAGGGATGATACCACAAACCATCTAATGTAAACCAAAATGGCATTTTTAAAAAATACATGAAAAAAAGGGTGTGAGTAATAAGAGGAACTAACCACATTACTGCTCATGCTGGGCATCTTTACAAGACTAAGCTGGCCAACAGGCGGAGGCGGAGTTCCATTAGCATGATGTTGGTCAGTCACAACCAAAGCATTTGATGTCTGAGACTGCTGCTGGGCTCGCAACTTTATGGCACTTTGTTCTGCAGTATCAACTTCAGTATCTTCAGCCCTCTTTATCAATGCAGACTGAATTTGAAGAGTATTAACCCGTCAGTGTTATACCATTGATAACTAAACTGATCAAACAAACTTCAAAAGTTGCCTCTGAATTGATATTGCAAAAATACCTGTCGTTCAGGGAATTTAGGCATTTCAGCCAAAACATCCATTACGGCTGCACCTTTTCTGCTCAATGCAAAATATTCAACAGCTCGTTGCTGTATTTCGACTTCAATTGAACTTTCATATCTAAAGACAAGAAAATGGGTTACAGGAACCTATAGCATCATGAAAAACCATATAACATCCAGAAATAAATAAACAGAACATTGCAGAGGTAAATCTCACTTGTTAAATATTGCCCATATCTGATTCTGTAGTTCAGGGTCTGGTGGTTGAGTGTGCATCAGAATTTTAGCATATGTTGACAGAAGAATAGAAATAGTAGAAGTCCTGAAAATAAAGTACGCTCATAAGATATCTATGCCAAATAGATCCTAACTATGAATGAATTGAAAGGCAGGCTGTGATTTCTCTTACGATACAGTAGGAAGCTTCTCATGTATAATGTTAAATAATTCCTTTGGACTGCACCCAGGTCGTCTTGCTAGAAGGTGCCCAAACTCTCCAAGTATATATGCGCTGACCTGAAGGTATTCAGATGAGAATCAGATATTAAAAAAGAATAACCTAATAAAATAAGACCTTGTGCTGTTTCATGGTGATTTGATCAAATACTAAATTATTTGGTAACTTTAAAAAGAAAAAAAAAGAGGTAACTGTGAATGATCAATATAAAAGTAAAATCCAGGAGTTAACAGAAAGAAACACTCATTGACAGTATCCATGCTACATAAAACACTATGAAAGTTCAACCTGAATGGAACCATTTCACAAATATCTCACCATTTTGCTATAATATGGATAGATGCCTCATACGCCAAACCATCATCATTCATCAGTGAGTGAAACCAACTAATAGCACCAAGACAATTAGAGGATTGTAGTGAAAAAAACACAAACCTTAACCATTGTCTCATGTATGGCAGGTTTGTCAAGATACTCTCGAGCTTTCGCTGCAGCATAAGGCTGATCAAAGACATAACATTCCCTTGTGAATGATGAGTTGACTAGGAAACAGTAACATAGTTGCTACAAGCTTCAAACTCACCTGTAGGTCTTCATTATTCGTAACAAACTGCACCACACGAAACCAGATATCGTCGCTAACAAAATCGCCAGCCTTGTCAATTAACTGAAGAATCACATCAACATACCTGTGAAAAGGGATGGCATGATATCAATATATATATTATATAACATCAAATAAAAAGTTCCGTGAATAATGGCTTGGGAGTTTTCAAGGTCTATTTGGTTTCTATTTTCATTTCATGTTTTCTTTTTCTATTTTTAGTATGTTTCCTGTTCTCAAAATGTTTTTAAGAAAACAATGAAAACAAGACATGAAAACTGAAAATTGAATTTTCTAGTTTTCACTGTTTTCTTTACAAAATCCTGAAAACAAAAAACTGCTTTCTACAACCAACCAAATTCTAATAAACGGATTTTGGGGAACATTTACTTAAATACCAATCTATTCTATCAAGTACTGTACCACTATTTACACAGATAAAGTCTTGAACACAACTGCAGTTCCAGAAATGTTCAGCAATCAATGATTTACATTTCACATGCTCAAAAGGTACACAAACTAGTACTTCTACTCTGTAGCCAATATATTCTACATTCTTCATATATTTTTTTCCGTAGAAAATTCTGATTTTGACATTGGATAAGCCAGCTGTTATTCTGAATTTTGGTTTTATTTTCAAGAATAAATTCTATCACAGAAAAAAAAAGGTGTAAAAACTTAGTTCAGGTCACCCCTGAAAGAAAATAAGAAAAAAATGGCTGCAAAGAAAGATGAAAAGATCCATCAAAATTACAAAATAAGAAAATCAACAAATATCTTCAATCATACTGAACTTTTCATCTTGGATTGAAAAATGACATCACATACACGAGAGTGAAATCATCCCTAAAAGTAACCATTGGCAAAGCACCATAAAGAACCAGAAAAGAGAGCCATATCAAATAGAAGCGGCAAACCTAGAAACTGTTCTTAAAAACTCTGGCATATTGATCTGAAAAAGAATTAAGGACAAGTTTTACTGTTTAATAACCTATACAAATTCTAAAATAGCCCAAGTCCTAGTCCTTGATTTCTAAGTATAAAAAATAAAAGAGTTATATACAAAAGGTTTTACCTTTTTTTAAAAAAAAAGAATTCATTAGAGGCTATATACTATGGTTGTAACCTCCTATGCTGTTCAGAAGCTAACAATGAGTCTTCAAATCCTATAAGACTATATAACTAATTATCAAGAGAGCACTCAATGATGTTTCTCAGCACTCAGTACCAATACCAAAATCTTATTCTTGTATTTTTATAGCATGCTCTATTGCATTACCATGAAAGATCTGGTGCAAACTTCTCAGCTAGAATAGCCGCTTTAAGTGACAATTCCTCACGCATTGCAAACTCTGCTGTGCTTAGATACTACAAAACAGTTGAAATAGCAAACTAGTCATTATCCGGTTCAAATGCAATAGCTGGTTCTTTAATTCTTTTTTATTTTTTCCATTATTTTCTTCTCTGAGATTGTGAAGGGGAAAGGGTTTACAATAAGATTTCCAAATTGCATGAAATCCGTACCTGTAATAGTTCTTCTACTATATCCTTTGCATTTGAAACATCACACATGCCATATAGCAAATCTAGGGCACGCCTCCGAATACTATGTATAAATTAATGTAGTTAGAACTTAGAAATAATAGATTTAATGAAACTAGACATTGAGAACAAAGGAACTAGCTCTGTCAATGATTTCAACACAGGATAAAACATGTGACCTGATGTCAGGATCCTTCAATGAGGTAATAATCTGAGCTTGATGTTTTTTTATGATATCTTGCACATCTGTGACCATCAACATTCTAGTCATATTCTCCTGCACCCCAATAGCATACATATATTATGAACTGGACATTGCAAAAAAAAAAACCACCTATATACCACACACTATTTATCATGCAATCCAGGCATCCCACCCAAACCCCCCTGCCCCTCTCAACACCCCGCACCTTAAAAAATAAAAGAAAGAAATATGGGTGAGTCAAAGTGTCTCCCTAGCTTACCAAGCCAAGATATCGAATGTTTGGTTCACGGACAGCAATAAATTTTCCAAGAAGAGCCACACACTGAGACATCATCTCTTTTTCAGCATCCAGGTGCATCACCTGAATAGGGCAATTAGAATAGAAAATGTAACTAGAACACCTTGTTGTGAGTAAATACCCTTGTAATTATGGGGGGGAAGGAAAAATGTAAAGCCACAAATTAGCAGTACAAACATCCATATGAAGAGTCATTCATATATTGATAGCAGTGTCATCTGGTTAGTATCATCAATTTAAGTGCCAAATGGACGGCGTCAGCTATTTTTGTAAAGCATGAAGAAAATTGTTTTTGTTTCAATAAATAGTGATGTTCAATGAACATACCAGAGCAAGGGCTTCAAAAAGAACAGCATGGGAAGCATTATTTTTGTTCACATTTTTCACAACATCAGTGCCCATCAGTATCCTTTGTAAAACCTGAAATGATTAATTCAAGGCTCACTAAGATTCATAAACTACCAAAAAAAAAAAAAATGCATTATTGAGATATGACCAACCTCAAACAAGGATCTTCTGGTATTCGGATCCTCAATGGTAGGAAAATATTGAAGAGCCCTCATTGTTTTCACCTAACATTAAGCAAATTTGGTAAGCATTAATGAAAATGAACTTACTAGATAAGTCATAAACATTTAGGTTGATACTTTAAGTTATCAATAAAAGCAAGCTGTAAGAATAGCACAAAAAGATCTTCCTAAAACCGAAGCCAATACAGGAATATTTTGAATGACGAAAAAAATTTACAAACCTGAAGCCAGGGAGATGGAATACCGTAGTAAGTGTATTCTTGTGGGATATCTTGATTCCTAGCAAGGCGCTCTAAAATTTTGACACACTTAGGGAGACAACTCCAATATGCTTCATGGTGGTTCGATACTAACGCAACAAGTAGACTCATGGAAGAAGTCAAAACACCAAGATCTCGTTCATCCAATAGTTGTGCCATCCGATCCGCCCTTAAAAGTAAGGTAAAGGAATAATAAGACACGTTTTAAGGAAAGCAACAAAGGAGATATGCATTAACAACAAAGTCAAATTCAAATTTACCATCCATCTACATTCACAACATCAGGATTTTTCCTGTATAAGCGCAGCAAACACAATGCAGCTTTTTTTCTCACGAGTGGTCTGCAGCTACTAGATATCTAGATCAAAAAATGCAGTAAACATCAATATTTTACAATCATGCCACCTATTTAATAATATTGCATAATTTCTTACCAGTAACTTCTGCACATCAGGTGCTAAGGACTCGGCGAATTCTCTCCCACCAATATTTCCAACCTACAAAATAGAACAAGTAACACAGTGGTAGTAAGTAGTAACTCAAAGATGAAATAGATAATAGTTAAAGTCAATAACATATTGTAATATCAAGTATCAATCAAAATAAAACAGAGAGTTATCTCCAACCGGTAAAACTTTTTTCCAGGATTCTCATTAATACACCAAGATACTAAGAGAAACATAGGAATACATTTAATTGTTAAATGATGGATACAAAAGCAAGCCTAGGAAAGGTGGTCTGTATTGTCGATTGCCATACCATAGTCAATGCTAGGCACTGGAAGGTTTCATTGCGACCAATAATATCATTGCGAACAGTATTTATTGCCAACCTGAGAAAGTCATGATTTTCATTCAGCAAACTTGATGTTACAATGTACCCAACCTGCAGACATTTATGACAATATTAGAATTCCTTCTTTACTGCCCAGATATTTTTCTGCCAGGTAAACACAGTAAATGAAGTGAAATCATTACTCGAAGGTGTCATAAAAAGAAAAAACAATTACCTGCTTCTCTGGATACTTTGGAGCGGATATAAGAGAAACAGCTTCCATGTGACCAAAATCCACATCATAGCCAAGCATGTATATGTAAAGCATCTTCCAAACATATTTCTTTTTCTCATATGGAGTCAACGCCTACACAACCAAAAATTAAAAAATTACACAGATGCATTATGATGATCTTAAAATTGGTCTGGTTAACAGCAAGCAACAATGGAAAATGGGATATGCAGATGAGCAGAGTCCCTCCCCCAACCCCAGTTGGATTCATCACATTGTGGCTTCTTGATGGTGGCCGCCACTGCCGAGTCTGTATAGTGATATAGAGAAGCCATCCCTCAGATGGTGGACAACCACCCTTTCCTAGGGATATTTTGGAGTCTTTGTCTAAAGACTGTTCCAGCATATCCCTAAATCATAACTCTCCAAATCTGAAATACACATACTGTGAAGTAATGAATCTCTCAACTCTCTCCACTTCTATATGTTTGTCCTCTCACATCCCTCTCTGTAGCTTCACATATAATGTCATCTGTGCTCTGTTTTCAGCTATGCTGTGCTGTATTTTCTGTTATCAACCCTTTCTTTATTGTTATGTTGCATGTCACTACACCACACAAAGTCCCACACCACCATCAAGAAGTCTCTCAGGTCCTTTTTCTGTGACCGATCGTCCCATCCAACCATCACCCAGCTCACCCAACACCATGAAGTCACCAAATTGACCAAAAACAACACAGCCCATCCAGCTTATGTTTTCATGCTTTCCTTCAATTTTTTTTTATTTATTTATAATTGTAAACTACCAATGAACCAACCACCCACCCATTAATCCATCCAAACAAACAACCTTGACTGAGGAACCCAGCATGACCTTATGACATCAATTCTGTCATGTTTTTGTGCATGCCTCCCCCCCCCCCCTTCTTTTTTCTCGTTTTCTGTTGCATTCATATGAGATTTTGCAATATTTTTTGTAGTTCTATACACTGCTGTTAGATTTTTTATTAATATTATGCAGATATTTCAGTACATTTTATTTTTTACATTCCCGCTATTTGCAGCAATGCCATCCACCATAATTCCATAAAGGAATCTTGGCTTGCAGCTTGCTGCATGGCCCACCACCTACCGGTTATAACACTCAGAATCTGATGGAGCTAAAAGTCTTTGCTTTCTATTGCACTCAAAATGGCATATCATGTTTACAAGAAGCAGAATATCTAATATATCACTAGACCAAGATATCCTCAGTTTCACTGGCTTCACCATGAAACTTTTCAATCAGGTTTAAAAAGAACCAACAACATGTAAAATAATAGTTATGGGCTCAGCAAACACTAATTAGTGGTCAATACCAAGCATATTAATATCTGCACACGAGCTATTACCTATTAAATTCATTGATGCCTGCCATTCTATATTAACTGGAATTATGAAGACAAATGGAAGCTTAACCAAGAACAGTTCTAACTTTACATTCTACAAGCACACTGGATTTTGGCTTAGGGTGAGATTATTGTTGCTCCATCTACCAACTCATGACAACACAAGCAACATCGAGTGCCTTTGTCTGTCCCATCCCAGTAAAACAGCATTCCAGTACAACTACAAGCCAGCAGGCATGTTTTATCCAAGCCATACTCATTTCAATATAGGGTGAAATCCAAAACATGCTTAACGTCCACGCTTACGAATCTCAAGCATCGAATCATGAGTCATACTCAAACACAAAACCCCAGAAGATCTGAACACTGATTCCATCAATTCAATTCGGTTGCATTATTTCTCTATTATCTAGGTTTCCACTGCCTCAAAGTGATTAAACCAGCACCCTCAATTCCTCAAAACAAAAACACAACGCACCATGAGCTTAGCTAAAACGCGACACCAATCCTAACCATAAAGAAAAACACCGAAGAACTCACTAAATCAACAAACTCTCCAGCGGAGGAGAAACTTTATTTTAGCTCTCTAGGTTCCCACAGCCTCAAAATCGATACAATCCACAGTGCTAAAAAAAAACCAAAAAAAATTTGGAAAAGTGGAATTTCGTTTTTGCATTGCACTACTGTGAGGGGAATCAGAATTCAGAAGAGCTAAAAGAAAAAAAAAAAAAAAAAGAAACTTTAAGTGACAGAGAATTGAAGCAAAGAGAATGAAAAACCCTAGGGTTGAGGGAGGTAAGGTAAGCAAACCTTTTCGTTTTTGAAGCGGGTTCGGACGTTGCCGAGCTCCTTGTCGACGCGGAGGCGCTCCTGCTCCTTGTTCTGGCAATTGCGGATGTCGCTGATGAACACCGAAAGCCCTCTCATCCCCGACATCGCCATCTTCCCACTGTAGATCCCACCAATCCCCCTCTTCCCCTTCAGATCCAACTTAGATTCAGATTCTCCTTCCTTCAAATTTGATCAGAATCTCCCGAATCCGCAGTTCCAACGAAAACTCACAATTCAATTGCGCGCACGCAGATTAGAGAGAGAGAGAGAGAGAGAGAGAGAGAACTCCGTTACGGAAGGTCTGATCTAGAGCGAGAAACAGTTCCACGACGAGAAGGTAGAGAGAGAAGAGAAGGTGGACTGACGAAAATTGAAAAAAAAAATGTCGTCGCCACGCTGCTGGAAAATTCCCCTTTTTATTTTACCATTTTCATTCTAACTTTTCTAATTAAAATTAGGCGATGACTGTTCATCCTATTTTAGACATGTCTTTCGACTTATTAAGTTTAACGAGATATAATAGAGCAAACCAGATAAAATTGACCAGATAAGCTAACCTATATTGGCTCTAATTTTCATTTTTAATTCTATCATCATTCACCGTTTTATTTAATTTTATTGCTCACCTAAAACTGTTATTTTTACCGGGACTTGACCGCGAATTTATAATTAATCAAACAATCTTTTAAAATGAAAAATCATCGTCAGGTTTTATTATTTTTCTCACCCTTGCTGTCTTATTTTAATTTTGAAGTGAAGTGGTATCTTTTGTACAGGTCAAAGTCATATTTTTCATCACTTGCTTTTCGGATTCAATTTGTGTGTGCGCATTGGGATGTGCGAGGGGTTCGCAGTAGTACTTCGTATCATGTCACAGCTCTACCATTAACGCACAATACAGTAACATTTCATTAGGTATTATCGTCTCATCGAACAAGATTTCTATTCAGATCATAATCTTATTATCCTTCATAATCTTATTTCGTCTTAATTATTTTTGTTACACTATGTAGATTCTATTTTATTTTTGTTTATGCCCTAAGCTTTTATTTTTCTCATGGTTGTATCATGCTCACAGACGTTACCTTTCTAATATAAGCCTTCAAATCCTTTTCCAACAAGCAAATTTTATAGTGCAATAACACTATTTTATTGCGTCACTGTAACATTTTTAAAAATTTTTATGCAACTTTGGCATACGACTTTAAATGTTACAACATTTATTGGCCTTCCTAGTCAAATGAGTATTTACTCCCAACGTCACAGCTGTCAAGCTTCATAGAATCGAGCTCACAGCTATGTTGGGCCCTCCCAGCATATGTTTCCTCTAGTCAGAATTTTTCTTCTGAGGGACAAAAACAGGCCTTTAATTAGTCCTTTATTTAATTTGTCATTCTGAATAGTATACAAATGAAATGAGCAACTGCTACATAATTTATACTACTATATCTCAAAAGGTCCGGTTGATTTAGATTTTTATAGAATTATTGTCTGAAATAATTGATTTTAAAAGAATTGATTCATATTTGAGAAAGATGTTAAAAAAGTAAATTTAGAAGAATTGAAGTGAGATAAATAAAAATAAAAAATAACATTTTTAACTTCCATCGGAATCAATTATTTTCAAGTAATGCACTTCTTCTGAACCAAAACAAACACTTTCATTTCCGGCCAAAGTGATTTTATGCGCCGCATCGTGATAATAAAGCCAATCCAAACAGGCTGTTAAGCGTGTATGCAAATGAACTGCAATCTTGGGTGTAAGCTTTTGTCAGCAAACAACAAAGGGCTCCAAGAGAAGGTGGTTCGGCTGTCTATTTTGAGTATTTTCTCAGTTGAAGCCGTGTCATTGTAACCTTTGAAATTTAGTACTAGTATCGTATGTACACTAACGCTTCACATACTTTCCTTATGTATCCGATAAAAGTCAGAAATACCCTCACTATTGACAATTTACTTCCATTAATTTGACTTATCGCCACAAGATGGGTGCAGATATAACCATATGCTACATTAATGCTATCAACCACCCACTAGTTTTCAGTTGATGACAATACTTCTATATCAAAAGAAGTTGATGACAATACATGCTAATTATACTTCTCCCAAGGCTACGTGATTAAGCACTCAGCCACAAAATGAAACTAGCAAAAGATGAGTGCACTTAATTTTAAAAAAATAGTTTTAATTTTCATTCTCTGTTTCATTAATTTTTTATATTTCAAGATTTTATGAAAAAAAATAAAAAAAACTGAAAACATGAAATAAAAACTGAAAATCATTTTATAAAACTAAATAGACCTTTTAAGAGTATCCTAAAATTTTTTACAACTTAAGCGCCTAGAGAAAAAGGTAAATGAAAACTTAGTGGGCTAGTGCTTTGTTTGGTTTGTAAGATGCTAAGCCTAAAAGTACTTTTATTCACCTTAAAATGAAAATGAGAAGTTTTAAGTGTGTATGTTTGGGTACTCAATTGTCAAGATGAAAATTACTTTTAAGGTGAAAAAAAATAATTTGGTGAAAGGAGAACTAATTTACTTTTCATTCTCATTCTAATAGAATGAAATCCACTTTTACACATCTACCCATATTGGTAACTTACTTTTGCATATTTACCCTCATTTTAACTTATTTTTCATTCTCATTCTAAAGAATAGAATCCCTTTTTATAATTGTGTTTCTAAAAATAATTTTATTTTATTACTTCCAAACAAAAACCATTCTCTTCAACTTACTTCTGAAATATTAAAACCAAAATCAATTCTTTTCCACTTAATTATTCCAAAAGTAATTATAGTAAAAGATAAATCAAACGGAGGCTTAAATGATTGCACAAGGATCTTCTTTTTGAAAGCTTAGACTGCTACCCAAACAAATGAAATTGATAACTTCAGACCATGCTCAGTTTTAGGAAGGTCAATTCCTCTCAAAGCAAATCTTTTTGATAATCCTCTCCAACTCTTAACACAACCTAGTTGCATAAGATTGAATGATATTGAAAATAAAAAATATAAGAGAGAGAGAGAGAGAAGTGTAGAAAAGAAAAGGCGGCATGAGTGGAAGCCTATGGTCCTACTTTAATCACAACAGCAATGCCCACCAGAATGAAAAATTGATGGGATCCCCATTACTCAATTTAAGTGAGAACCTTCTGCCAGGGTCAAGAAAAAACCTTGAAAAAGGTTGCACTTGGAAAGTATAGATGACAGGGGGGCACTCATTGTACACCACTCCATTTGGCCCAGTCTACAAACTGCATGCCACCATAGATGTTGTTACCAAATCGTACTCCTACAGTGAAAGCCATTGCAACAAGTGGGACCTTCTTTGCCACCGGAGATGCTTCTACAACGCGTTCCAATCCATTAATGATTTGATAACGAGTGTTGGATGACACAGCAAGAAAGAAACCTGATACAAGAGAGAAAAACCAATTAAGCAAACTAAGTACATTATTATACAGCAATAACCTTATAGCATTTTCTCCTCAGCTATATCCTATGGTATGTCCTGTAACTCTAGCACAAATAATGTATAGCTGGTCTGTCCTTCCTTTTCACTTTCTCATCACTAGTAAGAAGTTGAAAGGCACATGAACAGATGCAAATGCATCAAATGTGAAATTATGCAACAACTAAGCTCAAAGTTATATGGTTTATGATGCTATGGTCTACCAAGTAAATAATAACAAATGATGATGCTCAATCAAGTGTGATGTGTCCATCTTGCCAGCAAGTTAAACAATAAATATATACTTTCATGACAATAACTGAAATGATATTTTTTTGTATAGGATGTTGGGAACAACATTAATATGAAACTCTTCTTTCTTTGCCATTTTGAAATTTAGTTTCGTACTCAAATTTTAATCCATTCATACAACCGAACCAAGAAACTGAATAGAACACAACATTAATCAGATCCACATATGCTCAAAGAGAAGCCCTTGGAATAAAGTGCAACAGACTTTAGATATAAAAACTGAAAACCAAAGCAAGACCTACCCCAAAGAGCAGCACTTTGCAGAAGTGGAGGCACAGGTATGTCTTCTTCAGATTTCCTAATGCTCCTGTTTCAAATAAAGAAAAGAAAAAATTCATCAATAATTTATAAAAGCAAATGGAAAAAAGAATCATTTGTTGTTTTCTAGAACTATATATATATATATATATATCTCAAAAGAATTGAAGAATTAATGATAATGGAGGCAACAAAAAGATTTAGTAAATAAGATATCTGGGTAGACATACCTTTTGGCATTCATAATCATATTTGCAATTCCTTGACCAATAAGACCACATCCAAAGCCAACAGATCCATACAATGCACCCTGAACACAGAATGTCAGGCATTCACAGTAATAAACTGGTAGCAGCAACCATATTAAGTCAAAAGTCAAAGAAGGATGGCACAATGACTAGTAACACAGCAAATTAAAGCACTCCGTCACATGCAAACAAAGTTCAATCATACTTGTTGGCTTTTATCATGCAACTAAACAGTGATTTATCATTCGAAGTTTCAGAACATTTGGCACCTTGTAAAAGTATGTGGCAATGCGCTGATTCACAGAGAATTTACATCCTGGCCTTTCAGCTTCAAATACACTGCATTCAAGTAGCAATTTAGTATCATATCAATAATGGGATTCACATTCAGCTAGCATAGGGAAGTTAGGCATGACTGAACGAGGGGTAAACATTTTCTTACTTTTCCCTGAAGTATTATTCTTCACAACTACTTAACACAAGAAATCTTAATCTTAGACTTGAATTACTAATTAACTCCAGACTCCATATACTACATTTAACAGAATAAATGGCTCACTTGAGCAGATACAAAACAAAATTGGTGATTTTCAAAGGAAAAAAAAATTCAGCCTTAACACTGCAAATAAACAAACCAGCGAAATCGCCACAACCAGATAGTGTTGACAAGCTCAACTATCTGCTCTAACCTATACATAAAACACTATTGAATTAATGACATTTTCATCTCCTTTTCGTAATTGATCATCTGGTTGTTTATCTGTATTAGAAATATTCCACATGAAAATCCACCAATCAGTTGGTTCTTTAGTACACACTGTTGGGACCCAAATAAACAATCAACAAAGTAAAAATATCAATTGAAAAGAACCCTAATGGCTCCAAAGTAGTGAAGATGCACAACAGACAAAAATTCAGGCATGTCAGAAGACCTCGATAGTTAATTGACACACAAACACAGAGTCAAACACAAGCAGAAACTAACCTGCTAGGAAGAGCTGCACAAGCATGTTGAATGCGTCCAAGCAGACCTCTGGACAAAGAAGGCTTTCCAATTCGAGCATAGGGTGCTAACATGCCCACCAAAGCAATGTCAACAACTATTCCAACCAAAAGATCAGCAGCATACAACTCAAACTCAGTCCAAAAATCCTTGCCCCTTTTCTGAACCTCTGCAAACGTTGCACAACAAGAGTCTATAACAATCTGCATGTTCCAAATCAAGTACCATTAGTCTTAAAAGGCTAATACCACTAGAAAAGAGAAATTCTTATATGCAGAGCAAACAATAAATCTCTTACACAAGCATCCAATCATGTTTTGCCACATCATCATTAGAGGTAGATTCAACCACCCACTACCTCGAAAGTCTTACAAATACAAACATATGATTGGTTGATAACATAAAACTTTTTTACATTGTAAGTAGGTCAAAACTATACTCTTATTTTTATCACCACTCTCAGCATATAAGAATTTCTCACTTGATCAACTCCATATCATAACCATAACCATATTGATGATAGAAACAAACCTCTGTCCCAACTTTGAATAGAAAAGAAGGATCAGCCAGCATCCGATTCCTCAACATGGAACAATGCTTCATCAGAAACGACAGTGGCCAAGCCGAACCCTGTAACACAGAGAAAAAAAAGCCAAAATAATTGCGCTTAACCGTTGAACAATTGGAAAAAAATAAAAATGCCAACTTTGAACCAAAAATCCAAACTTTGAGAGACCCCCGCCTGTAATTCCAAGTAACGATGAAGGAACATCTCCCGAATCCCCGTGATCTTCGCTGCCTCCACCATGTCAGAAGGAAGCTTCACGCCCCGTGCTTCAGCTTCCTCCATAACCGCTTCGAAATTTAACAGAGCCCCGAACTCTTCATCTCCATAATCGTTCCCTCCTCCTTCTCCTCCTGCTCCGTCGCCGCCGGAACCTCCGTTACTGCCAGCGGCGCCGCCACCGTCACCACCTTCTCCGCCAAGCTTGGGGTGTTCACTAGGGGTGACAGTGTTGGAGAGAGGATCAGGGGCGGTGCAGAGGATCCTGAAGGAGCGAATAGTTTTGTGGAGAATGGGGAGAGTGTGATGTTGTTCCAATGAAGGGGTTTTGAGAGTGATGAATTGGAGGAGGGTGTTGTTGGTGTGGTGCCATGTTGTGGGGTTGTTGGAGATGGCGAAGGTTGAAGGAGGAAGTGGCATGTTGGTGCCGCCGCAGGTAACAGTAGCAGGGGAGAGCGCAGTGAGTGAAGCTGCACTTTTTTTTTTTCGGTCAGAGCAGATCAGTGAAACGAAGTGAGGGAAGGGGAAGTGGGCTTTGATTGGGCTGAGGAACACCAACGTCAGTGAAACAGGGTACAATTCCAACATCACATTCTGACATGGAGAAGTACATATTTTACTTTCTTTTTTTTTTTTTTTTTGGCTTAAATGAAATTATAAAAGATATTGCTAAAATATTTATTGAAACTGTTTGGCACGGTCTTTTCCTAGTTTGGATGCTTGGCTATCATACTATGCATGTTGATATGGGTTGTTTGGAAGTCTTCTTGGTTGTGTCCACTGATCAAATTTCCCCTCATTACTTGGACCTTGGTTTGATCTTGTGTATCCGTGCTCTGACTTTGGGAGTGTTTATTTTGATTTGGCCTCTCAGATTGCAAATCGGGCTGCAGATCATGTGGCAAAGATAGGTGCTGCTTCAGGCTTGAATTATTTTAAGTGGCAATATCCTGGAATGGAGCACAATAACATTATTCTTGTTGATTTAACCAGCTAATCTTGGTTGTGTCTTTGTATTTTTTCTTACCAAAAAAAAATTGCACATTTCAGGATTTTAACTTGTGTTCTCATCTTTCTTAGATCAAATTACTTATCACTTATCTAACAACTTATTGGTTGAAGAAATATAATTTTATTGGTGAAAAAATTATATCATTGATAAAATAATTTTGTAAAAAAAATTATACCGACTTATGATCCTCTAAAACTTATTCATCATATTAAGATTAATTGACCCATAAATTTGGGCTTAGTTTCTACCATTTTCTCATCCAAAAAATTATATTGTTGACAAAATAATCCTAAAAAAATAAATATATGTTCACCCTGTTCCTCTGAAAAAAAATGCACCTAATTAATGGATTAGATTTCTGGGTAGTCTGAACAATAGAGAAATATTTATTTTGATTTCTAAAATTATATATATACTTCATCTTAGTCTCAAAAATTAAGAAAGTGGCAATTTAATCATGAAATTGTAAAAAAGGGTTCAAATTAGTTCCTATAATAGTGTTAACAAGAACTAATTTGAATTACTAAAAGAACTAATTTGAATCTCTTTTTATAATTTTAAAGACCAAATTAACATTTTCTTAATTTCTAGGACTAAAGTGAATCACATTTACAATTTCAACATCAAAATAACCCTTATCTGAACGGTATTAATGAAAACATCAATTGAGTAGTTCTCCCTATTCTAATAATAAAATTTGAAAAAAAAATGAATAAAGTTTAAAAAAAAGAACAAAAACAGCAATTGAATAAAGTTAAAAAAAGAAAAAGGGAACGTCGCCTGAGAGATTCGAACTCTCGCGGGGAAACCCCATGTACTTAGCAGGCACACGCCTTAACCACTCGGCCAAAGCGACGCTTGTGCTGAGTGATTCCCCATAATTGTCTTCACAAGAATGTAGATGGTAAAGTAATGATTGTAATTTTTCTTTCTATCAGAATAAAATAAACTGAAACCTTAAATTTAAACAGTCATTTTAGCTTTTATTGTTTAATTAAACTTTAGGCAAAGTAAAGCACTAATATTCAATATTGCAAACATTTTCAATTTTCAACTAGTTTAGTAAATTACAATTGAAAGAATTAGCAGATGTCATAACTCCAAGGATTAAAGGCCGAATAGATGCCTGCCAACAAGCATACTATATTTGTTTTTGTCATTTAAAAGAAATTGCTTTACACTGGTGTCACAACTATACAACATTTGTTGTCTACAAAAGAAACTATGCTAAAACACTTGAGTTAAATGTCACTTCCAAGGGACATCTATTTGTTAGCTCCAAAATGCATCAGCTTTTCATCTTCAATGGAGTGGGAGGACATACATGAATCCTTCTTCGTTGACAATAATGGCCTTCACAAACGAAGTCTAAAACCCCATCTTCCAATGTCAAGATCTTGGAATGAAAAATAAATCCGTATGGATGAATACATGAACTATATACCTCAGACAAACCAGACGACTTGTGAAATTGCCTGTATGAATGTACAACCAACACTACCCAAGGGAAAGAAATGGAAAATGTTCAGATATCAAAACATTTGAAATAAAGACATGTATTAATAAACATTTTCCTTCCCTTTCCCTCGTACAAAAATTTTAAAAACCACACAACGGCTGTAAAGTATTTATAAACAGAGGAACTCTGGTTTCTTGATGCTCAAGAAACACTTTCCTTGTGTCTGGACTTGTGGGAAAGGCGGGCCCTTTCAGTCGATGCTCTTGGTATGGATCGAGACCGGTCAAGGGATTCTGGCTGAGCATCTGAAAGCCTTGGAATAAGCTTACACCCGCGATTTCTCACACTCAATCGAGGGGAATTAAAGGAACTGCGAGGTGTGGCCACACTTTTCATTTCTTGCTTGATTTTGCTGAATTCTTCTTCAAGCTCTCCGACTCTAGAACTCATCCTGTCCATATCTACCTTTAGGACCTGATTTTCATGCACGACAGACACCCAACCATCCCTTTGTACAATTTCACCTGCTGCATCACCCAGGGCCATTGGAGGAGCAGGAGCTGCCGGAGCCGTTCCACGGTTTTCACCATCCAAAGAATTGAGACATCCAGCTAATGCTGTTCTCAAATGTAGCTGTTCAAAGAACAAGACTTGAAGAACAACTCTGAGGGGTAGCCTGTCATTTTGGGAGGCATGAGCACAAGCATGGATTGAGAATTTCTGGTAATCAATGATGTTGCATAGTTCTTCCTTCTCTTTATCAGATAGCCAAGGATGAGCCTGCAAAACACCATAGCAATCATCAAACTAACAATCCATAACTACAGATAGGCCTTTATGTTAAAAAAAAGGATCTCAGGAAAATCAAACCTTGAAATATATGTCCAGTGCCCTGTAAAGTCCATCATGCAATGATCTTGATGATTCAGGGAGGGCTTCCGTAAGAGTGCGTATCGTTGCAGGTTTTAAGTTAACATCAGAAGCAATTTCTGCAAGATAGCTATCTACCAACTTTGCAACTTTCCTTAACGACTCAGATGGCGATGCTTGTAGGTCAATTGATGAAGGAGAAAAGGCAGTTAAATTTGACTCTTTAGATACAAAATGATGGACAAGCCGTTCAATACAATCTGTGTCATATAATGTATCAGAATCTGAATATGTAGGGATTAAAAGACTATCAAGAGTTGCCAGTTCCAATTGCAATCCTATTCTACTCTCTAAAGAATCCTTGCAAGTTTGACTGACATTTAATATTGAAGCCACGCGTAGAAGTCCCAATAGGAATCGGCAAAAGGATTTTCCCTTCTTTTCAGGAAGAAGTTTCTCAATTCTTTCCAATAGAACCCTCTGATCAACAGTAGCAGGTGTCAAGCTGAAACTTGCAACTGTTCTAGCTTTCCCGCCTTGTCCAGCCTGCCACCGTCCCAGGCCTGGCAAGTACTTTCTAGAATAGTACATTATGGCACCTGCCAGGTTTTCGGGTCTTATACCTCTTGCTTGCATCATCTTAATAAGTCTCTCAAACAAACTCACGCTGAGATATGAGATGTCTTCGAACCACCAATTAGATTCTGAGCTACGAATTCTAGCACCAGTGTTTATACCATTCCATAGAATGCTTCCACCAGGGCTCTGAAAACTCCCATACATCATCATGGGCCATCCAAACAAACTTGGGTCAGTACAAACCATCATGGATAGAGCATTCATACACTTGTCCACTAAATGAAGCTTTTCAGCTCTTGGTAGAACAGGCTCAGCACTTTGGAGAGCCAAAATACAATCTTTCCAGTTGTGCAGTATACTTTTATGGAAAAAACTCTCTGATTTTGACAGCAAGTTATCTTCTTCAAATTCATCTGTCATTTGAAGATAGTCTGCAGCACAGTAGACCAATAATACATTTCTGGCTGACAGTTCCACACGAGGCCCATAACAGAATTTGGCTGCAATTAAGAAAGTGTCAGGACCACCAGGAAATTCTTCCAGCACCATGGTCATAGTCTTCCCATATGAATTCTTGGACTCTTGCATTGCTCGAGCAAATTTGCCACATTTTGATACAAGAGGGAACTGCAGTTCCATTGCATATCTTACTCAAACTCCAATGCAGCAGTACAAAAAGTTGTTTGAAATTCCAAAGACATAACAGTATGACTACCATAATCAAGACTTGATTCCAGAACCCTCCCCCAACACCACAAAACAAGAAAAAGTACACAACACATTTTTGCATTAACTTGAAATACAAGCAACATTGCCAACTATGTCAAGAGTCAAACCACTGAGATTTTGCTCTTAGTTCTTATGGGAGGACCTATAAAACTAGTTGAGAAAGAAACGGAACCAAATGTTCACAAATCGCCATATATAATATACTACATCAACTAGTATAACTTCCAAAGCAGAAAAGTATGTAAATCAGACATGTTTGAAGTTGTGTTATGGGCCATTAGCAAAGATCACAACTTTAGCAAAACTAGATAAATTTTTAGCTTCAACACTTACTAGGTGGCCAACCACCGAGTTAGCAGTGGTAATTACAAATCTATACTGATGGAGGTGTACCCCAAACTACATCATACAATCTAAACGCAAGCTTTTATAACCATCATCCTAAATAATACCAAATAATCTTAAAAGCATTTAAGATGACTTGTCCTGCTGTCTCTGCCTTTGTCTCAACTTAAGCTGCAGGAATTTCAATATTAAGGTCTAAAAATAAACCAACAACGGCAAGGCCACAACCTCTGAGAAACATACATGTAGATTCTAGCGTAGGAAGATCCATAAGGTTATATCATACTAAATCTCAAGACATGAATAAAATATATTGTGAAAGGTGTGATCTCCACAACAGGTTGTATCTCTAGCGAGTATAATCCAACCCCCTTGTTGATAGAGGGATGCTTAGTCTGCACTTAAACAGTAGAGAAAGAACAAAACTAACAGCAAAAGCATAAGCCATAAGCCAAGAGCACATCAATTGGGTTGGAATTGGACCAACCTTCAAAGAAAACCCCCCAAAAGAAACGTTAGGATAGTTCTAGAACAAAGAAAAGGCCCAACAACTATTTCATCTATATATGCATAACAGAATAGTGGAAGGAAAAGAACAGCTTTGAAAGGAAGGCCTATACCTTATGGAGATGGAAAGTCACTCCCTCGATAGAAACAGCAATATCACTTGGCAATCCAGCACTGCAGAACCTACCAAAACCACAAACCACAGCCAAAAAATAAAAACAAATAACGATAAAAATCACATCAAACATGAAACACCCCCTTTTAAAAACTATACACAAAATGCATGTGTGAGATGGACTCCACTCACTGAGCAATCAGGGGAACAGAGCATGTCATTTTCGTAAAACAAAAAGGCGATTCAAGCCATGATTAGGATTCATTCAACACGATCATCAAACACAGAAAGGCCATAAATTCCATTACCCACAAGAAAAAAAAAAAAGAAAAGAAAAAAGAAAAACAAGAATTGAACTTCAAAATAGAAACTTTAGATAGAAGGAATACCATTCATCTCCTTCTCTACGAAACCCAGAAAGCTTCCCTGCTGGAGCCATGGCTGAAGGAAGCAATAAGCAAACAGCCGTTTTTTTTCCTCCCTTCTCCCTCTACCAACCCAACAACATTTTGCTCCTTAACCGTTGCTTCTTAATTCAAAAAGAAAAGACGAAAAAACAAAGGGAAAAGGGGAAAAGCAAAAAGGTATGAAACAACGAATGAACGATGGGGAATGCAAGGAAAGGAAGAAAAAGAAGAGAGTACAACAGAACAAGGAGAGTTAAATAAGGACGTGAAGGCAACAACAGTGTGTCTTTACAGCTAAGAAATCAGAGAACCCCTCAACGACCCAAAATGTTCCTTCCTCCTGTAACATAACAGCGTTACACAACACAACACAAAACTCGCATACCGACCATGGTACGAAGAGAAGGTACACCATGGAAATAGAGGAAATGGAGAAAAGGAACGAACTTTGAATTAAGAAAACAGTGTTGTGGGAACAGAAAGTGACGCAGGGATCACCACGCCAGAACAGAACAAGTGGTCGTGTAAAGAAAGTAAAGGCTCAAATAAAAATAAGTAAATAAATAAGAGCTTAATTTATTATGGTCATAATAGTAGCATGATGTTATTAAATGTGAAATTTGAATGAATGAAGAGTTTAGGTTTTTGAATTCAATTTTATGTTAAAGTATAAAATACTCTAAATTTTATTTGAAATATTAAATATTATTTTTTAATTATAAATTTAAATTATATTCCTTATATGCACTATATATTGAAGTTGAGTTTAATTTTAATAGTTGACAATATAAATTCTTTTAGTAAAATCATTAGATGAATAGAATAAGATTGATTTTCATTCCATGACTTCAAAAACCACGCACGTGAAAGGATTTAATTAGAAACCAGTATTAAAAACGTTGTACACAATTATTGCATTTAAATTAAATCAATAAAATGTTTACAAAGTAAACAAATCATTTAAAGTTTCCATTTTCACAATCATCCACCTTGATTTGTAAGTTTAGTAATTAGTACAATTCTATTGATAAGTTTTACCAGAGTAATAAATCATGCAAAGTAACTATTGCATATAAATTAATAAATTCTCCATGTAGTGTATTATCACATGAATGAATTTATTTGACTCCCATAGTTAACAATATATTATTAAATAATAACATGAAAAGTGATGTTAATAGCATAATAAATTAATCTATACATAATTTTGGAAACAATTATTATGAAAACTGTATTCTTTTTAATATTAATGTATTAATACATCATTAGGTAATAATACAAAATTAATATTATTGATGTACAGAAATTAAAATTTTTTAGTATGTAATGAGTGAATTGTAATAAATTGCACAGCATTATATTTATATATTTATATTATAAATAATAATTATAATTAAATTTTTTTAATGATATAATATAACAAAATGGGACTTAATCCTTTTTGGTCTCTTCTTTCTTGTCTTTTCTTGTATGAGTATTATTGAGAGGAATGTTATCTTGATTCTTTGGTGGTTGCCCTGGCACTTTCTTTTCTTTCATTTGTTTAGGGCTTTATGTTTTATTTTGTTGTTCCTTTGTGTTGTTTTCATTATTTTCCCTCTGAGTTTTCTATTTTCCCTTTTGTAACTGTTTTAGTTTCCATTTGTGGGCGCTGTTCTTTTTATGTATTTAAATTTATATTAAAAAGAGACATGATATACTATTTAAGTTGTAACACTACTTGTGTTGATCTTTGATATGAAAGATGCATAGACATTGATAATTTTTAGATAAAGATCATAGTCACATATGATAGTTAATCTAAAATATAAAATATATTTTTTTGGTAAGAGTATAAAATATATTTATTTGTTATTCAATCCACATCTAAAGTATCTATTTTGATTTGAAAAGCGGTTAAACCTTCCCATTAATGATTTTTTTCAATTTCCCTCGGAAAAAAAAAATATCAAAATGAAAGTTATGAATAAATGCGACAGGGACAAATGGGAAAGACCACACAGGGAGCGTAGTCGGGGCTAAGAAGAACATAACGAGGTCAATAAATGACAGTTGAGGTTGAGTGCGATCCATTTTTGTCCCCCCCTCCTCCATCCCTTTCATTCTCTCTCTTCTCTTTCTCTCTGTTTTCTAGTTTGTTCTTTCCTTCTTCAATCTTCTCGAGCTATATTCTATTCTATGGGCAACGAGAAGAGGGGCTTCTTTTGTGGTTGCCATCGTTAGGTGAGTAGGACCCCCGCTACTAAACACAACGTAGGACAATTAATGCATTATCATGCATTTCAGTGTTTTGGAAAATTCGAAAGGGAAACTTCAAATTCAATGTTTGGTTCGCTGCAAGCTAGCTAGCTATACGTGTTTAATTTGTACCTCATACCATACTAAGATTCATCATGGAGGAGAGAAAAGTAAAAAAAGGCGAGGCTTTTTATTTTCAATTTTTATTTTTAGTTTTTTAATTTTCTAAAATTTATAAAAAAAAATTTAAAAATTAAAAATTATAATTTTTAGAATTTTTAATTTTTTTTACAAATTCTGAAAAAATTAAAAATAAAAATTAAAAACTAAAAATTGAAAGCAAATAATCCCTTATATTTTTAAGATGTGTATCTGATTTAATTTGTAAAGGGAAATAGCATCTATTTATAAGTTTAAAGTAATAAAGACAACAAATTGATCTCAAAATAAAAATATAATAATAAAATCAAACTAATAATAAACTAAATCAGCTTAAATAAATCTATGATAATTATTATCCTTAACACTTTTGTGTTTTGAGTTTTGATTGAAAAAACTGATGATTACTACAATCTACACATTCTTTACAGATTTAGATAAATCCATGCCTTATATTGTCCAGTGTATTTATGGAGAGTTGTCTAATTACAATTTAATTATCGTATAATATATATACCAACAAGATATCGATCAAGATGAAAGAAAGTCAAGTCTTTTAAACATATAATCATAGGTTCGGTACAATCAGCAAATGGATTCATATTCCAAAAGGGGTATAAAAAGCAACCAGCACCAGCAAACCAGAGTAGCAGAGCGCATGCAATTAATTATATTGGAACTAATTAATGCAACTGGCTTTCAAGGGCACGAGTTAACTTTTTAATGTAATTACATTTTATTTACTATCTCCTTGCATTTTTATTGCGTCCAGATATATTAAATTTTTAATGTACCAAATTTTTACCAATTTCCTACAAGACAGTGAAAGATGGACAAATGAAGTAGCATGGTGTTAATGCATTGACCAAAAGTTTTGAGTGACTCCCATATTTTAAAAAGATAAAAACTCATCTTTTCAATATAAAACATATTTTTTTAATTTATTAATCAACAATAGTTAGATAAATCCTTTATTTTGTTCTACTATGCTCGCATGAGTGTCCAACTTTATATAGATACTAACGGGTTGTTTACTTTCAGTTTCCAGTTTTTATTTTCAGTTTTCCAATTTTCGGAAAATTGTGAAGAAAAAACTGAAAACTGAGATTTGTAGTTTTCAGAATTTTCAATATTTCCTTCACAAAATCTGGAAAACTAAAAACTGAAAGCAAACAGTCCCTAATATTTTGATTATATATGAAGAATTACAGTTACGTTTATAGTTATTAAACCTGGCTCAGCATTTGACTCGATCGAAGCATTGGGTCATTGCGTCGCTAGTTTAACTAATAAGTCATTGGTCCAACCGGTTGAGTCAAATGTAATTAAATAAATATATAAGAATATATTAAAATTAAAATAAAGACGATGAAATAACATAAAATATATAAATTTAACATATCCTTTGTGTAAAATATATGTTATTGTTGGAAAAATACATCACACATGGTTTGGGGGCAAGGGGTTGTGTGTTTATCTTTCTTAAGGTCTAGAGTTCAAATCTCATTTTTATTGAAAATGGATTTTTGAGCACATTTTACTAGCCACCGGTTGGTTCATGGTTTGCACCGATTCAAGCACATAACCAATAAAAAAACTCAATACCCAACTCGAACCAGTCACAAGCCTGGTTCATCGATCAAACCGATTCTGGAAACTATGGCCAAGACTGCATAGGTAAAACACAATGTTTCGGATAAAGTATGATTTATCATATGCTACACATTTAGTCATATTTATTCTATGAGTCTAAATGCTAAAAAAAATGGCTAGATTATAAGATTTAGCGATGTTTGTTCAAATTTCATTGCAACCAACATAATCTTAGAAGTACAAAAAAAATATTAAAATCAATGTATAATTTGATTCGTATGACATCATATATTTAATCTTTAGTTTATTTGCGCTTTTTCCCTCTTCCAGAGTTGAGTATAACATTTTTTTAACTTTTTGGGGACTAAATTGCATATAATGTTGTAATAAAGAGAGAAGTACCTATAACTTGTTGCATACAAAATAGGGCTAGGGGTGGAGACAGGCTGAGTCAAGCCAGGTTTCTCCCTTAATAGGCCAGGTCTGAATTGTGACTCATTAGCCTAAGCTTGGTTTGTGGCTTGTTATTGGCTTTATTTTAAGCTTAAGCCTGACCTATTCAAAAGTTTGACCTAACATGAAATCTATTAAGTGTTAACAAAGCTTGTAATTTATAATTTATAATATTAAAAAAATGCAAAAAATGAGCGATCAATTGTTCAATAATCCAATAGGACATGCAATTTAAATGAAATGATATAATAAACCTTTGAAAGAAAAGATTATGTGCATACACGACATGAAAGTTTGGGTAGATTAGTGGTTAGTAGAACAGAAGGCTAGGCATAGCTATGGGTATGAATTTTAGGTTTGATATTTTACAAGTTTAATCAATATAATGGACTGGGCTAATAGATTTGGTAGGCTATATAATGGGCCTAGAGACCTTTAAGAAAAGCAAAGTATTGAATAAGCTTGAGAGCCATAACCTCTTCATAGGCTGATTGGCCTATTTCCACCCTAGACAATGTGCATTGGGAGGCCAATATTGTAGAATGACATATTGTTTTTAGTTCCACAATATCATAGTTGACCACACCTTCAACAAAGGTTTCTATCCTCATCTTTTCCAGAAAGGTTGCACACAATGAGTTTGAAGGTTGGAATCACAGTTAGGTTATGTTTGGTATATCATATAGGATAATGTCTAATAATATTAGACTCAATAGTTTAAGAAATCGATTGTATAACTTTTTATCCTCTTCACTATTTGGTGCATCACGTGATTGGTCGTAGATGAGCGAAAGAGCATTGGGGGCTATTGGATGGAGTGGCAGGGACGTGGTGATTGGCAGGGGAAAATGGTTAGGGCGGCAGCGACCTGTGGATGTTGCTGAGGGGGGAGGGGAATGACCGGCAAGTGGTGTCTGGTGACAAGCAAGCGGCGGGTTGGGGGCAGGCCTTGACATAGAAGAGTAAGCTATGGTTAATTTAAAATTGATTAGTAAAAATAATACTATTAGGTGTTATCAAATTTCTTAGAAACTGAAAACTTAATCCTATAGTCATAGGATAAAAATAGTTGACTGGATAATATCATACTACCATATGTGAGACAAAGCATACGATAAAAATTGACCTTATAATATTAATTGATACAATTGGATCTATCCAATGGATCAAATGGGGCTTTAACTACTGCTCGTACGATTGAAACTTCAATTGTGTTTTCAACCCATTTAATTCAGTCCTAGGTAGAAAATCACGGAGACTACTAGCAGTCTCTTGAACAATTTGCAGCATAATACAAGACGATAGTTTCCGCTTGTTTTCTTAAACGGGATTTTCACGTTGAAAATAAAAGGGGCAACTCATTGGCCATTGCCTGTCTATTTCATCTCTCAAGTGAGTCACACCACGTTTGATTCTATTCGAGGCATGCAATATAATCAACTATGGGAAGAAACAAACATGATGGCAGTTACATAGTCAATTTATGTGGATGAGTACAAATTTTGGAATTGGAATGGTGGACCCAAGTGGTTACCAATGAGATTCTAATTTATGAGCCATTGTAACTCACTAGGAGCCATGTCTTATTTGTATCTTGCAGTGACAAGGAATTTGTTATTACTTATTTCCCAACTATGAATCAATAACATCTTTTTGAAGATTCCTAAACAATAGAAAAAAACTTTGTTATAATTGTGTTGTTAGAATGATAATAGATTATTGTTAACTTTTAAATAAATAAGTAAATTATGTCACTTCATTTGATATAATTACTATAGTTTTTGTTAGAAATTTTGATAATTTGATTTAACTAGTAATTTGGTCTAAAAAAAATACTTAGTATTATCCTTTTTGTATTTCGAAAATTATATTCGTCGAAATGAGATCCGAACCTATGACCTCATATATATTATCCAAATCCTTCACCGCTAGACTAATCCTAATGGTTTACACATGGCATTAGTTTAGTTCTTGAAAAAAATACATTAATTTAATTATTAAAAAATACATGTGATATCAATTTAGTCTCATAACTTTTTTGTATTAGTTTAGCTCCTAAAAAATACATGTGACGTCATTTTGATATGTGAAACATGTATGTGGCATATATTTTATCCATGTTTTTTCCTATAATTTCATAAACTAAATATGCATGTTTTGAAGATCAAAGTGATGTCAAATGCATATTAATAGATTAACAGATGTAAAACTTTTTCACAAACTAAACTGATTTCATATGTATTTTTTAGGAACTAAATCAATATTAGAGATTTTAAAAATTAAATTGTTGTCACGTATATATTTGAGGATCAAATTATTAGCGAGTTTAGCCTAATATTTTTATCAGCATAGCATTTTTTTTAAAGAAAAATAATAGAATTAGAGTTGTTCGCTATGCCTCTAATCCTTCAATAGTCCAAGTGGTCAATTGTTGCCATGGCATGATGGCATTGAAGTGAAAGACATTAAAGTTGAACCAGATTGCACGGTAAAAGCCAAGAGTCTGAAAATCAGATTGGATATCAATCCAGTCATGATAAATGTTCATATTCAATCAGTTTAATCAAGAATCCAATTGGAATATAACCAGTATATAATAAAACCTATATTCATATAAATATATAAAAGTATAAAATAAAATATATGCCATAAATAGTTAAAAATTAAATTAGGCATTAACAAAATTCATAAAATATAACATAATTTATCTCTTAATCAAAATAAACATTATCAATATGGATCAAATCTCTCAAGTTACTAATTCTCATACTAGAAAAGAAAAATAATTAGGAAAAAAAATGAGATTTTAGTTTCTTTTTTTAAAATAAAAAATCCAAAATGATCTCATTTTGCATATTTTTTATATTAAAAAAAACTGGTTTGGCTAGGCCGAGCTAGTTTACCTGGTTTACTGGTTCCTAGCCGGTTCAAAGCAGTTCTTGACCGGTTCTTTTCTAGCCGGCTTTTAGGGCCAACCCAGACCAGACAGCAGAATCGTTCCAAGTTCAGCTAGTCTGACTGGTTAGTCCGGTCTAGTTTTCAGAATATTGGTCAAGGCCCCTCTCCCAGTCCCCCCACTTTTAATTGGGTTTTTTTTTTTTTTTGTTACATTTTAATTGGATTTGGGTAACGCTTTTGCCTTACACCGCAAAATACAGATCATAAAAAATATAATATTTTTAAAATCTTGATTTCTCAAAATAATTTTATTTCGTTTAAGCTCTCTTTTTTTAAAAAAAAAAGTTAGTGTAAACGACTCTTGGAAAACTGTAGGAGTTATATTTTTCATCCTGATTCCCTGCAATAAGGATTATTATGCTCTTTTAAAAGAAAGAGAGACTTAAATAAAATATTTTGAAGGATTAAAACTATAATGCACTATATATTTATTTAAAGAAAAAAAAGGCCTGATATAAAGATGGTGTCTAGTTTTTTAATAATATTAGTTGAATACCTATACCTACTCCATGTTTAAATCAGATGCCCGTTTTCGAATAAAAGATCCGATGTCCTTTTTAAAGATAATAAATCAGATATGCATTTACCAGCAACAAGTTTTATAATCAACTAATACAATGTAAACAACAAATTCTATATTGAAATATCCACTACTATTTTTATGACCTGTTTGGATATACTATTTATAATTATTTTAATTTTCGGGAAGTTAGATGTCGCTTGTTTTAATCTTTTATTATAGTTAGCTATATAACTAATTATTTTCAAAAAGTCATTTTGGATGCTTTATTAAAGTCAAAATATCTACTTTCTTTTGAATTTTTTTTTTGGAAGCACTCCTTATAAGTTATTTATCTAAATGACCCTTGTCATGATATTTGCTGTTTAGATTTACTCCATATTGAGACTGACAAAATATGCTAAACTCATTAAATTAAATCGTTTAACATAATAAGAGTCCATTTGAGAAAATATTTTACTTAAACTCTTACGCGAAGAAACTTTTTAAAATTACTTTATGAACAAATTACTACGTATTTGAATATGTATTAATAAAAGTGATTATTTGAGTGTTTTAAAAAACATTTCTTAAGAAACTATTTATTTTAACCTCTAAAAAAATATTAAAAATTACTTTTTTAAGATGATATTAAAGATGACATTTTAGGAAGTAATAAATTGCATGGCTAAATAAAAGAAAAAAGTGAAAAAAAATTATATTTTTTTGCCGAGGAAAAGATTATGGATTTAGTTATCTAAACAGACTCTCAATCACTGTACTTGGAACACAAAAAAGGATATACATAACTAAACGACCATTATTAACCAAAAGAAAAGACCACACACTTTACTTTTATAAAAATATTATTTATACTAATAATATATGAGATATTATATCAACCCACATTTTATATATCATTGAATTAAATATGACCTCTATTTCGATGGATCCACACGATATCTCATATTTTATGAATATAAAATAACACGATTATTATTTTTAATCTCTATTAAATTTTGCTGAAAAATCACTATCTAAAATTATTACGAGCATGCCAATTTTAGGCATTGGTGTACTTTCTCCTAACGTTATAATGGAAGAACAATTGCTGCTACTATTCTCTGTTTTAATTCTTCGGGTTGGCGGAGCATTATCGCCATTACACGTCACAGTACAAAATCACGCATTTAAAAGTAAACAATAGCACACCTTTTCTTTATATTTTAAAAATTATAATAACACGAACACCCCTTTTATCTAATAATTTTCACTGAAACAAATATTCAACTGGCACCATTCAAATCTTCAGTATAATTCCACACCTGTAATTTTTAACAAGAACTTATGAGAGGTAAACTTAAATCTAAGAATGTGATCCACAAAATAAATTAATGACAAATAATTTAGGAAACATATGGGAAATGTTACAACTGAGTCTGGAAAGACAACACAGAGGAATGACTCAATACACCCCTAAAACACAAAAACATCTTTCCTCGTATAATGAAGGTCTCCAAACACGTCAAGTAACCATAATCTCTGCATGAACATTATTACATAGCAGAACAGATTGCCCTTGATGAATTCCTACATCTTATGAACATGCAATAAAGAAGGACATGGGCTACCGTGGGCTATTGGCTGCCAAAACCAAAGTGGGGAAAATTACCATGTATGTAAAATCAACCAGTAAACTATATGCAACGCACCCTACTGGGTTGAACAGTCTTCTTAATGCAGTACATCCCTATGTCCATAACAATGGAAGCTTAACTTGCCACAGGCTTGGCAATGACTTTCTTGATGGCTTCAGCATAAGTCCTGTGCTGATAGGTGAGAGTTGATTCAAGCAGGTCCCAAAGTGAGGTCTTGGGATTCCAGCCTGAAAAAGAGTCACCACCCCATTAACAAGATAAAGTAACTAAATAGTGTCAAAAGGTGAAAGTAAGGTGAATCAGGAGTTAAATGTTATTTGTGTGTCAAAAGTGGACACCCTCGGTGGACAAATAGAGAGCACCACTTTTGGTGTACAAATAACTTTGCTCGTGAATAAATAAGGAAACTCACCAAGCTGCCTGTTAATAATGGTCATGTCAGGGATTCTCTTGTCACTATCATCATATCCCTCACCATAAAATTCTTTGGAGCTGACATCAATGGTAGGAGTTTCCAAAGGTGATTCTCCACTTACCTTGGAGTAAACCTGCAGAGGTAAAGAAAAATAATTCTTGAATGCCCCCCAAACAACATGCAGAAATGCTAAAAATAGGGCCAAATAATCAAACTTGAACCTCTAACCTCAGTCATCATCTCAGCAAGCTGCCTAACTGTAACCTCATTGTTTGGGTTACCAACATTAAAAATCTGCCCATTGGCCCTAGCAGGATTTTCCTGTTGAAAGGAAATTCACAATTAGTAGACCAGCCAATAAGCACATTACTTTAAGGACAAGCCTCTACAATTATATGATCTGTATTTAAATAAGCAAATACAGTCTCAACAACAGAAGATTGGATATGGGAACCTACAATCATCAATAAGACGGCTTCAATGGCATCCTTAATATAAACAAAAGTCCTCTGGGATTGGCCACCATCCACAAGCTTGAGGGGCTCTCTCCGGAGGAGATTCTGCACAAAAGGAATGAACAGAAAATTAGAACAAAAATAATGATTAAAATGTATATAAGCTTAACAAATGTCTAAATCAAAAAATTAGGCGTACATTACTAAAGCATGCCAGAACACGAGGAACACCCTCACTTGGCCCATCAATGCCAGGAATGAAGTCCATTCTTGGTCCAATCCAATTAAAGGGTCTCACAATTGTGAACTCCAAGCCGTTTTCAGCTCCCTCGGCTGCCAATGGTGGCATGTAAGTAAGACAAGTCAAGATTGGTAACTAGAATCAGTATTTACATACATACACACTAAAAAAAAAGATCAACTCACCATAAATCAGCCTCTCAATCAACTGCTTTGCACAGGCATAAGACCATCTCTGCTTCTCAATTGAACCAAAAATGCATGGAGACTCATCTTCTTTAAGAACATAGTATGCAGGATCCTACCACAACAATGGAAATATTAATATAGCTCTCAGCTCCTAATACAAAAAATAAGTAGGCAAAACTAGGAATCGTTGGTTGAAAAGATCCATCAGCACTAAATACCTCATAGCCTCATAGAAAATAAATAAACAAACAGGCCCTAAAGAAAACAATAAGTGAAGAACCACATATATGCGAATGTGATAACAATTGCCATTGTCCTATAAGTTAAACACCATATGCTAATAATAAAACCAAAATCCATTATTTAAAAAAAATTAGAAAGAGGCACAAGCATACAGTAGCATCATTAATAAATTTGGTGATTGTTGATCTCAAAAAGGTCGTGGCGTGTTGAATGGGACAACCACCACCGACAGATCTAGAATCAACTTGATCCAAGGAAAACAAGAGCTTTACCTTACGAAGAGGGCTATCCTTGGGGAGAAAGCTCCCAATGGTCTTCCCATACACCTCACAAGTTGAGAAATGAATGAGACGCTTGTTGTTTTCCGAACAGTACTTTACCTAAAACAAAAAATTAAGAATAACAAGGAACACACATGAAATCACACACCCCAACATAGCCACAAGAAGAAAAAACCCAACCTTCGACTCAAATTTCACATCAAATCAAATCAAAAGCAGATAGATGAATGAAAAAAAAAAAAACGTACCACCGGAAGTGCATCAATGAAATTGCTGTAAATGGTGTCCAAAGGGCGAGTGTTGTAATCAGCAGGAGTGCATATAGCAGCCAAATTAATAGTCTACAAAAATCAACAACATGCAAAACAAAACAAAGACACAATTTTGAGACCGAACTAAGAACCCCATTAGAGAAAAAGAGAGAAACAAAACTTGTGCCATGTTTTTTGGTGTGAGGAATGAAATGGGTAGGCATGAAACTAAGAAGCCCGTACAAGATCTGCCATTTTGATGAGACCCTCGAGCCTTGAATCGTTCTTGATGTTGAGGCGGTGGAACTCGATGCGACCGTTCCATGGGTTCGTGTCTGGCTCCAAGAGGTGCTTGATCTTGTCATTGTAGACATCAAGAGCTAGCACCGTGTGCGGTGTCTCGTTCATCAGCTTCTCGCAGAGGTGCGACCCTATGAACCCTCCAGCTCCGATCATGCAAATCGTGATGGGCTTAATGGGGTTCCCATCTAGATCCACTCTCGAAGAAGCCATAACAAAAGGAAGGAGAAGAAGGAACGAATGGTGATCGTGTGTTGTCGGAGAAACTGTTGTGAACAATGTGTCTTATGCTTTGTGTTTTGAGAGTTTTGAGTGTGTGTCTGTGTGGTTTTTATGTCGTCAGGGGAATGAAGTGACAATAATAGATTTATTGTGGTGGTGACTTATGGAAGGTGAGGATTTGGTTTTGGATTTGGAATTGGAGTTTTGTTTGTTTGATGTAATAGTAAGTGCTTGTGGTTGCTTTGCACTGCTGGCCTGTGTGATTCTCCTCTCCCTGTTTCTTTCTGAACTGTCACGGGTGAATCCCAATTCACATCACAACACAGCACTCACCAGTGGTCTTGTTTACTTTATGGATCATGCAATATTTATTAGAGTTTGATTTAAATATATTGATAATGTATAGCTATCATCCTATGTTCGCCAGATGTAGTATACATTTTTATACTATCAAAAATTAAATTCATTATTATTATTATTCATCACTGTGGTCGTCACTGCTTTTTCCATTATGACAATTTTTTCCACTTTTGCACGCAAGGTATTTACTTATTTGCGCCTTCTGGAAAGATTTTGAACCTTTCTTTTGGAACTTATATTACTGTTGTGCGGGAGTGACTAAAGGTCATCGGTGACCTCATCCTTTTTTAGCCTCTTTTGTCGTTTAACAAAATATATTTACTTTCCAAATTATATGGTTGTTAATAAATGATCAATATTTTTAGGCAAATTCTCTCCTATTATTGAATGCCAATGCCTTCACTGCACTTCTTATGGGTGACATATGAGAAATTGACACGTGTGCGTGTGGGAGGACGTCTATCCCTCTCTCTTCTTTCTGTAGTGTCCAATCACATCGCTCCATCTCTGCAACCTCGTTGCTGCCACGCCGAATACGGGGAAGCTTGATCTCACCAAGGTCGCTTGCACAGCTCCGCGTCCAAATATGGGCGCTCTGCGAGGAGTGCGACCGCACCGGAATTGATGTCCTGAGATCTGGTGGATGAAGGAGACTAGCGCCCAATCCCTTATTTGTCTCCTATGAGACATTTCCCTCTCGCACACCTAATCTCTGTTTGAATCAAGCTCACCGGCCAAAGTTGTCACCTTCACCTTCCTTAACATTGTTAAGGTTGAGGTTCACTCCTTCAATCCCATGTTTTTCAAATGGAAACAAGCAGCTTCCTCACCTTTATTGTTCTTAGTGTTTGTGTTAATTTCTAACTTGAGTTGATTTTCATTTTCCTTTTTTCTTATTCCGTGATAAATCTATAGGCATCCTTCATATCAGATTTGGGTATGGATAAAGTTAAAATCATTGTGGACCTGAGGAAGAAGATGACATTAGGGATTTTTTTTAATGAAAGGGTAATTTTGTATTGGGGTGGTGATGGCAATGGTGGAGGAGGGAGGAAATTTTGTGGTGTCAGTGTCGGGGTGGTCGTCGTTGGAGGAGTGGTGATGGGTGAAGGATGGGGTGGTGGAGGATGGCGCTGCAGAAGTGGAGCTTGAGGAGAGAGCTATGATGGTGATGGCAGAAGAGAATGAGGGAGTGATAATGCAAACTATTTAATTTCAATTAGCCACACTTGTAAAATATGGTTAAAAACAACCGTAGGGTATGCATTGACCAGCAACTGGTAGGCTAGTAGTCACCATATTTTTATACTATTTTTTCATTGCAACAATTTTTTATAATATTATATATACTTTATATTGTATTATTTATATCTCTTTTAAATCACATTATACGTGTGAATTTAATTTTAACGGTATATTATCACATTAATGAATATAATTACTTAAAAAAAAAATGACCCAAAGTATACATTCAAATTCAAATTACTTGTTTACGCCAACGCGTATTGAGTAGCAAAGGCACAGCACATTGACACTGAATTAGATAGCGTGTAGATTCTTCTATGCTTCCTAAACTGAACAGAATGCACACACCATTATTATTATTATTATTATTATTATTATAAACCGACTAAGAGTCAATCAGCACGTGAACCGAATGTGGGTGAGTTGTGTGGCTGTGACTCGTGAGCTGTACATTTTTCATATCATAATCATACTCACCAGTGCCGCATCATAAATTTTCAGGACAACTATATGAAACAAAATAAGCATTAAAAGGAATTATTTCAGTATCCAATGTCTTGCTTTCGGAAGTATTATTGTCTTCACTGAATTACCAGACATTTTATCAGATCTTGATCGTTGTTTATTCAACCCAGAGACTATCCATAACAAATGAACATATTACCACGCACAAAAAAAGGGTCAAATAAAAATATCACATTGGATATCAGCAAAAGGTTATTTTGTCTTGCGCAATAGCAGTGATCAAATTTTTAAGAACTGGATGATGTACACATATTCCTTTCATAATTAGGGCTTTTCTTTTTTTTTTTTTTTTTGCCAATGAAGCCAAAAGTCTAAAATTGTGTTTATTGCGCAATATGGATTATGGGCAGAAAACCTAGCTTGTTACTTATCAAGTTTCTAAGCAAACGAGAGATTTTATTGTCCTTTTTAAATAAATGTAAGGGGTTTCTGTAATACCCAATTAAAATCAAGGGTATGAAACTCATCCTAAGTGTAAGCATTCTATTGGCTAATGTGATAAAATATAGCCCATCTACTAACTCTATGAAATCGTATTTTTTATTTTGTGATACTAGCCCATTTGGATTAGATAATTCACAAATACACCCCACGACTCAAATTATGAATGACTTAAAATTTTAGAAATACTCATTTATTTTGAAACAAATACCATTACAAAATTTATTCAAGTAGTAAAATGCCCATCTCTTGTCTCTGAGAGCAAGAACTCAACCCTCATCCCTCCTTGTTCATTGTTGAAAATCAAGAAGAGAAACATACATTTCCCTTTAATTTATTTCCTTATTGCTTTCATCTATGTTGATTTGAGGTTCGGCCCCCATCATCGCCGATTAACCAAATAGACCGAAGCCACCAAATTTGCCGACGTTAAAGAATTGATATCCATACCCATCGTCATTCACACCGAATCTATCTCCTTATTTCGTTGGTGAGTGAAGCTTTCCAGGAACCTTAGCCCCCAAATCCCCTTCCTTAAAAGCTGTCTTTTTTTGGAATCAATATCAAAAGTAATCCTTCACTTCCTTAACTCAATAACTTATTTCATTTATTTTCACGGTGGTTCCATTAATTTATTTATGTTTGACAAATGGTGAAAATCACTGTGTTTGAAAATAACTTGTACCAAAGTTCTTGTCTTATATTGTGCACTCCCTTCAATGATGATATCTGGGAGCCAACCTGTGATTGATTCACCCATACAAAAATATATTAATTATTTATAAGCAACTTCCAGAAACCTGAAGGGTCGGGTTGGCGTCCCCTTTTAAATTAGGTGAAAAAATTACATTAAAAAACAGACCATTTATATAAATATAATTTGAAAAATTAAAAATAACTTTAAATATCCAATAAGGATCCTGAATATTTCAAAAGTGGAATGAAAGATAATACCGCATCCAATTTCTTATCAAGGATCAATCTCTTGACCCATTTGAACAGAATTCAAGGTGTTGGTTCCAAAACGCTCAATATCACGTCATGCACATTTAGTAGTCTCGAGAACATTGTATATATATATTTTTTTGGAAAGCTGTCAAGAGCATTGTAATTATTTAAGGATTTAAAGATAAGTGGTTAGATTAAGTTTTCGGTCGTTGTGATGTTTCCGTGTGGCAATACCAGGGCTCATTGAGCTGCCCAACTTTCATATTCAAAGGCCCCATTTGTAGCCTCACAAGTTTTAAATGGGCTCGACTGAAGTGATTGTGATGGTTCTTTAATTACAAAGAAGTCCAACCGTGTATGTTGGGCTCGCTCTGATTTCTTGCCAATGGAATTTCTATTCTGGAGAAAAAGAAAAAAAAAAATGCAAGCAAAGTGATAGCATAGTAGGATCATGATTGATAGGTCAACCAGACCAAAAGATCATGGGTCAATGAATACTTTATCCTAGACTTTGTCAAGAATTTACAGAAGGCATAAAACTATTTAATCTATCTGACAGAAAAAAAATGTATTTAATCTACTTCTGACCAAAATAAAAAAAATGAAAAAGAGCAAAAAACTATTTAATCTACTGTTAAATTTTTTTAAAGGCAAATTTACCCCATTTTACACATAACCAAACATATTCATCCATAACTTCACCCTTATTTTTACTTTTCAACCAAACATACCCATAAAGTTAAATTTATAATTTTATTTGGAGACAAGTGTAAAAATATAACTTAATGATAAAAATGAGTATCTAATACATAATTGATGAGTGCATTTTTATAGATATATTTTTTTTTCTAAATTTCAATTTGACTAATTCAAGTTCTTCTGTCCAAGCTCGTATAGTGTTATAATAATGATATTTCCTCTCCTTTTTTTTGGGTATAGGAAAAGCTTTTGTGCTTATTTTTCTTTTCATGTATAAAAAAGCTAAGATCCAGTAAACTTTTCAATTTTCATACCCAGACATTCCACCGGATTTAATAGTTTATATAGGGGTTTACATTGCCTATGTATTTGATGACTCGATGCACACTAAGTACAGCTCTCATATACGATTACGAGCAAAAGGCATATCATTCTAGTGGAAGAAATGGAAATAAGGAACCACAAAATAATTATCCACCAAAATTCGGATTGGTTAAAACCTAATGTCACAAGATAGAGTAACCTGTTGCCCATAAGAAAAGTAATTAAAGAACTTAAGATATACAATATTGACATGTTGACCCTACATAAAAAGAACTTAATATAAATTACGGATGCTGAAATAATGAATTTTAAAATAGGAGTTGGTTTAAACATGATGAAATGATTTAATAAGAAACATCTATAGAGAAAATATTCAAGAAATTAAATTAATTCAATACAGTTTATCTGATAATATTAACTACAAAGGTTTACTTGGCCAAACACAAATTGCAGAAAATTAACTAGCATTCACTAACAACATATTCAATCTTGTAACTCAAAACAATAATATTTGCACATAAAAAATAATACTAAAAATGGATATTATGAACAATAAATGAATACCTAATGTTCAGTGGTAGTGTCAAGACAATGTATTTTTTCCCCTTGTTTATCCTTACCATCCATTTTTAAAGTATAAAAAATGTGACTCATGCTCAAAATGCAATTGCTGTTAGTTCTGAGTTATTCTCTTGTGACAACGACTCTAGTTAAGTTGTGTCCTCTTAAAGAAATTCTTACATGCTCCTAGAACACATTTAATGCATGCTCTATAAATATGTACAACCACTTATTTCAATTTATAATGTTTAAAAGTTAAATAAAAAAAACCCGAAATGTGTGGTTGTGGATACTTATAAAACATATATTAAATGTGCTTAGAAGTATGCAAAAATTTCTCCATGTAGGTTGTATATTTGATATGGTCCAAATGTAGGCCTTGTAGAATAAGCTGGGACAGCTCATGACATCAATGTGCTAGACTATACTGGTACTTACTTGTTAGTGGTTAGTAACCAACGCCCTTTGTTACTAGTATATAATTGTTACACTGATTTTTGGTTTTGGGAAACGTTGTTTGCTATTCTCATTATATTTCCTCATTATGCTGAAAACTATGTTCAGCCAGACCATATATCTTGCTAGCGCTACTTATGACTCAATTTTAATTGTGTTTTGTTGGATATCTTGTAGTTCAAGACATGCTTATGATTTCATTTGAGAACAAGTTGTTTTGTTAATGCTGCCCACTAAATCAAAATTGTACCACCTCAACCTGTCAACTCTAATTTAGTTACATATCATATTAATATAAAATACAACCATGCAATCCGTTTTTCAAAATTCCTCAAACTGTGATATGGTTGTTGATATAATTTTTCTATTCTGGCTAATGTAACTTTGAAGCTAAGTTGAAACATTTATAAGCTCTTGGAACTGCAGCCTAGCCAAACCAGCTTCACTGCAGGCTACCGCTTCAAAGCAAAATACCCTGTCTCAGAAGATCAGTTCCCAATACAACATCCCATTTTCAAAGCCTGCTCTCTCTCTCTCTCTCTCTCTCTCTCTCTCTCTCTGTGAAGAGGAAGAAACTCATTGCTGAAGAGAAATTGAATGCATGGAGCATTCAAGTTATTTCTTGACTTCCTTGTTTCTGGTTGTAGTGCTCAATGTGGCTAATGGTCAACCTCTTGTTCCTGCATTATTCATATTTGGGGACTCTGTGGTTGATGCGGGCAATAATAACCACTTATACACCATTGTTAAATCAAACTTCCCTCCTTATGGAAGAGACTTCAACAATCACAAGCCAACTGGGAGGTTTTGCAATGGAAAGCTTGCCTCAGATTACACTGGTATATACATTTTTCTCCTCCATTTAATTAAGTGTCCCTTATCACCCACATTATCTTGTTTTTCAAACAACTTAACAAGGATGTGATCTTTGCTCCATTCACTGCAGCTGAAAACCTTGGATTTACCTCTTACCCACCAGCTTACCTCAACTTAGAGGTCAAAGGAAAGAACCTCTTGAACGGTTCCAACTTTGCATCTGCTGCTTCTGGCTACTATGACCCTACAGCCAAACTATATGTAAATACATTTCAAACTCTAAAACTCAAAAGCTCTCTCTCTTTCCTTTGTCTTTTTCGTTTTATTTTGTCTTGAACGGTTGGTTATCGCATGTATCTTGATACTTATTTTCAAATCTTGTTGAAAAGAGCTTTATCCTTGTATTAGATCAACCTGACTCAAGTCAGATTAGCTAGAGTCTAATAAACTCTGGATACTAGTAATTTAAACAAAGAAAAAGAAGGAAAAAAAGACTCAACTCTCTCTCTGTTTCTCATCATATTGGTCAAGTATCCTGATATGTTTGCATGTACTTTTCCAACTTATTTTGTTTCCGGGTCTAGCATGCAATTCCATTGAGTCAGCAGCTTGAATACTACAAAGAATGCCAGAAGATATTGGTTGGAGTAGCAGGGAAATCAAATGCTTCATCAATCATATCTGGTGCTATACATCTTGTTAGTTCTGGAAACAGCGACTTCGTTCAGAACTATTACATAAATCCTCTGCTTTACAAGGTTTACACGGCTGATCAATTCACAGACATTCTCATGCAACACTATGCCAATTTCATTCAGGCATGTCTCTCTCAACCTAGACACATAAACCATGCACCCCTCAGATTAGGATTTCATAAATAAATAACAAGATAAGACAAAAAGAATAGAAGATGTTTATCATCTCTGCTAAAAGAAAAACTCTTGCTTATTTTGGTTTGCATTTCCTAATTTCAAACATGGTTGTGGCAGAATTTATATGCACTTGGAGCAAGGAAAATAGGCGTGACAACATTACCTCCAATGGGTTGCCTGCCTGCAGCCATCACTCTTTTTGGCCATGATAGCAACGTTTGTGTTGCCAGGTTAAACAGTGATGCTGTCAACTTCAATAAAAAGCTGAATTCCACATCTCAGAGGCTGCAAAAATCCCTCCGTGGCCTCAACTTGGTCGTCCTTGATATCTACCAACCTCTCTATGACCTTGTCACCAAGCCTTCTGAAAATGGTACAACAATCTAGGAAATAGATTCTCTAATATAAAAATCTTAATTTAGTTAGGTATAAGATTTCACCAATGATTAGACCTGGATCCCACTTTCTTGGTCAAAAAAATTTACATCACATGTAAAAATTTATAGGTATTTCTGATAAGGGCCCTAAGAGCACTCTTTAATTAGTTAAAAATGAAAAGATTTTAAAATTTTTAACACATTCAATACATTGAAAACTTAAAAATTTTACTATTCTACATTTCTACTAAAAACATTCCTTCTTAATGAATGCGGTAAGGACACTAGTTAATAAAACACAAATCTATATAAATGCATTCTCACAAGATCTAACACTACTAATCCCACTAAGCTAATCTTATTATGAGTCATGAACTAGGATTATTAATAAGTTTCTCTCTGTGGCACACGCACAGGATTCTTTGAAGCAAGGAAGGCTTGTTGTGGAACAGGCTTGCTAGAGACAGCTATATTGTGCAACAAGGAGTCCATAGGAACATGTGCCAATGCAACTGAGTATGTATTCTGGGACGGTTTTCATCCCTCTGATGCTGCAAACAAGATTTTGGCCGATGATTTACTTGCTGCTGGCATCTCTCTCATATCCTAAGCGAGGACTACTCGGGTCATATATTCTGCTTTGGTTTGCTTTCTGTTGAGTTATTTATGTTGCTTTTGAACGAATTTGGCTTTTACGTTAGAGGAGGTTGAACATGTTTAATTGCTAAGCTCAATATGTGTTTTCAAGTTTCGTGTGACCAATCAATAATATTTGTTTAAGCTTCATGTAAAGTTTCTACTTGAATGATCAAATCTCCCTATGCTGGGTTTTAATTCAATTATTTTATTCAGAGAATTTAGACACGACATAACTAACCATGCCACTTGGACCATAAATTAGAATATAACAGATAATAACAGCAATTATCAGACAACACACACACCACCCCCCCCCCCCCCAAAAAAAAAAAAAAGGCGCAAGAATTATCCAAAATAGCTTCGGAAAGAAGGAAAGAGATGACAATATCAAGATTGATAATATATGACAGCATCCATAAACACAGAACCTTCGAAGACTATCTGGACAACTGTAATTTACAAGAATTTTTTACAGCAATCCAACAATCTTTTCACATCTGTTTCATTGACAAGATCATTAACGTCAACTTTATTCTCAGCATTCTCCTTCGAAGTAGTCCATTGATTCAAAATGCTGATAATCCTCCTGAGCTATTGCAAAGGTAAAGGGAAACATATAAAACATGCATGTGTATGAAGAGGCGCGTGAATCCAACCGACAGTAAAGATCAGTAATTTAAATATGCAAAGATCGCTAGTGCTTATGACAGCCCCAGCTCAGGAATTCGACTTTAATAACCAACATTGATAACAAATAGATGAGGGAAAATAATTCACGTCACAAACGGATTCAATGAAATTACATAGGAATTAGTGAGGGAAGGGACGATATAACAGTAATTGCTGCTACATCGTGCGTACCTGATTTTATGAAACATTGTTCATAACCTATAGGATTATTTATAATAAACGAAAAAGAAGAAATTGCATTTATAGGACTAAAAAACGCAAATGTTATATAAACTAGTTGCACATGTAAATGATTACTTGTTTCAGCATAAGTATTGTTTTAACTCGTAATATGCATAATTCATTAGCTGCTATAATTAATCACTCTTTCTAGCACATACTAAGCCAATACTGCAGGAGGAACCAATATGGATTATGGAATCCTAATCATATAATCATGACAAAATACAAAGGAACTAAAGTTGTACCGACATCCTAATTCGGAGATTCCTTTTAAATATCAATTCCTGTCATCCAAAGAGGACCTCAATCAAAAAACAACAAATTCAACTATCTAGAAGAGAAGGATACAGATGTGTTTTTAGCTTCTGCTGTTAACCCAAAAGGAGACAAGCTTTCCTGTTCATGACTAGAGTAGACCAATTGCTGGTTAAGAAGCTCATCTTCAATCACATCAATTTTGCTGACAAGGACTGAAACATATCGATGTACACTTGATGGGCTCATCTCAGTTTCTGGAATTCTAACCATTATTCTAGCAATTACATTCCAGAGCGCATTTCTTGCTTCCAGATCATCCGAAGCAAAAGGGAATATGTCAAGCAGACCAGCTAAGAGGTCCAAATCTGAAAAGCATGATGCAACCATAAGACTAACTAATCGAAAGAATCAGAAAAAAAAAAGAGAGAAAGAATTGAAGTTCATGAATGAATGTGATAAAGAGAAATATGTCTTACCCTGTGATATCTCAAAAACATGGTGAGAATCTTCAGACAAAATATTTGCAATAAGAACTGTAGAAGTAACACAGCAGTTCCCAACCTATAGGAGATATAAACAACACACCATATATTGTTGTTAGCCAAATCATTTCCATTCTCCATTGATCTACAAAGAACAGATTAACGTAGCAAGCGCCAAGCAGCACATTAATACATGGGCTTCAGCTTTCATTAGTTACAATTAGTTCATAGTATTTCTAGGTCAATTTAGAAGATCAGGTGCCGCTAATTTGAGAAGACATTTGATTCCCACAATACTAGGTCTCAAAATTTATTGCTGACATGAATTTGGTAAGATTGATGTGTATTTTCAAAAAAGGTGGCTGCATTATGCAGTCCTCTGCTCAACTGATTGTATATTCAGATAACAGTAAAAATCCACACTGACATGTATTAACAAAATTGTTAATTTATCATCAATACCAGTAACAACTCCTTTGAGATGCTCGTATGTTGTAACAGTTTTGACTAAGAGAAAAAAAATTCATAACTTCAGAAATGTAGAAGTTGGGATGCATCTTTGAAGATTTAAAAAAATCAAGATATTTATATGAGTTCTTTGGATACAGATTTTTTGACCAAGACACTCCACCAAGGCGCCAACAATATCTCACACCCTAGCATGGATCACCTACAAATGCATGTTCTAACTATTAAAAATTCATACACATACAGGTCACCAAAAACCAAATTATTGACATCAACAGTTAAAAAAGGATGTTAAGAAAAATGCATCACTGTTGAAAGTTTTAACAACAACAATGTACCTCAACTTTATCTGGGAACTTAATCAGATCACAGACTAGCTGAAAAAGCCTTTTACTTGAGCATACTTCCAGACAATGATAATGTATAACAGAAAGGGCTTCAATTGCACGAAGTAGTAAGTCAAGAATTGAGTACCTGAAACATGATTGTCATATCAAATAGCATGATGGATAATTATCTGGAAAATGATATGTAAAAGGAAAAAAGCTGAAAGGCAATATATTTTTGAATCATTTATAACTGGTATTGTCAGAATTATTATCAAAAGATAATAGGAACCATGTAATTTCGTCATTGCAGAATAGACAGCTGTTGATCAAGTTACCTTTCAGGAATTCTTTCATTCATTAGTTTTTGTATCTCAAAATCCAAGAGGTGGATCAATATACTTGCCAAACCCAGCTTCATCAAAGGTGGAAGAAGAGCATCCACAACTTTCTGCTTACTTTCTAATATAGCTAATATGAGTCCAGTGCTCTGTTGAAAAGTACAACCCTTTTAGCTATTGATTAGATGAACTTGCATACTAACTCAGAAAGAATACCAAAAGAGCAATCAAAATAATCATATTAATTTTCCTCCCAAGATATTTAAGTTTCATGAGAACATACACCACAACTTACTCTCAAATAGTTCAGTGAATTCACACATTGTAACCTCTATAAAAATCACAAAGTCAAAACTACCATGGATTCATGCAGAGTATTCACCACCTTTTCTATAAGCTGAATGTTCAATGTATTTTCTGTGATCCATAATAGTTGACATAGTATATGTTCAGATTGCAAAGCCTCAGCCCATGCAATAGATTCACCATTTTGAAGACCCACAGCCAACAACCTGCTCTCAAAACTAACTATAAGAAAATAGTGTAAAATAAACAATAAAGATAATTATGTCAATAAGCACTATGATACCTAATTTACAGTACAGCACAGAATTCATGACATAAATAAAACATCATGCCGTTTTCCAACTAGTTTGGTGGTTATTAAGCCAAATCTTCAAATTGACAAGGAATAATTAGATCATCGTGGAACAAATACATGTTTTTCTTGAAAAAAAGAAAAGGAAAAGAAACATGATTTGACACTTGGAGAGAGTTTCTTTCAAACAAAAGTAATACATAGCAGACGCAGAAAGTGAAAGTATCAGGAACAACATGGAACTTGCGCATAAAATATGGAAATAGAAAGCAACCATGAAAATTTAGTCCTTAACAAAAATAGAAGAAGTTGGATATCCAAATGTTGAACTCAAATCAAGTGTGTCTAAATGCAAAAATACCGGCATATTTCACATAGGCATTGAGGATCATCCATAAACAATTTGCCAACAATTGTCTCAATCAGTTCGTTTTTGGAAACTATTTGCTTCATTGGAACTTCATGGCAGGCCAGGTTCCCAATAATCCCTATGATAATTTCCTGCACCATGAAATTAGTCCACAAATATACAACAGGTTAGAGCTTTCTTCATTACCTGATAATTTTTCATTTTTCACAAACCATGCAAAGAATGCATTCTGAATTACAGGGCGTAATTTGATACTGACTTACAGTAACACGTAGGGACTCGCAAACAACAAGACTTGCTAAAAGCACATCAAGTATGAGATTCTCTACCTGCAAGATTACGCGAGTAACAGCTTCATCTCAATTTATATAACATTGAAAAGGTTAAAACTTAAAAGGCTCAAAGTAATGACAAATAGAGTTCACCTCTGAAGCATGGGTACTTATAAATGGCTGCCGTACTTGCAATAAGTAAATATTTTTTAAATACAAATTGACACTTATAAATATCAAATTTTAGAATTAAATTATTTGATTTGCTTTTATATGAAATAAACTACTATTTCATCCCTTCAACACTTATGTTTCTTTAGATATTTTCGCTTGATTATCATAGAAAATTCATTTATTTTATGATATCATTATTGGTTATGATTAAATCCTCCTGCACCCGTAACATAATTTCTATGAAATGCAGCATAGGAGTCTACACTGGAACCGTTTTTTTTTTTTTTTTACACTTGAATTGAAAGACAACGATAAGAAAGAAACACATTATATAAACACCAAACCAAAAGACAGCACCGACGTACCATGAGTTCTGCATGCGTTTTACTGGCAGCTAGATCCCACAAAACGCAACCATATTCCTCCCAGGCCGCTTCATCAACCAAGTCCCCACGCCGTTCAATTCCAATACCAGCATCTCTGCATTCTCCTTTCTGGCGAGACAATTTGGCAGAATCATCAACATCCATATTCTCAGAATTATTGTTCGGCAATTTAAGATGTTCGTCATCATTATCATTAGACACAGACACTGTAGCAGCCCCTTCTTCTTCATCACCACTACACGGTCCTCGGTTAGGGCCATCATCTAAGCTACTCCGAGAAGCAGAATCCGAAGGAAGCAGCTTCCTTATCAAGGAGATTATATAACTCGGATCAACTGTTGTTGATATATCAAAAAACTGCATCAGAAAGTAATTTAAAGAAATCACTGAATAAGACAAACAAAAAGTGACCAAAGGCATATACTGAGTTAACACTGAATCGGCGAACCCTAACAAAATATAACAATCCTGTTTTCATCTGCAGTTACCACTGTTTTTTTTTTATTTTGTGTTTTTCTTCGGAATTTCACTTCAAAGCAAGCAAGAAAACAGTGAAGTGAGAGTTCCGAAAGAAGTTTAAATTACAGATAGTCGATTCAGACGTAACTGAGAATCGAATTTGTAAGGAAAGAGAAGAAAATGAAAACTTAATCGGAGGCGTTGATAATAACCTCATCTAACGGAGCAGAAGGATGGTGCGTTGGACCACTGTGTTCTTGTTGTTCTTCTAATTCTTCTTCTTCTTCGATGGCTGGATCTGTCGGAACCGCCATGAGCTTCGTCTTTGCTCGTAGTTCCCTCCAATTTCAAATATTTATCACAATCGAATCAGAATACTAAGCAGCAGGTAGCAACACCCACCATCCAAACCAGCTTGAGCCTTCGTGAACGACGCACCTTAATATTCTTTCTTCTGTATTCGGTGTGAAGCTTAATCTTGGGCCTCTGGCCCATTAAATTTGAACGGCCCATGTTCTTTTTGTTTTGTATTTAAAAGTGCACGTGGTATAAGCTCCGAAATTCTACCCGGATCAAGAAATAGTCTCTTCTAGGACGGAAAGAAAGAGATTCCAATTAATTCGGGAGCTATTTTCAGTTCAATTTATTAATAGATTAATAAGTTAGATTCTTGAGGTTATAATTTAAGTTTGAATTAATAATTTGAACTTATTTATTAAATAAATTAATCTTAAATTTTACTCTACTTGATTCACTAGTTTGTAGGCTTGCTTGATGTGTGTGTATATAAATGTTTATCATAAGAGTGAGAGGAGTAAATTTGGGTCATATAATTATATATAGATGATCATAATTAGAAGGCAATTGCTAATAATTAATGAACATATATGATCCACTTAAAAACTCACATGTTTTTATATTTTAATCTTTATCATTTATATAAAATCTAATAGTTATGATTTACTCATCTCACCATCACAATAATATATATATATATATATATATATATATATATATATATATATATAGGGATTGTCAACCTCCACGTTTTCAAACGGAGATTAGCATCCTCAGCATTTTCTTTTGACACAATACCAAACTCTCTTTTCCGTGAACAAAATTTAAAATGCGAACAATTTGATAATTTCATTCTATCTTTTATTGATTGCTAAACTAGCTTTTTGTACACATACTCTCCTTTTCTAGCTTTATTATTTTTTTATTTTCAAATACTGAATTGAATCAAATTAAAATAAAAAAATATATCTACTACCCAAGTTCATTAATTATTGACATTACAATTAAAATTGCGTTTTCATTTTCGTTCAAAAGATACATTTTTTTCAAACTTGTTTTCGTTCAAAAAATTAGTGTAATTTTTAATTTATTAAAAAATGTGAAACAATTATTCAATGGTTCAACAAATAGTTAAAAGCGTTATTAAAAATGAAAACGGTATTTAATACTTAGCTGATGTTTTAAAAAAGGAACCTTTAAATGAAAATGACAAATGTTATTAAAAATGTCACTCTTTATTGCTTTTGGTCCTCCACGTCATTAAAAATATAAGTTAGTTAAAACGTTATTGAAAATGTGTACTTTTAAAAAATGTAACTTTTAAACGAAAATGGAAACGCAAATTTAGTTGCAATGTTAATAATGACTGAACTTGGATAGTAAATATATATCTTTTATTTTGATTTAATTCAGTTCATTATTTAAAAAATAAAAATTTGTAGATATCTATTATAGCAAAAAAATTACTTACGGGCAAAAGCAATTAATAAGGATAGAATAAAATTTTCAAATTACCCATATTTTAAATCTTGTTCCTGAAAAAGAGAGCTGGATATTGTACCAAAAAGAAAATATGTAGGATACTAATCTCTACATAAAGACATGGATGTTAACTATATATATTCATGTTGGTTATAAATAATTAATGTAACTTGATAACATTTTGTGTCTTGTGTATTGTATGATTATGAAAATATACTATGTATTTGTAGTAAAATTCTAACTTAAAATTAAAAAATTCAATCCGTATTTAAATGAGTCAGTTTAAGTAGTAGCGAAGTCAAAAATTTCAAAGGGTGGAGGCCAAATTAGTTAAAATAAAATAAATTATTAAATAGAATGTATAAAATGAGTCATTATATAGTATTTTTCATGCAAATTATTGGTAAACTACAGTTTATTTCATCATTTATTCTCTCTTTTCTTTTAAGAAAATAGTCAATAATTTTCTTCTTAAACATATATTAGATTCAATATAAAAAAAATATAGCATCAATCATAAATAACTATTTAACCTCAAAATAGAGTATCGATCATAAATAACTAATTAGAAAATAGAAATTCCACTAAGTGGATAAAATGAGGTAATAAGAGAAAAAATTTAAAACAATATATTTTAGAAATATTTATATATTTCATACTTTTATATTATATATGCTACTATATCAAAAGACTTTTATTATTTATTATATATTCTTTGTATAGAGATGGCAAAATTTTTGGGGGGATAATATAAAATATATATATAATTATATAACTGTGCAAAATTCAAGCCCCTCGTCCACCTCCCTTTACCCTTGAGCTCAAGTTCGATGCGGTTTTAGCAAGTTGACTTTGATTTTGAATTTTAGACTCAACTATTAGTAGTCGAGCACAATATTAACAAGTTGAGTTTGAGCTTTCAAGCCCTAGTCCCAACCTCTTTGAAGAGTTTCAAAGGGATTGCATATTGCTTCACCAAAGAGGTGCTCACATTAGTAAACAAATTTGAGCTCATGCCCTTATAAGGGATAAGCCAAACCTTAAAAGTTAGGTCCATGTTTGGATTGATAATAAATCGTGAAGTAGAGTGGAATTGAGATGAGTGGAGTAATAATACTATTTCATTCCACTTTATAAATATTTTCTTGATGAATGGAGAAATATTTTCTTGCCATTGTTTAAATAAGCCAATAGAGTAGAATATAATTATTACAATTATAAGTTTTTATTCCTCTAATACCCTTGTAATAAATATATACTGAGTATTTTAAAAAGATAAAATAATAACTTTATGAAATAGAAGGAAATAAATAACTCCACTCTACTCTATTTCAATTCCCCAATTTAATGGGAAACAAAAAAGAGAAGAAATTATGATATTTAACTCCATCAATCCATTAATCTTTATTATATCAAAATAATGGAGTTCAGTAGAATTCCCTTTCCCTCCCTTCTATTTGACCTTGCTCTATGAATCCAAACTTATCCCATGCAATTGCGCTAAGGCTGGTTCTAGTGCAGTTGTTCCGTTCTGAAAAATTAATCAATTTAATAATTAATAACAAAATTTGAAAAATGATAACGCGAGAAGGACCGTGCGTCTGCATCCCGCGGCAAATTTCAGCCACAAATAAATTATGGCTCTCTTCGTTCTTTCTTTTTTCCCACTTAAGTATACGTTATCCCTCGATTAGAATACAGTAGAATTAAAAAAATATATTACATAAATAATCAAAAGAATTAGGAACCCATGCGGTTTGACGCAACTAGAAACGTTTGACACTACTTCATACTATCTACTCCCAGAGTTGCTCTGTTTCCGAATTAGTCGAGCAAATATCGGATGGGTGACAAAAAAGAAAAAAAGATCTACGTAAGGATAATAAATACAATAAGTATAATTAGAATAAAACCAGAAAACAATCCGGATAAATTATTCATCATTTCATTTCTGATCGTTACAGTGACAACCGACGGCAGAAGCTCCAACTAACTAGTCCATTCCTACACGGCATGCATGACCACCATAACAGTAGCCACAGCCATTTCCATACCTAAAACCGCAACATGGCTTTGAGTAGGCCACTCCTTCTGCAGTTCCGTTCTCAACCTTCGCTAGCTCCTTCAACTAACTTCGTCTTCTTCGCCGATCTCACCGAATCGCGTGCTCTCGACGCGCCATGTTCTGCGTCCTTGAACCTACTACCACACCGGAAAGCCATCTCCGTTCCGGCGCTGAAACCGAAGGTTCTCGCGCCGTACGTCAAATGCCTTGCCAGATCCACGGAGGAGAAGCAGTGGAGCGACCACGCCGAAACCGCCGTCTCCGATTCCGACGAAGCTGCTGCTTCGGAGGAGGATAACGGAAACGGCCGGCTTCGGAGCCGAACCTCCGCTCCGGAAACCGACCGCGTTGAGCCCCAGAGAGTTGCAGCAACAACCTACTCCGGCGACTCTCTCTCGCTCGGAATTCGGGAACCGGTTTATGAAGTCCGTTCTTATAACAAGCTCTTTTTTCCCTCCCAAATTAAATTGGAAGCTTCTAGAATTTTATCGCAGCATCTTCAGTTTTTTTTTTTTTTTTTACGTGTTTCTTCTTTTGCTGATGTGATGTTGTGCTATGGGAAACTGTGAAGGTTGTGGAAGTGAGGTCAGATGGAACAATGTCGACTAGAAAGATCAACAGGAGACAATTGTTGAAGTCGAGTGGTGAGTAAAATGCAAGCTGCGTCATGTTCATTTGTTCTTGTTAATTTTGTTTCACTTTGCGTTGTTCTTGTAAGGATTATTATTATAATTTTCGTAATAATTTTTTCTGTGTGTGCAATTGCACCGATTGTTCTGTTTCATGATGGTTCAGGTCTTCGTCCACGGGACATTCGAAGTGTGGATCCGTCCTTGTTTTTGACAAATTCAATGCCTTCTTTGCTGGTATAATTTTCTTCCCTTTGCAATCTTTGTCATATATTAATACTTCGTTGTATCATGTATGTATATGCAAACGCATGCAAGTTTCGTGAAGATGAGATCCATTGGGTCTGCGCTGTCATCCATGTTATCTTGAACTTGAAGTATAGATGGCTTTGCTGAAAATTTGTATGCTTCATTGCATGGATTAGGGATGGGAATTCGAACTTTCCTTTTATATCAATTGATTTTCAGTTTCTGCGTCTTCTTGTATTAGGTCCGTGAGTATGCTATACTTCTAAATCTGGGTTCACTACGAGCAATAGCGATGAAAGATTGTGTACTTATATTTGACTATAATCGGTAATATTTTGATTCCAAATTAATTTATATTATGGGCTGCATCATTGTTGTTGTTTCATTGATAAAGTAGCTGAGTGAGCTAAAACCATACTTCTGCCTCTATTAATATTTTATCAGTAAAGGAGGGCAAGCGTTTCTGGAGTCATTGCTGCCTCGGTTGAACCCCAAGAACAACAACGGAGGGCCATCAATGCCATTTGAACTCGAGGTTAGTCTGCTTCTTTCATTTAACGTGCTGATTACTCAATAGGATAAAAACAAAACTGAATACAGTTGCAGGTTACTTCCTGACATAGTCTTATAGTTTTTCCTTTTATCGAAAAAATGCTACAGTTTCCCATTTCTTATGTAAGACGCCCCTCCCCCCAAAAAAAAAACAAAAATAAGCACACACACGCCCACCCCAAAAAAAAAACTGATTTGCATATTCTTTACTTTCACTTGTTAAGACACGATAACCACTAGTAGGGCTTGAATCAACCTACTAACATTCATTTCCTTGAATTCAGTTATCTAAATAACATACATTTGTTCCAAATTGTATTCTGAGGCTTGAATCAACCTACTAACAATCCCAACATTATTTCATGGAACTTTCAGGTTGTTGAAGCAGCATTGCTTTCAAGAATACAGCGTTTGGAGCGCAGACTGATGGAATTAGAACCTCGTGTGAGTATGGGAACACAGTGAGTAACTGAGTATATTTATGTTGTTTTTTTGCATGTCTGTGTGCCTGCAGATGTGTTTATTTGTTTTTCTTATATTATCATCATTGTTATTTCTAAACCTACCTGCAAACGAAAACTGGTATGAAATCCTTACTTTATCTACTACTTCTTGTGTGATCTGTTCCTGCCATTATCTCCATGCATTTATTCTATAATATCTTTAAAGTGTAATAAAGTGCATTTCGTGGTATTTTATGTGATGCGTTTAGCATGACATACGTTTGAAAACTGAAACTTTTTTTTGAAATACCTTATACCTTTTCAAGTGTATTGGTTTCTTTCCATAGGGATTCAAAACAAATTATAATTTTCCCGCACTTCTTTGTCTTGGAGTTCACTCCTTGACTGGAAATAAATATTTTCTTTCTCTTTGTTTCTCTCCCTCCTGTTCCTAGGTTCAAGCTCTTCTTGAGGCCTTGCCTAATCGGTTAACCGGAGACATATTGGAGCAACTACGTATTAGCAAACAAACTTTGGTAATTCTGTCAGAAGATTTATTTCTCCCCAATAAGTGACCAATCTTCAGTGGTCCAGGGAAAATAGTTGTTTATTTTCTTCATCGCAAATTGCTAGGTTGAGTTAGGTTCTAGGGCAGGTGCTCTCAGACAGATGCTGCTTGACCTTTTGGAAGATCCCCATGAGATACGCCGCATATGTATTATGGGACGAAACTGCACAATTAACAAAGGAAACAATGATATGGAATGCTCAGTGCCCATGGAAAAGGAGATTGCTGAGGGTAAGCTGTTTAAAGGATTATTTTGCTGCTGACATAGCCTGACATCAATATGGGTCTTTACTTACTACTGGTGACCTACTACAGAACTGCTCATTTGCTTTTTGTTTTCATGATATGTAGAGGAGGAGGAGGAAATTGAGATGCTTCTGGAAAATTATCTTCAAAGGTTATTCTCATTCCTAATTTGTGCATTACATGTAAGCAAGTTGAAACCAAGAATCTTAAGCATTTATTTACCATTAATATTCACACATGAGCAGTACATGTTTCAATCCCATGTATATCCAAATAGCTCTGCAATCCATGTTACAAATATCTCAAAGGAATCTGCATTAAGAAACAAGTCTCATGAAGCTTTCAAACTCTGCTAAAAGTTGACAATTCTAGTAAATGCTAGTTACTTGTATTTGTAAGTTTACCATTCCTAATGGTTTCATTGAAAAGTTGATTTCTATTTCTAAATGCACTTGCAGATGTGAGTCTTGTCATGGTCAAGCTGAAAGGCTTCTTGATTCTGCAAGGGAAATGGAAGATTCTATAGCTGTCAGTTTGAGGTTTGGATATCTTACTTCGCTCTTGGCACAGGGGATTAGGCAGTTTGTAGTCATCACTAACTGCTGACCTCATTTTTTCCAACAATTTTGATTCCATTTAACAGCTCACGAAGGCTTGAGGTTAGCCGAGTGGAACTGCTTCTCCAGGTTGGAACATTCTGTGTGGCAGTTGGTGCCCTTGTAGCAGGTACAGATTTTGGCCAATTCTTTTGATAAACCAAAATTTGTTTGAGTTAAACTCAGGTTCACATTAACCAGTTAATGAAATTGATTTCACATTAAGGGTGTGTTTAGTTAGGGGTTAAAATTGGGGAGTAAGTTTTTATAGATGAGTCTCGTGTAATTTTATACATGGTGATCACCCATGAAAAGTTGCTTCCTTTTCTACCTCTCAACCAAACACACTCTAAACCATTAAGATTTAACCTATAAATAACGTAGTTGAAATGAACTTAAATTTGGTCAACTATAAATTTATTTTTGAACAACCCGTTGCACAAGTATGAGTATCACAAAATCAGTTTCAATTTTGTTATCTTTTAGTTCTGAAGTTTGGCCAACACTTATGAACATGATTGCGGCCTCTAACCACCTAGTTAATTGCTACATAAATTATTATTATCATAAGGGCACAATGGTTTTGTTTCAATGTGCTTCTTTGTGAGGGACAAGGACTTCCAAGATTTAGAATCTGCATATTTGAGCTTGAATGAAATGTCACAAAGGAACATCCAGAATGCATAAGAATTTAATTTTTGGTTGTGTGGCATGAATAATTTTGTCAAATGCATGGCACTGGTTCATTATGTGAGAAAACATTATGTCCTTGCCTGATTTGATATCAAGATAAATTTTCATCATTTCAGGTATATTTGGCATGAACCTGAAGTCCTATCTTGAAGAACATGTGGTATGTTGGTTTCCAAAGTCACATTCTGTGCATGACTTGCTTGATTCTTCTTGCAAATCGTTGCCATTTTAGTCTTATTAAAATAACCAGTTGTTTGACTTTGTATACAGTTTGCATTTTGGCTGACGACAGCTGGGATAATTGTTGGTGCTGTTATTGCTTTTTTTCTTATGTTTTACTACCTCAAGGCAAGGAAAATATTTTGACTGGAAGAAGCTTCAAATTTAGGTAATAGTATTTACTTCCTTTTCAGTGCAATACTATAAACTTTTTTCGTCCGAGATCTTGAGTATGCCACAGAGCTATGGGCCTATTATCATGATAATAGCAGTATAGCATCTTTAACCCAAGTTATGTTAAATATCTTTCACTTTAAGGCTTCTAGTGACCTTCCAAGGTTTAGTCATCGGTATAATGACAATTTCTTATTAATTCCTGCAAACCTGAAGGGAATTTAGTTCATTTTTCAGGTGATAATCATAAAGAAAATTAAGCACCCAATGAATGCAGTGACTGTGCATCAGGATCATCCAAAATGGGTTCGAAGGTGTGCGTGACATTACTATCTCTGAGGACGTGCCTACAAATAGTTTTCATTCTGATTTTGGGAGGGAGTAGAGCATTTTCTATTGCTTCATGAGTCCTTAGTGGGTGTGAAGTATGATAGTCAGGACCAATGCTCAGCCATCAAGAGACCCTTCATTTGGTTGTTGCCCGTGCATGTACGTGCTAAACCAATACAGCTTTCACGTATCCACTGCATCAAAATGGAAGTTGAATACACCCATCATTCAGCTTTCACATATCCACTGCATCAAAATTGAAGTTGAATACACTAATCAGCATTTTAGCAGGGTGGTGTGGCATTAATCATTTTTCGAAGACAGATAAACAATTATTATATTCAGATTTAAGAAACTTAAATTTTATTTTTCAGTTCACTTGCACAGCCCTAAATACCCTGTGTCTCTTAAGTTTAAAATCACAATTTTCATTAGCGAGGCGCTGAAGGTAAATAAGTAGCGTTAGTTATAACTAATAACTAGCAATCTTTATAATGGAAAATTGGTTAGCGCAACCGACCTGTAATCTTCTCATATTTTGCTGCGACGAACCTAGAAACTCTGACGTTGAAAAATATATAATATCCATGCATACAATAAACCTTATGCTATGGTTTAGGTTCAAAACTTCTGTTATGAAATCCTATTTAAAAAAGGAAAAAACAAACAAAAATCAGGAAACAAAGCTACATTGGCGGGGTCGTTGGCAACAAAATCTGATATGGACACATCAAGAATCAACTCATTCAAATGTACAATTCAAACCCCTCAAATGTAACATTTTCCAAAGACAAAAATCTAATCTACTCAGACCAAAAAAAAGAAAAAAAATCTAATCTACAGCGAAGTTTCAAAACAGCTCAAACCAAAAATTTTTAAAAAAAATTGGATATTAGTGTTTATAACAGAGGCACAAGTTCTATTGAATGTGAAGGAAGCTATCTGAGACATTCTCTGCTGTATTAAGTGAAGGGTGACATCACTCCACAGTAGCAGACGTCCCCCTGGCCTCACCCTATGAAGGGCTTCCCAAATCACAACCTCAAGTATGACCTATATTGCATATAAGGTCTAACATAACAGTTCCATGAATATCACGATCCAAGGTCCTTCCCATACAAACAAAAACAGGTTGCATATACCACCAAGACGAAGCAATTTCCATCTATGTTGATGAGAGTATAGGTTGGGACTCTTTAAGTGGCTCCGGAGTTCTATCGAGATCTATATTCCCAATACCAACTTCCACAGCTTCCAGCTCAGCCTCTCCCTCCATCTTTTCAGCCGTGTCTCCATCTCTAGCATCAGGTTGCAGAGTAGACAACGAAGGTTCAAGAGTCCGAGGACCTGCACTGATCCATGGATGACTAAGGCACTGAGCAGCTGTTAGCCTCTTATCAGGGACAAAATCAAGTAATGGGATAAGGAAATCGGCCATGTCACTTGCATCTTGCTCACTGAAATCATACTTCTCCATCAGCACCTTGTTAAGAGGCCAGAAACGCAACTGACGGATGTGCCTCAAATCACCATATCTATTGAAAAATTCCCGGGAATAGCGACCACCTAATGCAATCTGAAGGAAACATTTGTTTCAATTTTTATGCAGATGGAACAGATAAAATATTGATACCAATCAACTAAAAATAAGCATTTAATTTAGACTTGCTGTTAGTGTAAAAGTTTTATACACTACTAGTATTATTCAATCATAAACTGTCATATAAATTAAAGTGTTTGACAATATCTATCTCAAAAATCACACATATATAATAGATTGACGGTACAAATAACTTTACATGGACAATGCGTCAACATTAAAATTAAAAATAAATTCCATTTAACTACTGTATTGTTTCTTTTCCTGACATCAGAAAGTTCATTAAGACAGAAAAGTAGTCACATGCAATATGACAAAGAAAATAGTGACTAAAGTGGAGTAACCGAATTACACTAGGGAAACATCAATAGAAGGTTTGCTGAAGATTTTTTTTTCTTGGGCATGTCAACATGTGATAATAATAATAATAATAATAATAATAAAAGAATTGTTGTTTCTCAGCAAAACGTCTGACATGCTTACCTTGCGAGGCATCATTCCAAGAAGCTCCATCATCAAGGCCAGATGATCCTGCAGAGGATATTCTGAAATATCATTCAAATGGTCCATTGATTGAAGTTGATGCCAGTTTTCAAAGCCATTATTGTTATTAAGTTATTAGGATTTAGCAGTAAGCATAAGATAATGATATCAAGAAATGAAGCCAACCAGTACTTCCGAAATCCAAAACAGGTGCGCTTACCTCATCCCTGTCATAGTTGTCACCACTGTGAGGATCAAAAAGAACATCACCAGTGGCAAGCTCAAAGCAAATGCAAGCAAAAGACCACAGATCTGCTGAAGTTGAGTATTTAGATCCAAGAATAACCTCAGGACACCTATATTGCCTCGTCTGAATATCATTCGTGAATTGTTTATAAGTCCAACAAGCATTACCAAAATCAACCAGCTTGCACTTAAGATCAACAGCTGCAAGTAACTTCTTTCTCTCAGAACAGCTACCTCTCCCATGACCATTACTTCCTTGTGGACCATGTTTAGTTTCAGAGGTATTTGTAGATTCCTCTTTGCTCACAGGACTATTATGTTTACCTTCTACACTTGGCTTCACATCTTTACTACATTCATCTTGCTCATGTACGTTAGCATCCTCCTCCGCTTCCTCAGGAATTTCCTTCCCAGTACAGGCTTGAGCTGCCTTTTTAGCCTTTTTCCGCATTTTCTTTTTCTGGTTCTTGGTCAGATCTCCATTCAAACTTTTATCATCTTTTGCGGTCCCATTTTTGGACACAGTCTTGTCATTGGTATTTGGAACAACAAGTGGAACACCTGATTTTCTAGGATCCTTAGATGGATCTATTGGTGACAGAAGCAAGACATTCTCTGGCTTCAAATCAGTGTGTATTACAGAAAGCTCGCGATGCAAGTAATCCAAACCCACCAAAATGTGGAAACAAATTTCCTTAACCATGGGAAGGGGAACCCCTCGATAATCGCTATACTTGATGAGGGTGAGAAGATTGTCGCCAAGGAATTCAAAAACCATACACACATGCTGGCCATTAGGCCCTGAATGCTTAAAGTGATCCAGAAGCTTTACAACACATTTCTGGTCATGTGGGTCGCCATCCGCAATTTGTTTGAGAATCTTTATTTCATCCATTGCTGCTTCAGAGTAGTGCTGAGCACTCTTTTGAATCTTTAGGGCAACATATTGCTACAAACAAATAATTCCCTCATCATTAACACACTTTCAAACTAAAGATGGTACCTTGTTTTTCAGCTGGGTTTCTAAAGAATGAAGAATTAAATAGCCACAAATTATATTCTACTGACAGGAACTATAATGTAACCCAACATACATGATCAACAACATAGCAAATTAGAAAGAGCAACAAGACAACAAAAAGATAGGAACAGCTACTTACAACACTTGTCTGTACCGATAGCAAAAATAAATTAAAACATTAACCACCCGAATCTCACCATCCTTTTATTCTTTCAGATTTCAGAACGATATATTTCTTTAGAAAACCAAACATTGGCCAATATTGGGAGAAAAAAAAAACCCTTAAAATCCAATATAGATAATTTCTTTCAATACCCAATGGAAGGCGTCCTAGTTAATTGTTATGGACACAGAAAGGATGATAAATAGGGAATCATACACTTTACTCAAAATTCTCTACCATTGATATACGGTCACTCCTTCTTTAGACATAACCCATATAAAGTGCAAACTCTTCTCTAACCCAAAAACTAGTACACTAAAGTTATGTTTGGGAACATTTTTTTTTCTAGGATTTAGTAACTATTTTTCACATATAAAGCTGTTTTGAACTCAAAATAATAAGGGCCTGTTTAGTTTGTTGTTTTCAGTTTCCAATTTTTGTAAAGGAAAAACTGAAAAAACTAAAATTAATTTTTTTCAGTTTTTCCTTCACAATAACTGGAAACTTAAAATTGAAAACTGAAATCAGCAAACTAAACGCACCGTAAGGGTTTCTCCAAAAACATACTAATTGTCCAAAGTCAAAATCATTCATTTTTCACACAATTTTTTTTTTCCTTCTTTTTCCTTCTGAGGAAAGAAGGCAAAGAAAAGGGGGGGCACGCACCGATTTGAGAGTGTCCCAAGCGAGCCAAACGGTAGAAAAATGGCCGGTTATAAAGTGCAACCTCTTCTCTGACCCAAAAACTAGTGCACTAAAGTTATGTTTGGGAACATTTTTTTTTTCTAGGATTTAGTAACTATTTTTTCACATATAAAGCTGTTTTGAACTCAAAATAATAAGGGTTTCTCCAAACACATATTAATTGTCTAAAGTCAAAATCATTCATTTTTTACACAGTTCTTTTTTTTTATTATTTTTCTTCTTTTTCCTTCTGAGGAAAGAAAGCAAAGAAAAGGGGGGCACGCACCGATTTGAGAGTGTCCCAAGCCAGCCAAACGGTGGAAAAATGGCCCCAACCGAGCTTGCTCTGAACAACATAGCACCCATTCTTGAAAGAATCCCCAATCCGAACCGCATGGTACCCTCCTCGCCTGTAATCCTCGGTGCCTTCCTCCTCCGAACTGTACTGGCTCCCCTCATTGCGGTCCTCCGCCATTGAAGGACCCTTCAACACCACACAAAACCCCCCCACCCCAAAACTCTGCTACACAGCACAAGCTCAACGCCTCAACCTATTCGATTATCCGAATGAAAAATAAAAACTCCAAATGAAGATGAATCGATTTGTAGAACAATCAGAGAGAGGGACTGAAATGGAAGGGTGCAGAATGGGGAAATTAGGGTTTTTGAGTGAACGGGGTCTATGGTCTTGCCGGGAAAACAAAGAAAGAGAAGGTGAATGTTACGTTACTCTGTGTGTGTGTGTGTGTGTGTGTGTGTGTGTGTGTGTTTGTGAAAGCGACAAAAACCGTAATCTATCTAAGGACCAAGGTGGTCTAGGTCTGGGACTCCGGTTAGTTAACTCACATTAACTGTTTACAGTTTCAGGTAATTATTATTATTTATTATATACGCACTATTATTAGTAGTAGAGTAGCTCTTTTGAGTAGCTGGATGGTACCCCTAAATCTTAATGGTTGTTTGCTTTGGGGTTATGGTCAGTTGGAATATTGGCTTAGATAAGGTAGAAGTATTTAAAAGTTTGGAGCGACGATAATGAGGCTTTTGTACGGAATTAAAATAAAAAAAATAATTATTTTTGCATATCTCACGTTTAGAACATTATTTACCCGTATATAACATTTTTGTGACGGATTGGAATCGGTTACGGCTCAACCGATTTTTGCCTTTTCGTAATACACAGAAATCGGTTGAGAGTCAACCGATTTCTGTTTGTTTCGTCCCTCCCTCGTTTTTGGTCCCTCACTTATTCGTGTATATATATGTGAATGATCTCGCTCGGCAGGAGGCAGGCTTTTTACGTAACTAAAATAAAAAAAAAACATTAAATATGGATCTCTCACAATTTCAACTTTATGTATGCATATGTATTAATTTGTTGTGTTCGGGAAATTGATTGACTCTCAGGTGATTTTTAGACTGCAAAACACACAGGAGACCGATTTCGCCACGTGTCACACATGCAGCGGACCGGGCAAATCGGCCACTCCCCAGCCGCACGATCTACCAACCTCTTCATCCCAGCCGTCGATCGCACCCCATTCTTGTTATATATTAACGTGGCTTTGGCATGCACACTGAACCGATTTCATTTGTGTTCTGTGTGTGTGTTAAAGCATCAGCGAGAGTAAAAAAAAAGAGAGCATCAGTGAGAGTTAAAAAAAAGAGAGCACCGAGAGAGGAAAGGAAAAAAAAAAGCATCATAGGATGAAAAGGAAAAATAAAAAAAGAATGGCACAAAATGATCTTAGATGGTATGATGGTTTTGGACATATTGTAACAAATCTTCATATTGAGGTAAGTTTTTATTAATTTATGAAATTAGTACATTAATTTGATTGTTTTTTTTAATATGATATAATAAATGTTTAAATTAGTTTAGTGCATTATAAATTTAGTTTAGTTGTATAAATTAATGATTCTTTAAATTTAGTTTAGTTCATTTAAAATATATTTAAGTTGTATAATTTAATTGAAGTAGTAGGTGTTATAGTTAGATTACACTATATACATATTTAGATTATACATAATTAGACTGATGAATAGGTTTAGGGTTTAATATATTAGAATTAGTTTAGGAATATATTTTGGTTAATTTAGTAAACTCAAAAGTAGAACCTATTTGCTGAAATTAAATTTGTTTAGATTATAAATTCTTTTTTTTAATTGAATTAGTTGGTTGTTTTAGGTAGATTAGTGCACATAAACATGATTTAGTTGTATAACTTAATTAGTTTAGTAAATATTATAATTAGATGATACTAAGAACATGTTTAATAAATAATAAATTGTAGTGTTGGTAAATATTATTGCTGGATTAGACAATAAATATGTATGGAAAACGAGTATGACAATCGAACATCATCCCTATGTCATCGTCAGTTTCAATCAAACAACTTGTGAAGCGTAATGTTCCTTGTCCTACCAACAATGGCAACCGATAGAGCATTTGCACTATTTGCTTGTTTTGCTGGCGTAACTTGTGCAGAATCTTCTCATGAAGCTCAGAAATAGTCATGGATGAATAAATACTCACAGGTATTGGATTTGGACAGCAGAACTTTACTCCATCTTGTGTGTTTTCCACTACTTCACAATTATAATGAACAAGAACATACCCTCTCATTGTCATTTTCCCTCAAAACCTTAGCAACCTGAGACAATAAATATGTATGGAAAACGAGTATGACAATCGAACATCATCCCTATGTCATCGTCAGTTTCAATCAAACAACTTGTGAAGCATAATGTTCCTTGTCCTACCAACAATGGCAACCGATAGAGCATTTGCACTATTTGCTTGTTTTGCTGGCGTAGCTTGTGCAGAATCTTCTCATGAAGCTCAGAAATAGTCATGGATGAATAAATACTCACAGGTATTGGATTTGGACAACAGAACTTTACTCCATCTTGTGTGTTTTCCACTACTTCACAATTATAATGAACAAGAACATACCCTCTCATTGTCATTTTCCCTCAAAACCTTAGCAACCTGAGCTCTCTCCTAAGAAATGAACAATCTAAGCTCTCTTTTAAGAAATGAACAACCTGACCTCTCTTCTAACAAATGAAGTATGCCTCTTGCCGAACGAGATCATTCACATATATATACACGGATGAGTGAGGGACCAAAAACGAGGGAGGGACGAAACAAACAGAAATCGGTTGACTCTCAACCTATTTCTGTAACATCCCCAAATTTATAACTAAGATAAATATAATTAGCGATAGCAAAAACTAAGAGAATCTGGACAAATGTTATGAAACACAACAAATAGACTACTTAAGTATGTCTAGAGAAAAATGCAAAGAATTACGAAAATGCCATCACTTAGTGGAAATTACGAAAATGCCATCACTTAGTGGAAATTACGAAAATGCCCTTGCTATGTAAAGGAAATTACCAAACTACCCTTGCCTTATTAAATGACAAAGATACCCTTACTCTATGAATGGAATTACAAGAATACCACTATCATTGTCTAATTACAAAAATATCCTTGTCTTAGTTAAAGAAATTACTACAACGCCATTTACACAAATCCCTAGACTTGTCTTTAGACAAGAATGAATCTAAGTCATTGGATTAAGATGATAACACAATAATTTAACCACATACATCATACACATTTCTGAATCACATACATGCACTAAAGGTTAGAAAATCTCCACTAACATCTTTGCACAAAACATGGAAACATGTTTGCATAAAACATGGAGCATTTTCATCCAACATGTTTGCATAAAACATGGAAACGTGTTTGCATAAAACATGGAAACATGTTTGCACAAAACAAGGAGCATTTTCATCCCAAAATTCAGCCAACATGTTTCCATAAATCATGCTCCAAGTGCTTTCCTTCTGTTTTTTTCTCTAATCTTTCCACTATAAATACTCCTCAAACTCTCTTCAATTCAGAATCTCCCTAAGTGTTCTTTCTTTCTTATTCTATCATTCTTCTTATGTTTTTCAAAGACTTCTCTTGATCCTCTTAACTTCATCCAAACACTTAAATCCTAAGTCCAAACTTTCACTAGCCCTCACAAGAGTTACAATCTTTAACTCTAGTGAGAAATATTTTCTTAAGCACTCAAGTTCTAGAGCCAAGATTCAAGGAGGGTCATCCACTCCAAGGACTCTTGTTCAAGCTTAAGGAAGAAGAGAATGACCCTTTTTTTAGACCCTACACAAGAGGTAGGAGCCCTCACTTTGGTTGTGTAAGCCATGATGACATCTAACCTTGCTCATGGTTAGGATGCCATCAAGCTTATGTTTGTTGATAAAAATGTTTCAAGGGGATATTGTATAAATATTTTGTGAAAGCCCTTGTTCCATTATGCTTCCAAAGTGATATTATGTTGCTTTCATGCTCAAATGATGCTTGAAATATGTTGTGTGATCCTTGTGTTAAAATAAGTGACATAAAACATGAAAATGATAAGTGCTGGATTTTTGGCTGTTTCTTGCATTAGGTGTTCCGAAATTTAATACTCATAAAATATGAAGTATCTTGAAAAAAAAATATTTTTACCATAAACTAGACGCATCATAAAACACTCTCCAAAAAGAATCACCCAAAACGGAGTTTTCTAGCTCAAGATATAAATTTTTAAAGTAGAGCCTAAGACTGAAACTTTAAATCCGACCTTGTAGTAGTAAAATAGGTGTAACTCACTCTAGAAAAATGCAAATTGACTGATTTCAACTTTGTTGGAGAGCCAACACGTATAGGAATACACCCATGTATGTTATGTATAAAGCTTTGTACCACGTAAACACAGAATGAGAAATAAATTTTGGAATAGTGTACCGTGAAAGTGCAGTTTGGAAAGGTTCTGGCTAAGGAAAGACTTGGTATTTAAGCGTGTCCATTGTGACCGACCTCTCTTTCCTGGGAACCCTCCTATGCATGGTTTACAGTTGATTTACACTATTCCAAAGATGTAAATGCTAAAATTTGATGAGTTAGGAATTTGGAACTACCTTTACTAAGCTGAGATAACAAGTATACAGATAATTATAAACTTTCTTCTAAAAGATGTCAAAACTATAACTAAAAGAATCAAGTCTTGTAAAGAGAGAATTTTAAGAATTTAAGTAGAATAATAATCTTCAAGAGTTATATGAAAGTCATAATAAAAATATATAAAGAACCTATAATAATATTTTGAAGTGCATTAATGTATTAATGGAATGCTAAGAGTACAAAGAACACTAAGAGAAAAAGATAATACTAAGACATCCATTACCTCTTACGAACACTAGGAACTCAACTTGATAACTTTGGTTGGTTAATATGAATCATCTATGGAAGTGTTTACTATGAGATTTACATGATATTGTCCATGTTTTATGAAGTGATTTATAGTAATGTGAATGTATGGTGATGAATTATGAAATGATGAGGATGAATGATTAATTGCCCAGGATTTATTGTGATTACATGATAATATGCATACATTCATTTTCAAAAGAAATAATAAAAGTAAAGTTTGAAAAAGTAGCAATGAAAGTCTGGAAAAGTGGACTTGAGCTAAACTCACGGCTTAACCCCCTAAACCGTTGAGATCACGACAGCGGAATGAAAACCAAAAAGGTTATGGCGACGGCCATGGTATGAGCTCATTACCCTTTAGGGTGGTCTAAGGCATTGATGCATTCATCCCGTGAGTAATTAAGAAATATGTTGATGAAATAAATGAAAGATGATGATCACTAAACAAGTAAATGTTGAGGATGAGTAATCATGAAATGCATGCAGCTCCTAAATGATTATTGCTTATTAGTGGTTTTACATGATATGCTTATATGTATGCTTGATGAAATACTAATTGGCTATTTCTGCTAATGTTCAAGATTAGTTTAAAAGTAACTGCACTTCGGCTAATCACGTTTGTGAAAGTTTGATAATTGAATCCTTACCTGTTCACCTTTTTATAATAAACTCGAAGTGACTGGGACGACAACGATGACACTTTTAGTACAAGTAGGAACTCCTACTGAGAAATCATGTATTTCTCACTCCCATGTTTATTTTCCGTTGTCGTTACCAGAGACAGACGTGTCCACCTAAAGCAACGAAGCTGTAGCTGAGGAAGGAGGTAGCGCGTGAAGATTTCAAACCTTTCAAGTAGGAGCATTCCGAGCTTTAGTTACATTATAGTTTGTGAGAAACAATTAGTAATAGTAGAACTTATATTGTTATTTGTAATAACTTATCAGTATGATATATGCCCTGTCGTGACTTATGTATTAAGTGATTATATTCCAGTTTATGTGATAATAGCTCTACACTTAGTCTCTTATTTCGCTTATTTAATTAAGTGTGCAATGTAACTTGATTATTATCTATAAAAGCGCTATGTATTTCACTTCTCGTTACAGGCTTAAGTTTTCAAACAATTAATTTATTTAAAAAAAAAAAACTTCCACTATTTTTCTAAGTTAATTTCAAAAGAAAATAAATGCAAGGCATAAGTGACAACTAATAGAATCCAAATGTGAACTTAAGCATAGCGGGGTTCTATTAGGGTGTTACAATTTCTGTGTATTACGAAAAGGCAAAAATCGGTTGAGCTGTAACCGATTCCAATCCGTCACAAAAATGTTATATACGGGTAAATAATGTTCTAAAGGTGAGATATGCGTAAATAATCATTTTTTTATTTTAATTCCGTACAAAAGCCGGATAATGATATAGGGTTGATTAAAGTATCTACCACTTTATTTGAGTACCGTGGATATCGATATTTTTTATGTAATTAATAGTTGTGATTTTATATATTTCAAAAAATTAAGATTAGTAGGATATATAGCTTATTTTTACTCATAAATAACTAAAAAGTACTAGTAATTTTGAATTTATAGGGTATTGAATAAACTCCAAAAATTTTGTTAACATAAATTAATAAATTAAAAATGAGTTTAGTTTGAATATATTGTCGATGAAAAATGATTTTATATGCACATTTAATGATATATTATCATATTGGTAAAAAGTATTTCATTCAACCACTTATTTTCTTAAAACTTTTACAAATAGAAATATATAATTGATTAATAATATAAAAAAATATACTCGGGCTATGTTTGGTTCAAAGGTGAAAATGCAATGAATTTTTTATGATTTAGTTGTATATATAAAATTATATATAGGGCTCAATCATGAAAAATTTATCCTCATATTTACCTTCTAACCAAACATAACCTAAGACCATATCAAAAATAAACTCATTAAAAATAATTTATTGTTTTAAAATTTTAAAAATTATTTTTATTTTTTAAGTAACCATAATAATTTTATGAAGTGTAATTATTATAATTGTTGAGAAAAAACTTGTCATACGAATTTATTTTCGTAGTACTTACCTGAAAAGTATAGATTAATTAAGTTTCTCTCCTATAATTTGCCCGTCACTTATTTTCACTTTTTAACAATATAGATTGATTTAGTTTCATAATTTTTTCCTTCACATTTTTTCGCACCATTTAGAGGACTTTTGGATTGGCTTTTTTTTTCCCAAAAAAAAAAAAACTTCAATGTATCTTTTAGGGCATTTAGATTGACTTTTAAAGAGGCTATTCAAATTTAAAAAGTAGTAAAAATCACTTTTTTAAAAGCTAACAATACCCCATTTTAAAAAAGAGTAGAAGAATAAATATTCTTTAATAAAATTACATTTCAAAACTATCTTAGTGTTATTTATAATTATAACCTTATCTATTAGCAAATCCTTAAACAGACTTCTTCCTTCCCACTTCTTATGACTACATACACCTCTATCTCCTCACAATTACTCACTCATACACTTTTAATAAGACTACACTTCAACTCTGTTTCTTGCTTCATTTGTTTTTCCAATATATACTCAATTTTAGTTATTTTATTTAAATATGTCCCTAACCATATTCAGGAGGAAGAATAATATTAGCTTTGTTTTAACGATTTGCATTGGAACTATAGATGATACTCATATAATCATCTATGTACCTGTTAATAAACATAAACCTTTTGCCTATAAAAAAAGATATACAAGCACTAATGTATTAACTGTCTATAATGGAAGAATTAAGGATTAATATAAGGGGTCAATTAAAAACAAAATGCGTCATTGGTATTTTTACATTGCAAAACTTTTATTATTGTCCTTTTATGTAATTTAGTGTAAAAAAGTGTTTTTGTTTTTATTCATCCAAACATATTTGCAATTACTTTTAATAATTAAAAGTACTTGTTAGATTATCTATCCAAATACAAAATAACTTTTTCTAGGAAAAAAAAAAGTTCAACCGAAGAAAGTTCAATGAAAAATGTTTGTTTGTAGACATATATATATATATATAAACCAGTTCCCAAATTCAAAATATGGAATGTAGTGAAAGTCATTTTAACATCTACCAAATCGTATTTTGTTATGTGGTTCACACTTTTCCATGGATTTGTACAAACTAATTCATAGCATTTAGTGGATTTGTATTTGTTATCCTTAATTTATATTTGAAAAACACTCCTCAAGAAAATGTTAACTTCAAATACAGAATATCAAATATTTGTGAACACCAAAAATAACTTTTACGTATTTGTTAAGTTATTTAGGTTTTGGTTTGCTTGTGAGTGAACTCACAGGTATACAAAATAAAATGCATTCTCTTAACAATATGGTGAGTATTGTGTAGATAGACATATTTATAGTTTCGTATTTGGTTTCTTTATAAAACTTAAAGCAATGAAAATTTGCAGCAAATCATTATGTTGGTTCTTATGTTGCTGGTTTAGAATACTTCAATGTATTTGGCCGACCCGCTTGCTTATCATCCTTTTCAACAGAAAAAGAGAAATTTATCTTGTCAAAAACACATTTGTTGTATAAGTAAAAATTTCTTCCTCCCATTTTGTACCTCCCAAATGTTAAACCAATCAGGCACACATAATCATTACGCTGTGATTCGATATGAGAAAGTGGATTTATCGTCAAAAATTGTGGAGGCCATGAAATTGGACTGATAAGAATAAAATTGTATATATAAAAGTAACATCATGGTCTTAGACCACATTTCTAAAGCCCCATTGAAATGTTGTTCAAGTAACTTTGGGCTCATATCGAAATGTCATTAATCTAGCTTTGGGATCATACCCGACCAAAAAAGACCTTGCGCTCATTCAAAAAGATAATTTATTTCACATGAGGTTTGGAGGATCATCTGACTTTAGAAAAATGTTATTTGTACTTATAAAGAATGATATACTATATCGGTTCACATCTTATCCACGTTAGATGAAATATGGACCATACTTGAATAAGGTCCACACCCTATTTAACAATTGATGATATGTGAGTCGGTACGGTATTTTATGTATTTTAAATATAAATAACATAACTTTTTAGTAAAAGTGCGCCAAATGTTAATTATAAAATCGTAGGAGTTAGAACTAAAATGATTATTTACTCATAATTTTACTATAACTACGCAGACATACTCTCATCATATGTAAAAGAGAATGGTTTTACTATATCCTATTAAACAGGAAATAACCGAACTTAAGCAATTTTACGAACACTTATTATTGCCAATTGCCAAATTAACTAATGCCGTGTGACGATATACACAAGAAGAGCAAGCAGGGTGCATCATAGGGCCCAAACACACCTCACCCCACACAAAAAAAAAAAAAAAAAGAGACACAGCAATTATTTATTTCTGCAAGTTGCAAAGCATCCAATGCAAGATTTTTGGCAAAGTACATGATGGACCTTATATATTTTGATCAACCATGAACCTTTTATTATTATTCATTGGATGATCATCATTTTTATTAAATGATTTAATTAAACAGATAATAATAGATAATTCATGATGGATTCAAGGTCAGTATGAACCCACCAAAATTTTCAATATTGGATAGATGATGATTTCGATGTATAAAGTATTAACTAAGTATAAACAAAGAAGACATTGTTTTATTTGTTTTTGTTGTCACAAGTAGATAAAGAAAGCTTTAAACATTCGGAGGGACCAAGGCCAAGCGAGGAAAGAAAACCAAAAAATAAAAAAATAAAAACGTGGTGGAGCCTCTCAAAGATAGCCATCTAGAGACCCCACTCCCTAAAGACTTTCTTTATCTAGAATAAAGATGCATGTCCCCGAAGGAGTTGTTAATTACTACTATTGCCAAAAGGTTCAAAACAATTAATGAAGATTCATGAATGTGCATCCGGTGACGATGACTACGAGAGACGTGTATGAAGAAGATGATGGCGTATGAAAAAGAGAAAGAAATTGAAAGAGAGGACCCAGATGTAAAATGGGATGGTTCCCAATAATGTATCAAGATTTCAGGATAATAGATTAAAAATCTATAAATTATGGATGAAAAAAAAAAATGTCCATCCATTTGATGTCATTTTATTCGAACAGTTCAAGTTTAACAAATAAAAAGTGTCAAATTGCATGTCATTTATTTTTATTCAATCAATGCTTATAGGTGGTTATTATTTTAATCTTTTTCTTGGGATCCTAGTCTTAATTGGAGCTAGATTTAGAAGGTGAGAGCTCTGGAGAATATCAAGGTTTTGCTTTGGCTGTGTATTCATGGTAGCTTACCTACCAATACCTTTCGTTTTCATCATAACATGACAACTAATGGTGCATGCTCGTGCTGTGGGTAAGAGGAGACTCTTCTTTATTGTCAAAGGGACTGTTTCAAGAGTCGTAGCATTTGGAATAACATTGGCACACATCTCTTTTCTCAGTTTGAAACTGATAATCCAATTACTTGGGTGAAAGATGGTGCTCTTGGCGCCAATGGTGCTCTTTTTTTTGCTGCTTTGTGGTGGACTTGACAGAGTTGTAACTAGGATATTTTTTATATTGACCCTTCGCTGGCCCCTATGGTGGCCCATTGGGCACAGCTTCTGACTGATGACATTACCTGCTCTTCAGTCAATTATATCGATCTGTCAGTTTGGCACCGTCCTCCCCTTACTGCTGTTAAGTTAAATGTTGATGGTAGTGTGTTTTGGGATCGGGGTTTAGCCAACTTTGGTTACATAATTCGAGACAATTATGGAGGTTGGTTAGCTTCTTGCTCAGGATCTATTGATGAGATGCGAATTCTTCGGGTGGAGCTCAAAGCTGTCTACCATGGTATTTCCTTGACTTGGACGCTTGGCTATCGTACTGTGTATATTGATACGGATTGTTTGGAGGCTTTTTTGACCGTGTCTAGTGATCAAATTCCTCCTTATCACCTGGACCTTGGTTTGCTCTTGTGGAGTGTTTATTTCCATTTGATCCCTCGGACTGCTAATTGAGCTACTGATCATGTGGCCAAAACTGGTGCTGCTTTGGATTTGGATTACTCCACGTGGTAAAATCCTGGAATGGAGCTTAATAGTATTCTCCTTGTCGATCTAACCAATTAGTCTTGGTTGTGTGTGTGTGTGTGTGTTTTTTTTTTTTGTTATTTACTCCTACCAAAAAAGAAAAAAATGACAAACAACATTATTAATTAATCACAACGAAGGAAGGTAAATTTCTTTGCCTTATTTAATCTCCGCGTTGACCTGGGAACTCTATATTTTAAAGCAAAATATCATATTAGTCTCCTTTGTTTAATGTGATTGATTAGCTAATTTGACTTGCCAATAATCTTAATTACTGGGCAAAATTTTCATTGTTCATTTGGTTAGCATTGTGGAGAGCAAGAAGTGTAATTCCTTTTTATATGAAAAAAGAGTTTATTATATTCAGTTGATTACGAATGCAACTATGCATGTGTGTGGATCTGGAACCACATATATATCTCTTACAAGAAAAGTTCAGCATAAGTTGGTAAGGAGAGTGGGGTGTATCTGGTGCACAAGTTATATGCTGCTTTACTCAAGCAGCCAGCTCATTCGACTCATTACCCTAATTAAACACTTATTGGTCAATTTATTGAATATAGTAAAAAATAATCGAAACATCAACATTTTCTGACATATTCAGATTTTGATTGTTTGTTTAAAATTATAAATTATTGGCCTAGTTTGTCAACAAAATAATTTGTTTTTGCCGATCTTGACTTTTAAATTATTTCTTCTTTCTTTGGCGTACTACCTTCATAGGCAGTTCTTGTTTTTCAGATGTCTGGTTTTTGTATATGAGATTTTTTTTTTTTAATTTGAAAGTGTGGGAAGACAAACAGAATTATTGAACTAGTTCAATGTTTAGGCTAGTTTAGTTTAGCAAACTTTCGTCAATGGTCTTGACAACTACACATTTGGGGCAGGACTATGTTGTATCTATCTTCTAGAAAATGTCAAACTTTTGATTCTCTTTTAAGACCTTGATAATCAAACAAACAATAGCGGTCATGTCAAAACAACAAGAACATTAGTTTCATCAACGTATCATGAGGTAGTTTTTACGTCAATCAATTTATTTTATTCGTATACAAAATGGACTGGAAAAAAAAAAATTAAAGAAACAACGTTTATTTCTAGAAGATGGAAACATCAACAATATATTTGTAGCATCTTAGGCAACGTTTACGGAGATACTGCCAACCTCCCAAACAATTTATTTATTTATTTATTTTTAATGAAGGCATGAAGGATAAAAATTCTTTCTAGAGAGAATACGAGATAGGGGAGGTGAGAGTCACACACTCAAAGACTCAGGAGATAACCACTAGACTGTAGGCTCAACCACTCACAAACAATTTAGTAAGTACACAACATGCATGAAATATATATTTTCTTAGCTAGGATCATTATTGAAAGTTACATTGATCTCTCTTATAGTTATTGGTTCAATAATTTATGAGTAATTTATACTCACTTCTCAAATTTAGTGTAATTATACTCGGCACTCATTTATTTTGCAAAATCATCACTGATCTATATATATATATATATATTAATGATAACATTATAATATTTTGATAATATTTTACATATATATTAACTAAAATACCTTTTTTTTTCTATCATAAGTAAGAATTATAAATTTCATTTTCATGTGATCAAAAATTATTTTATTCAATTAATGCGTTAAATATTGTTAAAAATTATTAATAATTATGTATATATCTTATATTATTTTTTTATCACTTAAATTAACGAACTAGTATCTATAAATGTGATCAATATGGGAAAAACACGTGGGACTAATTCCACCCTCCGAGTAGGGGCTTAGCGTCCTCGCTGGCTAGCAAACCAACCCCAGGACTGGCCTCTGATATCATCTGTAACATTCCAGACACCTGACAATGCAGATATTATTCGCTTTGGCAGGCGTGATGCACTAATTTGGGGAGGGGAACGAAGCATGCCTTATAAGGGTGTGGATACCTCCCTATGTAGACGTGTTTTTCCCATAGCGAGAGGAAGAGCAAACCCGTGAGGGTATGAACATCGAGCCTGCCAAAACGGACAATATCTGTATTGCCGGGTGTCCGAGATGTTACATTAATTTAAGTAAAAAAAGAAATAAACATAATTACTAATGATAAAATTATAATATTTTGATAATATTTAATATATTAAATGAATAAAATATTTTTTTATCACATGAAGATGAAACTTATAACTTATAATAAAAAAAAGGTTATTTTAGTTAATATATATATCAAACATTATCAAAATATTTTAGTTTTGTCACTAATAATCATGTATATTTTACATATTATTTTTATTATTATTTAAATTAATTAATTAGTATTTTTGGGAGAGATCAATGTAATTTTACAAAATAAAAGAGTGTTAAGTATAATCACACTAAATCTCAAGAAATGAGAGTGTAATTTATTCAAATAGTCAAATTGTGATGTTTTAGTGATATTATTTAAATATAAATTGATTAAAATATATTTTGCTATTATATATAAAATACTTATAATTATAACACAAGATAAAAAAACATTTCGATAAAAACGTACATATTTTAATTTCTAATCAAATTTGTTTACTTTTATTCTTTATTCAGCTACCCTAAAGCACTAATTAACAAAATTCTAATCATTATGATCTAAGTATCTAACATTTTTATTTTTAAGTTGATTGGCGTCCATTTCTTTATTTGGCGTCAATTTGAACAAAATAAGGTGAAAAAGGCCATATGCAAAGCGTTGGAGTTGGTGGCGTGGCCGTTTAGAGTTACCCGTACTTGTCTGCTACGAGTTCTTTGCTCTCTGTTGCCCTGTGGATCGGATCTCTCTGACTTAGGTATATAGAAGGGTTCCCTGTTAGTAATAATGACGATCACCGCAGCAATTTCTCTCACTGTCTAAGTATAGTAATATTATTTATACTCATAAAATATAAAATAATATATTAATATATTTTTATTTATTTTAAATAGGTTATGAACTTTACTTAATTTAGATCACACATCTTATTTAAAAATATATGAGTGTGTTGAGTGTTGACATGATATTCCATCAACTATGAATATAAATAATACAACTCTCATATAAAAGAAAAAAAAAAACTTAGTTTATAATTAATATAATAATGGGAGTAGAGGCTCTATCGTCATGAAATCATTTGTGCCAAAAAACTTAAATAGGTTTTGAATTATAATGATTTTATATTTAATACGCCACTTCAAGAGAATGCTTCTTTTTTTACTTGAAGGGTGGATGATACATAGACCCACTATACCTTGTGCTGAAATTTAATAAATTTGTTTAGAAGTGGAAGCAATAAGGATCAAACTCTAGACCACTTGTCGTAGGAATTTTGATACCATGTTATAAAATTATTTGTCCTAAAAGCTTGGACTTATTTAGTTTGAATTTCTAGTTTTTAATTTTTAATTTTTCTTTAATAAAATATTAAAAATTGAAAAACTGAAAACTAAAATTCAAACCAAACAGACACTTGTATCTTTTAGGTTATGGCACTAATAGTTTTATATTCAATACCTACTAAACCAAAAATGAAAGCATTTTGTAGGTGGTATATTGGCCAGGTTGGATTAGGCAAATAATTTAAGAACTCTGGCTTTTAGGATTAGGATATTTAATCTTGTTATACTTTAAACGTTTTTCATATCACAAAATGAAAGCAAAAGATGCTGGTCGTGGCTGTGGACTGCATTTTCCCTTTCAAAAACCGACCGTCTAAAGGTGAAAATTTGAAATAATTGTGCATTGGGCTTAGTTAAAGCTTGATATGATGTGAGAAGCAAAGCAAAAGTTCAAGCTACTGCTTTTGCTTATTTTAATTTACTCTTACAGTTTCTCTTTCAGGTGGCACAAAATTAACATGTGCTTTTACGGGAATACAATTAATGCATAAGTAAGCATACGATTTTTCATGCGTACATGGAATCTTATATAAAGTGACCTAAAAAAAAACAATTGCAAATGATGCTAGTGCAATAATTTATTAGGATTAGGATTTGCCATTAGAGATTAATGTGATTCATGATTTCAAAATCGTTGATTAACTAATCAAACTTTAAACTTTAAAAATTAAAATAACTCGTGTATAATTTCAGAGAGATCAAAATAATTATCAACTCCATCCTTAAAGTATGCTTCCTATACCATTTTGCGCCCTCTTTTTACCACTGGGTTTAAGGTAATAGTTGAAATGACACGAGATACAATCTTTACTCTTTACCTGTTTAAGGCCATGGGTTTGACTCTATTTAGACCCTTTTTTCGTCTTTAATTTGTTTTAGTTCTATCTGCCGCGAATCTCCCACAAACCAGAATAAATATGTTTCCCGGTTTTTAAATTTCGTAAAGACTGTGATGGTTATTAAGGATTCATCATGTTTAATGTGATATCCTTCTATTGTAATGTGACGTGTAACTCCACGCCAAAAAAGAAAGTGACGCAGACGTATATATGATTCAAAACAATTTTGCTTGTAATTGAAAAAGAAGGAAATTAACGTGTCAATAGCTGTGTATTACACAACCTCAAAATATATATTTACATGAGCTGAAACCTATACGAATTATTTCACTGATTTAATATTATATGATTAAATGATAATATAAAAAATATTTTATAATTAGATGATGATAATTTAAAATATTTCATGTTGTTAAAATGATCTCATGACCAAAATTGTATCCTCTTAGCAACTCCCTCCTCGGCATTATTTATTTGCATGGACTTGCTTTTGGCGGGTCAATTTTAACCCGTAGCAAATAATCTGCACGAGTTTTCCAAGTTTCTCAAAATTAGATTGGACATCAAATTAGTCAGGACAAAGGTTAAGAGGTTCAATTGATCCAACTGAAATATAGCTAGTATATAATAAAATCTATAAATATATAAAAATATAAAATAATATATATGTCATAAATAATTAAAAATTAAATTAGGTATCAATAAAATCTATAAAATATAATATAATCTATTTATTAATCAAAATAAACATTATCCATATGGATCAAATCCCTCAAGTTACTAATTTTAATACCAAAAAAGAAAAAGAATTAGGAAAAATGAGATTTTAGATTTTTTTTTTAAAAAATTTAAAATGATGTCATTTTATATTTTTTTAGATTAAAAAAAACGGTTTACTTTGACCAGGATAAGGTTAACTTGGTTACTAGTTCTCGGCCAGGTTCAAAAGTTCTTGGTCGAGTTCTTTCTTCACCGATTATCAAGGTCAATTTGGATCAAATAGCATACTGGTTCCCGATTTAATCGGTCCGATCAATTGATCCAATTCGATTTTCAGAACATTCGAGGTATCAGTTTGTTGACATAAACGAAAAAGTCTTCAAGAATAAAATAAAACCAATCTTTATTTTTTATCCTGAAAAGATAGGGGGTTAAAAAACGCGTACGAAGAACGCACATGTTTACGAAATATTTTTTGATAGAAATGACTACGAAACTTGCAGTTTGCCAAATATGAACCCTTTAATCAAATAAAATGAACAAAATCAAATTATTAATAACGATAATAATACCAACTTTCGATTGATTGAAGCATTTGTATACTTGTTATTTTTTAACCAAAACTTAAATTTAAATATTGTGATGAAAAAAATTAAGGTGAAGATAGATTTATTTTATGAGATTAATATTAAGAATATAATTTTAATTAGTTAGATTCCTTAAGTATTTAGTCAGAGATTCAATTCCTGAAGATGTGTATGGAGAGAATTTTGTGATAAGAGGTAAAATTTATATATGTGAGCTATTCACCTCGAGAGATTAGTCGCTGTTTTCGATAATAGATACTTTAAGTTCGCCTAAAAAAAAATATAATTTTGATATATTGATTGTGTAATTTTTTTCATTATCATCCAATTATTTAGTTTTATTTATTATATTTTCAAGATACTAAATGGTTGATCTCAATTCTTTTATTACCGTGACAATATATAATTTAAAAATTTGTATAAATTTTTTATTACACCGACGCACATAAATTAGGTAATAATTTTACTCTACTATCATGTAGTTTTATATTTTTATTTAAAATATTTTTAAAATAATAAATAATTATGTCAAACTTTTTATTTATTTATGTGACAAATAAATGATTAAATTTCTGCTTAAAATAAAACTGTTATTTTATAGTGAATCTATCCGAAATGAATTAGATCAGTAGAATTAGAGATGAAAATCAGATCGAGAGAGAGAGAGAGAGGAGAGCGCAAGTTAACGAAATCCGTTGTTGTTGAAAGTTGAAAGTTGAAGTTGAAACTTCTGCTGTTTGTTGTCTTTGGAATTTTCCTCTCTCTCCCTCTCTCTCTCTCTCTCTCTCTCTCTCTCTCTCTCTCTCCAATACATATACGCACACTTTCCCTCTGCGCCCAGAATTACGATGATAATAACAAAGCACAACAACAACAACAACAACATCCTCAACCTCATCCTTAATCTTTGCCCTTTTATGCTTCTCGTACACACGCTTTCATAATTGTCTCGCTCCCATTCCCTCCCTTCGCCCATTATTATTGTTATTACTACTACCTCCATTCCAATTTTTCTCTTCTACGTCGTGACACACTTAAATTTGTTTGTACAAACACACACACACACGTGTAAACAGATATAGATATATCATATATACGTAGTTGCCTCTCTCTCTCTCTCTATATATATATATATATATACAGTAACTAACAAACCGACACGAATGGCGGCTGCTTTTGTCATCGCCGTGGCGCTGTTGGCGGCGGCGGCTGCCGGATCTCCGGCGACCATGACTCTGGAGAGGGCGTTTCCGACGAATCATGGAGTGGAGCTGAGTCAGCTCAGAGCACGGGACATTCTCAGGCACAGAAGAATGTTGCAGACAACAAATGGCGTCATTGATTTCCAAGTTCAAGGCACCTTCGATCCCTTCCAAGTTGGGTAATAAACTGATAATTCTCTTCAATCATTTCAATTTGCAATTTTATTGTTTTTTTGAAAAAACTGTTTTGTTTTTTTTTTGGGGGATTCGGGAGGGGGGAGGGGTTGGGATAATTGGATTTAATTCTTAATAATAATGGCTTTCAGAATTTATTGTTGTTTGCTCTTCACTCTTTGATCAATTCATAGCCTTCCATGGTTCCTGCTTCTTATTGTTTAGTCAATACTCAGCACCAAAACAAACTGGTCAGCTCGGCCTTCTTCTGCCGATGTATCGCTATGGCTTAGATTCGATGCTTTGGTTATTCCGTTGGTGGCACATTTATAAGCATCTCTACGTGTCCGGTTCTACATCCTAGAGCTAACCTTCCCCTCATCATAAATTTTCATTGAAAAAAATAAAAAAAATCTCATAACCAAAAGGTTGATTGCTTTAATTCTCTGAGGCTCTCAAATTTCAGTTTTTTATTTTTAACCACACACAGATAATTTTCTTTTTTTCTTTTTTTTTTTTGTAACAGTAGGCGAATATCTTGTTTTTTAGTTTGCTCTCCTTCCATTCTTCAGCTTTTAATAATTTTTTTACTTGCATTATATGATTTTGTTTTCTTTTAATGTGAAATTAATGGTTTATTTCAGGCTTTACTATACAAAGGTGCAGTTGGGAACTCCTTCGGTTGAATTTAATGTGCAGATTGACACTGGTAGTGATGTTCTCTGGGTTAGCTGCACTTCCTGCAGTGGCTGTCCTCAGACAAGTGGGCTTCCAGTAAATTCAATTTTCCTTTATCTGCAAATTTAATGTCATGCTTTTTGCAAAAATTGAGATCAATATAGTGCTGGAATATGTTAATATCATGGTGGTTGCTGGATATTGTCACAGATTCAGCTCAATTTTTTTGACCCCAGTCATTCATCAACATCTTCATTGATCTCTTGCTCGGACCAAAGGTGCAAGAATGGAATACAGTCATCAGATGCCATCTGTTCCAGTCAGAGCAACCAGTGCTCCTACACTTTCCAGTATGGGGATGGTAGTGGGACATCAGGCTACTATGTGTCAGATTTGATGCATTTGGACACTATTTTTGAGGGATCCGTGACTACAAATTCTTCGGCACAGGTGGTTTTTGGGTGAGATATCTTGAGCCTGAAATGGTTGAATGAATACTTGAATAGCATCTCTCTTTTTTTTTTTTCATGTGCTTGTTGGTTTAATCTTGGAAAGCACTTTCCTTGTGTTGTTCTATGGAGCAGTTGTAGCAACCAGCAAACTGGGGACTTGACAAAATCTGATAGAGCAGTTGATGGAATATTTGGATTTGGGCAACAAGCCATGTCTGTCATCTCCCAACTCTCCTCACAAGGGATAGCTCCAAGGGTGTTCTCCCATTGTCTGAAAGGAGATAGCAGTGGTGGGGGCATATTGGTTCTTGGTGAGATTGTGGAGCCAAACATAGTTTATACTTCACTTGTTCAATCACAGTAAGTTCTGTTATTGAAACCATAAAAAAAAAAGGCTACCTTTTTGTTTTCCTTCCATCACTTAATCTTACAAATTTTTAAGTTGTTGTGAAGTAATAAGTCCATTCGTGTGTAATCTGAAATTCTTTAGTAAGTGTAGTCGGTGTTGGAATAGAAATTTCAGGAGTACTGATAGATGGCAAGTGTTTAACACTGGAAGTCATGTGGTGTTCTTGGCTTCTAGTCATTCATCTAAACAAAATGTTAAAATCAGGTTTCAGGTGTCTGCCAATCTTGAACTCCGAAGGCACTGTATAATTTCTAGCATGTGTCAAGAATGTGATTGGGAAGAATGGAATGCCAAAAAAGATGAAGAAATGAACATCTCACCATTTACAGCATGCTTTTGGATTTTGTCATCTACCTAGGTGACTGCTCTAGGAATAGTGCGTTGAGCAAGGCCAGTGTCAAGTCAATCTTATAAGGTGGTCCTATCTTTCTATCCGAAAGAAAAGTGGTCCTAGCTATTTCATATCTATAAATTGTTAAAACAAAGTTGAAATCAGCCCACAGAATCAGAACCCAGAAAGAAGTATGTCCAACAGTGAACCACAGTATATGTACTTATTATTGTGTCCTCAAAAATTTATACAAAAGTTTAATAGGAATTGAAGAATTTAAACATGTTAATGATGAAATTTATTTGTACTGAAGTGGCTTAAAAGAATGTCCATTGGAAAAGGCATTTAGTCTAACTGCTTCCTTTGCAAATATTTCAGGCCCCATTACAATTTAAATCTGCAGAGCATCTCTGTCAATGGCCAGGCATTGCAAATTGATTCATCAGTTTTTGCAACATCAAACAACAGAGGTACCATTGTTGATTCTGGAACAACATTGGCATATCTTGCAGAAGAGGCTTATGATCCCTTTGTCAATGCAGTGAGTTTCATTTAGGAAATTTCGTGTCTTTCAATTGATAAATAATAGATATTACTTTGATGCTTCATGTATTTGGTTAGCAATCGTGATATACTTTTCCCTTGGTTGGAGGTTTATCAATATTGATGGCAAAATGCTAATGTTCTTAATGTAGATTACAGCTGCAATTCCACAATCTGTACGTACCGTTAATTCCAAGGGAAATCAGTGTTACTTATTGACCAGCAGGTTAGGTCAAACATATTATCTGCCTTTTTTTTTTTTGTTGTTGCTCATATGCCTTTTGCCTATTAGATGCTAAAAAATAGATAAGCTTGATACTCTCTTTCTCTAACTCTTTTTGTTTGTAACGTGTTTAGTGTCTCTGACATTTTTCCTCAAGTGAGTCTGAACTTTGCTGGGGGTGCATCGATGTCTTTAAAACCACAGGACTATCTTATACAGCAGAGTTCTATTGTAAGTATTCAAGCTTAAATTTCTATTTCTTCAATTTCCCAAGGACTGGTCTAGACTACATGACTTCCACAAACATTGATTTCAAGTTGGAATTTGTATCACAGTCTGTCAATCTGATTCTTTCCTTTCCTTTCACTCCTCAGCCCCTTAAAAGCTGATTTTGATTTTGATTTTGTTTCTAAAGTTGCTTTACGTGCCTTTGTTAAAGACAATTTCCATGATAACTTCTTGTTTGGAACTAATAATTTATTAAGGCATATGGTATTACCAAATTATCATCCAGCACAAATGAGCCCCTTCTGCACTTCCACTATATTTTATTAAATATTATTATTTTTATGCCTTGCTAGCTCTCTTTTGAGTGCATTATCAGAAAAAGAAAACAACAACTTTTATTCTAATTCTCATTACATGTCATTTTCCAACTGAAATCTGCTTAGAGGGAGTGTTTTAGGACATCTCTTAGAGATACCTTATGGTAAATTCTTGGACAATGCTCGTGATTGCCTCTATTTTTTCGGTCAGATGCTGGTGAATGCTTTGACTACGTGCATTTATTCTTTATGTACACCTTACAGCTACGTTTTCTCTGATTTCTATTTAATATATGTTACCTCGCTGAATGCCATGTGAACCTATGCTTATTACAGGGGGGTGCAGCAGTGTGGTGTATTGGCTTTCAGAAAATCCAGGGTCAAGAGGTAACAATTCTAGGAGGTATGATTCCACTTTATAACACTCTTGGTCATATATGCATTCATGTTTTGTTTGTTGATATCTTGCAAGCATATATAAAATGAATGTTATACTTGATTAAATCAACTGTTTAAGACTAATAAAGTATGTTTCTACACTCAACCTGCCAAAATATCAATTTAAAATATTGTTCCTTTTATTTGAGTTATATTACTTATCGTCATCTGCTAGGGATCAGGGTTCCGTCTTTTCAAGAGTATCATATTGACAGCATGGTTTTTTTTTGTCTTTTGCAGACCTCGTATTAAAAGATAAAATTTTTGTTTATGATCTGGCTGGTCAACGCATTGGATGGGCTCCCTATGACTGTAAGTTTCAGCTACCATACCAGAAAGGCATATGGTGGATGGCATAAGAAAAAAAAGGGAAATATTTTATTTTTCATGAGGCTCCTAAGTTAATGCTTTTCCACTCCTACCAAGAATTCTTTTTTTTTTTTTTTTGGTCTTTTGAGCCAACTTTGTTTTGTAGTCTTTAGGTTAGTATATATAATGACATTTGAGCAATGATAAACCAATTTGAAGACATCAACTGATTTTTTTATTTGAGTTTAATTTTGATACACTGACTTTTTACACTGTCATCTAATCAAGTCATTTCATTTGGATGACTTTTTAAATAGTAGATGTGAAACTCAACTATCTTCACTAATGTAACAACACATGACTGGATGACATCAGTGCACAGAAATTAAACTCTTTTTATTTCCCCAACTAGGCTATATATTCATTGCTTCTACTTCTTAAATCTCTTGGGGGCTATGTTATTTATTCTGATGCATGTTCAATTAAAATTTGTTTAATCTTAGGTTCCTTGTCGGTTAATGTCTCTGCAACAACTGGCACCGGCAGAAGTGAATTTGTGAATGCTGGAGAGCTCAGTGGGAGCACTTCTTTGCGTGATGGACTTCACAAGTTGACAAAGACAGGGTTCTTGGCTTTCTTAACACTGATTTGCTACTTGGTGCTTTTGTAGCATTTATATACAAACATTGTGGGAGCATAGAACTGATATTCTTTTGTACCTATGTATATTCTCTTGCCGGTGCCTATTTGTGGCACTCGGCAAAGACCACATCCACTCCACATATTGTTTTGAATGTTTGTTATCCCCTCATTTATGCACTATAGGTGATTCTGTTGGACACACTATCAGCCATGTAGAATGTTGATCATTATTGATCTTTTAATGTAATTTTGGCAGCATTGTAAATTTCTTAACAGATTTACTTATTGAATCGAAGATAGATTTATACAATTTGTGTGTGTTTTTTCGTTTTTTATTTAATTAAACTTGGTTTCTGCCCATAATCATTGTTGTACATTGGATACGATTGTTACATGGACACACCTTTGGATAAAAGCTGATCTTATCACTGCATTAAAGTGCCAAAAGCCAAATGTTGTTGACCACAATTAAATCATCCGACCCCCAAAACAGATATGGGCATAAGGCATGCTCAGATGTTCCATGTGCACATACCTGCATAAAATGTCTACTACATGGATGTAGTGTAATTGAAGGTCGCAGAACTTGTTAGATCGAGAAATATGTAGTGAAGGTAGTTAATTCAAATTTCAAAATTAGTTATCAAATATTTGTTAATCACAATTTTTTACTGCAATGGGAATAATTATTTTTTTTTGGTTTGTAAATGATTAATAGGTGATTACACAATAATTTTTTCTTCTCGAAGAGAAAGGTCTAAGCTAAGATTCAGACTCACTCTAGTTCAGAGTCAGAACTAGCTATATAAATACTCGTATATCACTCACCAATAGAAAAACTCAAGAATTTAACTCAACTCAAAAAGTCGATCAAGTGAGTCCCCTCCTTTTGACGATTACACCAGAATTCATATGGAAAGAAATATGACTATATGAGTCAATGAACAATTGAGAGGACCATAGTTTTAAAATTCGGCTCGGTAACCGACTTGGTTAGGGCATTGGGTTAGTGGGTCAGTAGTTCAACTGATGGGTCACTGATTAAACCGGTAGAACCAAATATAATAAAATAACATAATTAATTAACTAATAATTTAACCTTTTAAAAATTCATATACCTATATATATATATATCTAAAATAAAAATTTGTTTACAAAAAATCCCACTAAAGAGAAAGTCAAGACCTAATAAAGTAAAAGCAATCCCTAATTGGAAAAAAACAAAAAAGAACCAACAAAAGTAATCCAAAAAGAAATTAGGCCGTTATGTCTTTTTTTTATTATTAATATATTTTTGCGTGGCCCATTGTACCAATTACACTAAGGCACAGCCCAAAAAATGATTGACCCACCAAAAACCGTAGTATTCAAGGCAATTACCTCACTCTCACTCACCAACATTCGTCCAGCGCCGCACCAAACAGAGGACCCAACCGTTTTTTTTGGGTTAAGGAGAGGCCAAAACTTAACATTAGCCATTCTTGGACTTGGTTTGGAATGGCTTTCTTGGGCCAAAATTGCTCAAAATACACCAATCACAGAAATGGCTATCTTCAGGCCCTATTACTTCTCAGAACAAAATTTTTGAAAGAACACGGAAAGGGCCTAACCAAGTCCAAGCAAGCTAAAAGAAAATGGAAGGAAGTACAGCTTGACTCACCCGACGACTCCAAAAAGTTAAAGGTGCGATTTTTTATGCTTCGCTTTTTGTATTTTGTAATTCAGAAAATCAAAATCAAAATTATTATTAAAGTACTTTTTGTGTTTTGTTCTCCTCCGATTGCTGATCGTGAATCGTGTTCGTGATTAACCAGGTTCGCCTCTTTGATTGGTTCCTTCAGTTAAAGCCCTATCCTGTTTTAATGTCTGTTTACATAATAATTTTGATGATGAAAGTTTTTTTTTTTTTTTTTTGGGGTAATGAAAACAGATAGATCATGCTAAGTTTTGATGTTGGATCAATAGGCATTGCTGGGTAAATTTGCACTTTTTCTATGTAAAATTCATTTTTTTCTAGGTTTTGTATTGATGAAATCTTGACTATTTCAATTTCAAGGTATAATAAGAATTAATCCCTATTTTTTCTAAGCAAATTTCACAATCACAAAGAGGGAGAGAAATCTATAATGTTTAGGGTTTCTATCAAATATCAATATTATTTATTGGCTTGTTTATTATATTTTTATGCTTGAATTACAATTTTTTGTTTTGTAACATAATGGTTTTTATTATGTCTGGGTTGTTTGATATAAGGCAGATTTTATACTTTCCAGCCGCAGCACCTTGAATTTCAAAATGCCAAAAGTTAGAAGAGTGAAGTCCCCATGTATTGATAATTGCACTAGGTCACATCCTTACCCTTCCAGCTCAAAAAATGTTGAGCCGCACAAACCCACCAATTTGTTTGGATCAGTTGAAGATTTGAAAGAATGGGAGGAAGCTAAGTGCCCTATTTGCATGGAACATCCTCATAATGTTGTTCTTTTGAAATGCTCTTCACATGATATGGGTTGCCGTCCTTACATGTGCAATACCAGTTATAGGCACTCCAATTGCCTTGATCAGTTTTGTAAGTCATTTGATTCTAATCTCTCCTCAGCAATACTGCAAGAAATTCCTCTCACAGGCACAACCCATCGCAGGAGCGGCGGTGAAGCTCGTTCGGAGCCGGTGCACCCCTTCTCACAATGTGGGAGCCATTTGCAACCAAAGGTCATGTGCCCTTTTTGCCGTGGAGAAATATATGGATACATGGTTTTGGAGCCTGCCCGTAGGTACATGAATTCTAAACCAAGGAGTTGTTCCTCTGAGACATGTGAATTCCGGGGTACATATTCAGAACTCAGGAAGCATGCCAGGTCTGAGCATCCTTCTGTTCGTCCATCAGAGGTGGATCCATTGCGAAGGCGTGATTGGATCCAGATGGAACAGGAAAGGGACTTTGAAGATCTTTACAGTTCAATTCATGCGAGTTTTGATACAGATAACAGCAGCACTTACTCCCTATTGACTGAGGATTTTGCAGGCTTGATGTCTTTGTTCCTGTATCAAATCTTTTCCTCAATTGGAGAGGCTAACCAGATAACTAGTTTGTTGGCTAATTCAAGACATAGATTGTCATTACATGACAGAAGGTCTGGGACAGGGCAGAGTATATCTCACAATACACAGACAAATCAATCAGCAACATGGAGAACCAGTTTGCCTTCAATGCATCAAATGGACAGAATTCATACAAGTAGATGGAGAACTAGCTTATCGTCGTCAATTGATAATCAACTGGAGATAAATCAAACTGCTAGGTGGAGAACAAATTTGTTATCTTCAAGAACACCTCGCGAACTTCAATATTATAGAGAAGGCAGCCCTACGAACAGGTTTTCTGCAACAAGGATTCATCAGGCCTCTCAACAAATTCCTGAGACTAATCCTGCGGGGAGCAGATCTCCATCTGGGAGAGTTCCTCGTCATCGTCAATTACGTTGGCGTGATCAAAGATGGTTAAGATACAATACTCATCCATGAATGCAACAATAAAGTGTCATAAGACTCATAAATTTGAAGATTTCTTCTAGTATTTATTATGAGATGCTCAATGTCTTTCAACTTCATTTTATTGTGGAGACACTTATTACATTTGATCATACACAATAATTTTTAATGAGAGTTCATTCAACCTCTAGAAATTCTACCTGCCAAATGGTAAGGATGGGGAAGAAAGCATCAAAGAGCTTTGTTTCTTTTACACTCAAAATAACATTTGTTTGCCTTTATATATCAATTCATCCTTTGAAGAATTGCATATAAAAATGAAAATGTAACAGAGGAAAAAAAAGGTCAGCCTGCTTTTGATGTTCTTATAACAGGTGGAAGTACAACTGAATCAATATCCCCAGGATATGGGGTCCACAAACCTAATCCTCCCCTCCTTTCTTTAAAATTGTTGTTCTTGGGTTGGTCCAACTGTTTAACCCATTCTATGGGAGAAGAATGCTCTCGTGTGTGGGTGCGGTACAAACAGTGAGTTGTATTCACAGTTGGGAAACAATAAAGAACTTGAATGAGTCTCCTAATCTATACACAACATAGCCAAAGCTAAGTTGATCTCTCGGTGTGAAGAAGTTAACCTCATTGAACCACAAGCAGCTGAATAAGTTATTCATGTTGGTATGTTCCCGAATGATAATGGCTCCCTCTGGCACATCTGAAACAAAATATTCCAGTCAACAATATATTATGGCCAAACATTACTATGAACAAGTACTTGAAATGCAAACTTGAAAAATGTGATCAAACAGAATATGTCATTTTAAATGCAGTGGGGACATAAGTACTTTGGCACTTTCAGTTCTCAAGTTGATACTGAAACAAAATACAACTAGTAAATTTTCTGTGCAAATAAAAATACAAGACAAAGAGTCTCATTTCCTGTCGTACTTACCACTAATGGTGTTTTTCTTTGAACTCCAAGGCTTCATTCCCTCAATAGTATATTTTCATGTGGAGATCGATAAGGGGCTGCGCATATCGCTTTCTCCTCTTGTTTGCATCAGCCTCCTCATATATACTGCGGTGATGCTTATGCTGAGCAATGGCGAGTGTATATTTCCCACGCCACAGGTATCTGCATAGTACACAGTTTGATATTACATTCATCACAAAACAAGCAAATATCACACTTGTTCATACATTTGATGTTTACGCCTATTCACAATTCGTTGTTACATACTTACATTCATCACACTTCGCATAGTGCCAATCTTAACATGGGGGATGGCTTATAGCGCCCAATACAAAGGGTAACTCAATAGTTTTCTGTTCTCACAAAAGAAAATTCATAAACACATGACAAGATTATTTTTCATTCTAACATTAATTTAAGGCATTTAACATCTACAAAATTGGTATATTCAAAGCATGCACCCGGGATAAGCTATTCTGGAATTGAATGTTATAACAAGGTTATGAATTATCAAAGAGAAATGCTAAAACCTCATAGTTGGTGTGGCAGAAAATCTTTCTAATTCAAAATATTTTTAACCTAACTGTTAGGAGGATATATAAACAATCATTATCAAAATCAAAACCAAATTCCTCTCACTCTCTGTCTCCCCCTTCTAAATTTTAAACTTTCTCAACAAACAAATGGAAGGCAATTTAAATATCTATCTACAGTGGAACAGAAATAAAATGTTCATATATCTGAAAGGCTATACACAATGAACATAAGTAACTTTGCAGGATTAGTAATGGATCAACTACCAGCTCCATTTTACCATCAATCCAAAAACTATACTGTGCTTGAGGGAACAACCTATGGGTTAAAATCTTAGGAACCTTCCCATTCCTCCTTGGCTCATCATAAGGTGGATGCTTAAGAAGAACTAGACGCCAAATTCCCACCCAGTTTCCAGCACTATTGTCTTCTTTGATAGTACCATTTTCCCTTATGAATTTCAGAGATATTTCATCCACCACCATAAGAAAGCAAAAACGCTTCTTTGAGCGAAGGCTTATATTTGAAGGTTGACAAGGCATATCGTAGCCATAAAAAATACCAGATGCAACAACAAATTTGCATTTTTTAACACATTCGATGTCCAAAGGATCCATTGCGGCCCTACCACTTCGGATAAATCCACAAGGCACCTGATGGGTGGAGCACATATTAATAACATTCATTGAAGAAAATAACCAGCACTGCCGTAAGATTGTGAATCAATCGCTATAAATTGAACATAATCAAATCAAGGTAATTAATTACCTTCAATGTTGTGTTTATTTTGAAACTTTTCTCCCTCTGTGACCAACTTTGATGGCCTCCAAACAGAGGAGATGACTCATATCCACCATGTGGAACCTCATCGTGCATTACATAAGATAAATTTTTGATAATTTTGTCAGTTCTTATAGTTGGAATAACTATTTTATCAGGGTCAGTGGCAACAGGAATTGGACATCCTGATGAATACAAGCAGCATCAATATCAAACACCAGTTGTAGTTTGGTGAAGACAGAAAATATGGATGTGTGCAAAACTGCCAAAATCTTACTGTGAGGATTTGATACAACTCTCATTGTGTCTAGCATGGTGTAAACCTTGCTGTTTCTGTTACATATAGCTGCAAACCAAGTAGAAAATCGCTTCATTTTGAAAATGAAGACATAAATTGACAATTTTGATGAAGAAAATAACAGGCAAAGAACATTTAACTTGCACAACCTTTTCTTGTAGCAAACAATCTAATGACTTGAAAGACAAGCTCCTACGAATCTAGTCTTAACTGAAGAAGCTAAATATGAATAAAACAAAAAATGCACGAAGATTGTTGTTATGACATATAAAATATAATAAAAAAACAATAATTTCGGTACACTATCAGTTTTAGTGTTTTCCATTGCCAATCAACTTTTTTTTTTTCACTAATCTTCCTGCAATTTGCAAAACTATACACCAACCTCTTACGAGGTTTAGGTGATATTATACTCTTGTATTTTGTGAAATATAACACAAAGCATCCCCGGCAAACATGTCAATGACTATCCTTGTTGGGAGGCCAGTGTAAGCATGACAAATTAAGGGGTGTCTTGTGTAATATCACCTAATTTAAGTGGAGATTAGTGTAATTTTATTAAGAAAAAAGCCTTGTTTACCTGACAAAAAGGAGACAGAAGATTGACAAGACCATATGTGGAAGAGCAATGCAATAAGAATTAGGAACATCCACAAGATCCCAGAAACAAGAACCAACCGAACAAAGCCTTTCCTCCAAATAAACTTCATGGGGGTAGTAACCTCCCTCAAGACAACAACACCACCTCAAAAAATCTGCACAGCCAAACCAAATTGTTTCCTTCACCGCAATGTAAGGAAAGAAAAACTAATACAAAGTAATAAAAATCAAATTGACAAAACGCAGTACAATACAAAATCGAATCTTTTAAAAAACAGAAACACGAAATCTAGAATTATGGTTGAATGAATGAGATGGCACCTGTTGTGGATGCTTTCGTTCGCTTTCTGAAGTGGGAGAGTGGTTGTTACTGTTCATGACACCACCCCAAATAGAAAGCTCTAATTTTTTCTTTCTCTAAGATTTGATTTAGTAGAACCTGGCGCGTATGATAATTGGGTATCAACAATTGCTCCTATCAGAGTTTCAAATCTTAGTTGCAGTGTGGTGCACTGTCACGGATGGACTTAAAACTGCAGAGAAGAACCGTATAACAAAACTCCCAGATCAACAGATATGTCGTATGCTCGTATGTGCCAAACTATTTTTCAGATGTGGAATTTTTTTTTTCAGTTTCTTATATGCTGGCTTTTAAAATTACTTCATGTAATTTTACACTAAGATTTAAATATTTTTTTCCTGCAAAAATAAGAAGATATTGGTTTTATCACCAAAAAAATTGTTTTGCGTCAAATATTTCAAAATTTTTTTGGACTTAATACAATTAATCTTTTTATATGACAAAAATATTATGTTAATCCAATCTTTTATGATAGTTAATAATCTTATTATCCAACGTAGTATATCATAATCATATGGTTCAAAATAAATCTCAACTATAAAGTGAATTGATTATTGAATGAAAGAATGATAAGTCATGTAAAATTACTGGTTACCGTGTATAATTGGATGACATAAAGACTATCGATAAGAAGTAAAACTAAATAATATGAGAAAATATTTGGACCGAAGTTGGAAGGAACTTAAGGAGCAAAACAAAATTCACTTATTTTTTTGACAAAAAACCATGACTGTATTGTTAACTTGAGTGTTTAAATTTTTACTTATCATTATTTGAGAGATAAAAACTAGTTTTTCTTTTGTGGATTTGATGACTTTGTATTGTTAATTTGAGTGTTTAAATTTTTACCTACCATTATTTTAGAGGTAAGAACAATTAGTTTTGCTTTTATAAATTTGACTCTTCTAGAGTGAAGAGATTGACAAAATAAAAAAATAACAGCTTCAAAGTAAAAGTTTATTTTAGTAACTGAAATAGTAAGAATCAATTATTTTAATCTCTAAAATTTAGAAATTAACAATCCCGTTCCTCAAATTCTAAAATGCAAGTCAATTTGGTTTGTAATTATGTTCCTATTACCATGTCTAAACTCTTTTACAGTTGTATCATAATAAGTAATATACTAACAATAAACCAGCATCCTATATAGCCTTAGAGGTGGGCATAATTGAGCAGTAGAGTCAAATTGTTAATATAAGCCAAATATATTAACAATATTACTTATATATAAAATTTTCCTTAAAGTATTTAATTATTCTTAATTTCATGCAATTTAATTAGCAAATATCAAGTAGAATATAAATATATCATTGATATGTCAATTAGCATAACATGTGAGCATAAACATGAGAATACAGTAAAAGAAATAGAGTTAAAGACTAATATAACTTATATTTTATAATTTTAGGAACTAAAAAAATTAATTTTTAAATTTTAGGAACCAAAATGACTACTGCATACAATTTCAGGGATTACATTGAACATTTACTAGATGGTTTCACCAAACAGTCCCACATATTTATAATCCAGCTGGCATGATGCAGTCTAAAAAATTGACCTCAGTGAAGATATTGGGTCAAGATTACCAAAAGTTTATACCATGAACGGCCTACGCCAACTCATGTTGAACGAAAATGAAAAGAATGGCGTAGGTGCTATTTATGTTACAAACATGAAACGAAATAAAACACTTTACTGAAAGGAAACGGAGTTGCTTCAACCCAAAATTGAAAATCCACGATTGGTAGGGAAAAAAGAATCAATAAACTACATGCAGCCAAAAAAAAATATAGTATTTATTTTCCTGCAGCTTCTTTCCTTGAGTTAACAGTTTTCTTCTTCCCCCAATAAAATAGACAGATAGTAGTAGCTGCATAAACGTCTGAAAAGCTAGTCTGTGTAATCTTATCTCATCATGCTAATGATAGCCTAAAAAATCTGCAAATACAGAATATAAGATTGGTTTTGCACCCATGCAAAGAATAACTGTGACATAACTAGAGCTATATGCATAAGCCATAAAACAGAAAGTGTAGAGGCTTTACACAAGTGATTAGGTACCTCATTGCCCATCTAGAAGAAGTGATGTGCAAGAATGAAGGGAAAACAACTCGTCTTTTGTGGCCAATCCAAAGCCTTGCCATCTTACTCTACCAAAATTGTCTAGTAGAAAGATATACCTGTGAAGTGAAATGTCAGAACCAGTAATATTCATTAATGGTAACTTCATTGGTAAATCATGAATTGGACAAGCAAACAAAAGCTCCTAGCTATACCCCGTCAGGAGATTCAGTATCTTAAGTTCTTTTCTGAAATAATAGTGGTCACCAAATGAATACACCATCTGTTTCTGAAGTGAATCCTTGTTTTCCAGATGACTTGGTTTCTTCATTGCCCGGAGAAGGAGACGCTTTATGGGATACCGACATAAAAGCCATGAATCTATAAACGATACCTGATAGAGAATCGAAAAAAAGGAAAAAAAAATGGCTTCACTGTAAAATTGTATTTGATCACGCAAAATGTAGGAATAGAAAGAATTATCTCTGACGGATATTAAATATCCGGACATGGACTCTGTAGATCAACCCTGCAATAGAGGGAGTAATAAGATGATGTTTCGCATTCCAACTAAACGTGATCCAACCACTGGTCCCAGAATAAGGGATTTCCGGTTAAAATTTCATGTCCAAATAAAATTAGTTAATTTAACAGAGTTTATTGAGTATGCTGGCTGGGCTTAAAGTTTGTCAAGAAGCCAGTCACAAGCTTGATAATTGATAAATCCTAAACATTATATTTTAGCAATACATAAATCTCGCATAACAATGATATTTTAATATTATGATGCTCTAAATTATATGTGATTTAATAAAACTTACATTTTCTGGACCACAAATTAAATAAATAAAAAACTTGTATTCCATGCAAAATGACTTGATTTCCCTTTCCAATTACTTATAAATTCAAATTAAAAGTTGGAATTGAAACTTTCAGGATCCAATCCAAAAGCCTTCACAATTTTAGGCTGGGCACAAGCCCTGACTCTATATGAGATTTTTCTATGAAAAGCCCAGCATGCAGTGACCTCTAGTTCCAATGCTGGAAGCGGTTGACAGAGAAGCTCTCTTCAACAAACTAAACGGCTAAACCAGATGTGTCTTGGTCATAGTATCATAAAATAGAAAAACTTGCAAATAGAAAAAAAAGTTTTGAACTTCCGTGGTATCATTCAGAGCCCTTTTATAAGTACTTTCACTATCTTTTGACAAAGACATGCAAAAAAAGTCATGTATGCCACTTAGTATCTCATTTGAGGAGGAGATTACAGCTGTGTGTCCTAGTAAATAGCTGACTAATATATCAGGACCAATGACATGTAACCTGAACCAAACAGATAATTACCTGATAAAAATGAACATCTTTCGAGTTTTTAAATGCTTCAACAAAAGGCACACTCCACGAATTGATCATTTCCTGTAAAGGATAAAGGAAGTTAGTTGCAGCAACAGCAGGCCAAAACCAAACCAAAAAACTGTCGCTAAATAGTTCTCTTTTGCTACTAGTTTCCTGATAACATGCTCTTAGTTGTTAAAATTCTATACAGGACACAATGGAGATAATTGAAGTGATATCTTTACAAAGCACTATTACCATGATTCATTACCTGAGAGCTTGCTCGAAATGAAAGACAAAGTAAAGATGCTTTGGGGATAGATGATTTGTCAGCATCAGCTGCGGTGTCAGAAAGACGGATAGGAAGCTTCATTGTTTTCCCATCTGACAAGTTGACTTGCAAATCAGGAAACTTCACAGCTGCCAATGATGGTATTATCACTTTATTAGCTGCAGCAATCTGCAAGAACCCCAAATCACAGATAAATCTGTCATACTCTCATCTGCTACAGGCCAACATGCTTCATCTCTAACCAACCAAATAATTGATTAACATGTATATATCTAAAGCATATATCGATCAAAATGATACATAGCTAACTATTTTGAAGTTAGCCTAGCAGAGAAGTCAGGTCCGAATTCAGAAGAAAGCTTCAAAGGACATTTTTGGGCAAAATTCAGTTAAAACTAAGCAATATGGATTTGGGGGAATTTGTTTCAGCTTATTATAGGAAGTTAGAAACCTTAAATGTAAAATCCTGTGTTTATCTACCGGGAGTTTGGATGCAATCCACCTAACCGCATACTATATAGAAACAAAAGAATGTGGAACCAGAGAGTTCCTTTCTTTGCCAGTAATAACAGAGCAAATGCAACATTACAACGCAACAAAAAATCATCACATAATCGGGAATGTTGCAAACTTGCAGTAATACCTTACCACCATGTTGCTTGAACTCTTTCATATCAGCGAAGTACCCCCTATTCATTTCATCTGTGCTGCACAAAACCACTCCATGAACAAACATCACTGACTAAAACTACTACAAACACTTTATTACATTGCAACCAGCACAATCAAAAGCCTCCAAAGACCCCAAAAAAAAAAAAAAATTAGAAAAAGAGAAAAGAAAATTGAACTCACAGTCGAGCACGCTCTTTCTCAATTGCTGCCTTATTTCCAATCTGCAGAAAAATAATTAAAAAAAAAAAGATTATTTATTTTCCAAAACAAATAAAAAATTGATTTTTTCCGACATTAAAGGTGTGCAGCCTGAACTGAAGTGACCTGGTGGATATCGAGGAAGCGTTTGGGGGTGAGGCGAGAGAGATGGTCATGGTGGGAGGCAACTGGGTAATCATGGACTCTCTGAGAACCCACAATGGTTATAAAATCTCTGAGACTCCAACATCTTGAAATCGAACGCTTCAAGCCCATCATCTTCATCGGTTCTTCGATTTCGATTCGATGAGCTTCTTTTGTCTTTGCGTCTGTGTCTGTCACTGTGTCCTCTATTTCGTCTTCTAGACTTTGTTTCCACGCGAGGGTACGTGTGTCTTTTTCTTTTTATTTTTATTTATAGCTGATGCCAGGGTTAAACAAAAAAAAAAAAAAAAAAGGAATTTGGATTAGCGAAATTATGGGAAGTTCTGCCTCCACATAAACGTTCATGGTGACTCTCTGCTCCAGCGCCATTTCACATTCGGAATCGAAGGATTCTCAGAAACAGAATTAGCACCACTCTTCTGGGCCTCTTCACCAATGCTCCTCAATTCCTCCTTCAACTCATCCTCTAGTTTCTATTCACCAACATCCAAGTCGTCCCTCATCTCTTCCTAAACCAAATCCAAACTACCCTTCTCGAAACCCTCGTTCCCAATTTTGATGATGATGCTCCTCATTTGATCACCACCGCACCGATCCATCCCTTTCTCGATCCAAAATCACATCACCACCACTGTTAATCTCCACTCCAAGGGCAAATGTGCCATTTCGACAGGAGAACGGTGGATTGAAACCAACAGGGTTGCGTTATTGGGCCTTGCGAACCACCTTCACGAATCTAGGCCTGGACAGGCCCAAAACGGAAGTGCTCCTGAACGTGAGTGTGAGCGGGGAGGCAGTTAGTTGCGGTTGGGGTGTTCCATGGAAAATCTGCACTCAGTGAACAGTCCAAGAAAGACCCTGAGCTTCTCCAAGCAGCGGAGGACAACTGTGTCATTTCTCGACCCCGACGACAGAAACTCCGGCTTCGGATTGTCCGGTGACCATGGCCCTAAGCCTTCCGAGGTTTACGGCTTTGTCGGATCTATAACCACTGTTGCTGCAACAGGTCCTCTTCTTTCCCTCATCAATCATTGCAAACGTTTATTATTTGTTGTTGTTATTTAATTTTTTGTTTTCAATTGCTCATTGTGAATAGTTATTTTCTTGGTATGGGCGTATGTTCCAGAATCATGGCTACAATCTGTTGGCATCTCTTACTACCCTAGCAGGTTAGACACAGCTCAAATATATATGTGGAAAAAAAAAAATTACCAAACATATTCGACTTTTATGACAAAAATTATGAAAATCTTGAGCAACTTTGGCTTTTCCAGATATTGGGCTTTGGCAGTACCTACTTATCTGCTGGTGACCATTGTATTAATGCTGGGATTCTACATTGGCCTTAACTTCATCTCAACACCTTCCCCTGCATCTTTAAACACGGTTTTTGGTGAGTTTGATGCTGACGTCTTTAATTTAGTGGTCAATTTTTCATTAAAAAAAAAAATGATATTTTGATATTACTTTCTAGAGCAAATTATATTGTGCTCCCTTGAGATTTGGTGTAATTCACCCTAGCTCTCTTGTATTTGTCTGGATGACAATTAACCTCCCTTAAAAGCACGGTTCATTGTGCGATTGAGGGAGGGCAGTGTAATGATTTTACGAACTCGAGATTGAATTTTGCCAAATCTTAAGGGAGATCAGTATAATTTGCCCCACTTTCTAAGCCTCTTGCACATGTGAATGCTTAACAGTTTTTTTTTTTTTTTTTTCAATCATTATCTGAGTAAAGTCATCTTGGTGATGGAGATTTTTCATTTGGAATTTTTTTTAAGGCTATGCTGTCAAGATGCAATGCAGTTTTTTAGTTGAAGTTTTATAGCTGATATTGACCTCTCTTTGTTCAGATGAGTTCAGTAGGGATCCTTTGAGTCTTGATTGTTCTCAGGACGGAGATGAGAAACCCATTGAGCCTATATCTGATATTGGTATAGACAGAATCAATGAGATCATGTTCAATAATGCAACCTAACAATCATATCTGTATCCAATGTTGTGGTGGGAATTGTTGCCAAACAGAACGGCTGCTGCTAATTTGGTTTGAGAGGTTTATGGTTGTTGGATTTGAAATTGATTGAGCTGGTCTTGGCAAAGAATGATTGGATTCAATTTTACTATAGATTTTTTTTTTCCAGCCTTGTACTTGCCTATAGTAGAGTTTTTGAGCCTTGCTAGTTGCTGCTTTGTTACTAGGTGGTTAAATAATCTAGGGCCTGTTTGGTAACTGTTTTTGAAATCTGTTTTCGGTTTTTAAAAATTAAAAAGTAAAAGAACTTGTTTGGACAGAAGTGCTTTTGACATTGATTTTAAAAACAATAACACACAATATAAGTTTTTTAAAAAAAATTAGAAAACAATTGTAAGATGTTTTTGAGAATTTGTTCTGAAAAACAAAAGAATGAGATAGTGGCAATTTTGTGAATATAATGGGAAGAGACTCTTCAACTCCTATAACAACTCAACAACAAGCATTTTATTCATCTTTCACCTGTAACTCACAAGTCACAAGCATATAGCGATAGAGCTGCACCGCATTCCACCACTCTCCGCTGCCTTCCACTGCTAGCCACCACGTTGTTGGTGTCGTCGACCATCACAGGTGGCTGCCCATCCACAACTCTGTGAATCTTCCCAACAACCAGCGACTGGGCCCCTTCATGTCAGCTACCATCAAACCAATTGCAAACCTTCGCACCCACCAGTCATGCTATCTGCTGCCTCAATCGCACTGGTGCTCAAATCAACCAAAGGAAAGCGAGGCACACAATAATGGAGCACAAAGACAGCAAGAGATATATACATTATTATATTCATGGGGTTGGCATGAGCAGGTCGCAGACTCAGTACAGAGCTGTGATTGGAAGCCATACACTATCAGGTTATATTAAAATGAATTCTTGCTAAGTTTCAGCTGAATGTTCTGGTCTGGAGAGAGTGGGATGTCATGCAGCATTGGAATGGAGTTAGTTTGATGAACTGTGTTATATGGTATTTGGTACAATTTTTTTTTTAATTTCAAAAAACTGGATTTTAAAAATAATCATCCAAACAAGGTTTTTAGTTTGTTGTCATTATAAATCTGTTTTGAGAATTAGTTTTTCAAATAATATTTTTGGCTTTTTCTTTTTTGTTTTCAATGGGATATGGGAGTGAGATTTGTGTAGCTCTTAGCCCCAAAACTCTTCAATACATGGCCACTCTTAATGTCAGTAAACTTGAGTTGGGTTAACCCCAAGTACACTTATAGCATGAGATTCCCTGCACTTTTGGTATTAATACACACAGTGATCAAATTTTCACGTAGAATCTTTTTCACTTCTTAAATATCATGTGCTCCTTATCACTTGATGAGTGATTCAACAAGCTACGGGAAAAATCAAAAGAAACATGCAAGTACAAAGAATTTTCAGCTCGATAGGAGCCTTATGTTATCTCTATATATGATACAGAGTATTCTACATTTTGATTACTTGGAGTTTTGAATGAGTTGGTTGAGTTTTCTTGCTGATATTGTTTCAATTGCCTCATCATGCATGTTATAGCATCATTCTTTAACAATAAAAAGTAGCATCTTGTCGCTGTCCAGAGTTTTGAAAATGGATTAAAGAGGTAAAACAGTACCTTAATCCTTGGGTTCGTGAGCTTGTGAGAAAATAACAGAGTTGGGAACTCCCTCCCGTGTGGCTCAGGCAAAGAATGGGTAATGCCAGCCCTTGGAGGTGGTGATGGATGAATGGAAGCCTTTCCTCTTCCCTCTGTGCCAGGACACCGTTTCAGTGTCTCTCCTCTGCTGGTTCACTCTCGGTTTCACAGCATGAGGCCATCTTTCCGGACGCCTTGTACTGTTCTGGGTGTCGCTATGAGGGGGTAATCTACGGGTGTTGTTCTGTTTACAAAGGGGTGAGCCTTATACATAAGTGACAGGTTGGTTCTTGTGTTCTCATGGTTGTCTGAATATGTTATTATTGTCATGGGAGAAGGAGTGGCTATTGGGGGTCGTTGATCAATGTGAAGAGAAAGGGAGTTCTGTGTATCAATTACAGGAGGGGCATTCTATGGGTGAGTTACCAGCGTTGTTTGAGGCTTGGGGGTGTTGGGAGTGAGCTCTCTCTTTTAAGAAGGGGTTGCGTGTGCTCTCATGGCCTCCCGTCCTATAGCTTTGGGATCACACAAGAGTAGTTTTGTCACTTGTCAGCTGTTGACGGAACAGTGGCGTGAATAGTACGCGAACAATAGTGTGAACAGTACGCTCTGCTGGCTTAGAGTGCTGATGTGCAGATATGTGAAAGGTGTCACTCAAATATAAAGCAAGATGAAACATTTGGAAAGATGGGCTTGAAGGAGGTTCTGTTTTGGGCCACGTTTTGGAGTTATTTCCTTATTTGGAGCTCTTTTGTAACAGGAGAGTTAAGAGGGGGGGTTTGGTTATTTACTAGATATAGGCTCTCTCTTTCTCTCTTTGCTGACACGGCGTCCTTACTGGCAGACCAAAAAAAAGGCTTCTTCACCTTTCTTTGGGCTGCCCCATGTAGGCCCAAATTCATAAGCAGGGGTAACAAAACCCAAAGCCTACCAAGCCATAGTAGAGTTAGTTCTCTAGATCCTAATATCAACCCTTCAATATCACACCATAATGGGTTTCATCCCGTGTACCCATTACCTTGAGAGGCTCATATTAGGATCTATTTTATTTGTCACTATCATCATGATTAATTATCCGTTAATCATGCTTTAAAACTGATTTATAAAAAATGATCAGGAACACATCTTAAAGTGATCCAGTTTCCATGTCCGAAGTGAAAATGGTCTGGAGCACACGCAAATATTGATAATGAATTCAAATTCATTGCAATGCACACGATCTACGTAAAATGGTTCAGTTGAAGACGTACACTGTACCATACAAAATAACCATAAAAGAAAAATAACGAATTAATGAGAAATGGTAGTTATTTTAAATATCATTTGCAAAAAAAGAAAAAGAAAAAATCAAAGGGTGTGTTTTAATTAGTGTTGATTGAGATTGGTTGGTGCCACATAAGTCAATAATTAAAGTTTACGTTAGTATTTAATATGTTGTAGATAAGTTAAGAACTTATATGTCGTATTTTTATAATACTAAATTTTTATTAGGGATCAATTTGTCTATAAACGAAATTGCTAGGGACTTATAGTGTTATATTTTTACATTTGCAAGGGCCCTCAATAATAATTTTTTTTTATCAGGGACTAATTCGTTTATCAATGAAATTGTCACAGACCAATTTCTTCTTTTATAGGGGACTAATTCTTTTACATTTTCTTATAACTAGGTACATTTACACTTTTACTTTTATTGTAATATTTTTTTTTTGTTGACTTAAATTATTTATATTTTATAATGTTCTTGTAATCGAAAAATATTGTATAATGTTCTAAAGTTAAAATTCATGTCTCCATATACTATTACTAGAGGACAAATTATGGTTTTTTGTTGTGTATATGATTTTGGATAAATTTTACCCTAAAATATGAGATTATAAAAGAATTTACAGAAATATAGTATTTAATTAAATTTGCTGTTGGAAAATTCATTATCATGTTATATTTTAGTAAGTTTTTTATTATGTTATTTTTTAATTAAACTTGCCATTGGTGACACCTAAACCTCATAATTCAGTAAATTTTTTCAAGAAAAATGATACATCATTAAACTTCATCTTCTTATAATTTTTACTTAATACTTAATGAAGAGAGTTTTGATTACCTTTTTAAGATTGCAAAACATGAATTTAATGTATTTTTCACTTTACCTAACGTATAGAAAGATGTATAGGACGATATATTGCTTATTTTTTTCAACATCAAAGTTTAGTACATATTGGGGTGGAAACCCATAAAAAGGGTAAAAAAGACCCAACATTTCATGAAGTTTTCGTTAAGGATTTAATTAAACAAGTACCACTTACTTACTAGTAACGAGAAATCCTCAAATATTACGTTTTGGAAGTTGATCTGCGCTGGTATATTATTGCCTAATAATAGTGCGTTAATGTCAAGGGTAATGATATTTTAACACCCAAAAAGTGGGTGTCTATTCAAACACTAAATTTATAACCATTAGATGTGATGGATGTCCTCACTTATATCCTTAATATTCATCATATTCAATAGTTATGAAGTGATTTTTTAGGTGTTAAAATAACATTGTGCTTAATGTTAATGTCCCTCACACAGCCATAGACAAAACAGAAAACACTCACTTTTTAGGTGTTAAAAACCCTAAAATAACGGTACCATTGATGTTAATGTCCCTCACACAGACAAAACACAAACGAACGAAACAGATAAAGGTGGTCGTCACAAGAGGTGGCATACACCCTCATACATCTCCATCTTCGTTAGTGCGTGCTTGCTGCGAGGAAGCATAGTTGAGTTATGTTCCCCTCACTCACAAACGCTAGCTAACGACGAAACCATACACAAAAGGTGCTTTTTCTATTTGTCCCCATTCGCTGCACGTATTGGTGGATTCCGCGTAGGAAAATTAAGTCCAAATCATTATAATACTATGAACATTCCAATATATGCATTATTAATTATTTTTATATTATGAACAGCCGCTTCATCACTAACTCAAACATTATATATATTGCGGCACAAACTTTTTGCCTCTTAACTTTAGTTTCCGCACAATCTTAATTGCTGCAACATTAATGGAACACTACTGAGCACGTCATTATATATTAGTAGGCTATTAGCTTTAATAATTAGCTAGGTCGTAATCCCTCTTCATTCACTATTCTGGTTGGCTGATTAACTTTCGGATTTTTGGGGCTTTATTTAGTGCTATTACATCAGCTTTGTACTCGGCAATCCAGCCTTTAATTATTTTGATCTCAGTGTCTCTCTGAGTGATTAACCATTGAGGATCACTTGGTTTTTCTGAGAGTATGTCCAGGCAATGAGACCCTGCAATTGTGTTACATGTATAAACATCCGCGGTTATTAAAAATGCATAACATTTTTAATGCATGAGGGAATATCCGTACATTCCCTCCAATCCATGTCAAGATAATTGTTGTTTTTGGATAAAGTGGTAAATTAACAAAGCAATGTATTTTCATTGATTTTTAGATGTGTCCAAAATAAATATTATTTTGAAAGGAGTTACATTAAATTTTTAATGTATTATTCTGTCCAAAACAACTTATATTTTGAAACCGGAGTAGTATATGTCATGTTTATAAAATGTAAGATAAATGATGAATGAAGTACCATTTACAGTGGTAACAGCAACCACACTGTCTGATATACTTTCCAGCACCCTACAGTACCACATTGAGAAGAATAGAAAGGAAAGAAGAAAAAGATCAAAAACTGGTTTAAGAAAAATTAATGTTATAAAGAAAGCAACATTTTTTTTTCCGTATTTTACCCGCCAGAGCTGTATGGATCTCTCAATCCATTGGAGAAGATGATGTTGCTAGCAAACCTATGGAGAATCAGTTTCAAATCCTGCATACATTTTTGTGTTTATGTTTTAGATTTAAAGCATTAATATTTTCTCACTTTACAAAAAATAATAAATTAGGATTATTAATTTATGGGAAGTTGGGAACTATAAGAAAAATACGTACAGGACCCCCATAATATGTGGTCACCCAATGAGGTTGCGGAAGGACACCATATAAGCTCTTACACTCATCAACAAAAATCTTCATATTAAAAGGTGCAGATGGGAACATTGAATCATTCCTATCATGACCTATTGGCATAACCATCTCACTGCATGTCTGTTTATAAAGTTAATTTACTCTTAATTAGTTAATGAATTTCAATTAAATATTCAAGGTAAAGGGTATGTTACGTTCAAGACTAAAATGTGGCTTCTAAAAAGACATTAAGATTTACCTGCCACCTCCATCCCAGGTTAGTTTCAGTTGGATAGTTATATTCATTCATGTCATAGCATGACTGATGTGGCATATAAGCAACAACACCTTCAAATATTTGACCAAGAATATCGGTTTTCTTAGCTGCTGCATCAATGGCTTCGCAGATAACCTTAACCGGGTACACAGGAGGGTGATTATACTGAGCTGCTTCAGCATATAATGAGTCTAAGTAGTCCTTAAGCTCAAAACTTTTGCTCAATTTCCTGAACAGAAGGTGAAAACAATTTTTTTCAGTCAAATTTTGTTAGAATAATAACTTAAATAAACAGTTGTTTATAGAGAATTCTATATGCTTACTTGCAAGTTTTAAATCTCTTGCTGAGAATTGAAAGACCATTAGGCTTCTTCTCAACTCTATCAATGTCAGACCATGATTTTCGTATGGTTTGGTAACAGCTCTCACTAGTTTCCTGAACCACGCAAATTACGCATCAGATGAAATAAGTTCTTTAAGGTTTCAATCTGATAGAACAGTTTTTTCATTATTTTTACTAGAAAGATTGGCATGGATTAATTAGTAGATTAATTACTTTGAAGTCCTTGGTTACAATATAATAGTATCCGGCTTGTGGGGCGACTCCATTGAAGTAAAGAATTGGTGCTGATGAAGCAAGGGCACCAAGAGCAATGTGGGGATACTTTAGACGGAACCATGATGCAAGCACTGCATAATAAATTAAGGAAGAAATTAATTAAACCATCGTATATACATAGAACAACCTAATTAATTGAATGAACTCCTACATGAGAATATAAATTAAATAGAAGCATATGGTAAAGATAAAGATAAAGCTACATAAAGCGTTAACAGTTTAAATGTAAAAATAGTTCTTACTTCCACCATAAGAGCCTCCAACAACGATAATGGGAGAATTCTGAGCGGACAAACTTTCCTTGATGCATAAAAGCACCTCAGCATAGTCTGCCGTTGCTTGGGCTGAGTTGAAGTAACCGCGAGTACTCGCATTTCTCATAGCTTCTTCCCTTGACCCATATGGTATTGATTTCCCATAGTATCTATGCTGTTTAAAAATTAAAGCATCATGTATTAGCATGTGATAAAAGATTAAGAAGTAGTTTCTAATTACTACAGGTGTTCTGCTATTCAAACTGATTTCACTTGGGTCGATAATTCCATCATCTACCATTGAGAATGATAGTAAAATATTTAAAACAAAAAGGTTATTGTTTTAATAGTGAATCATAAATGAGTCAACACGATATTCTAGATGAAATGAGTACATCTAACATTTTTTCTCACAAGGGAAGATATATACCATATGGGTTATGGTCACAATTACATATTTGTCGAGTTTACATTGTTGTTTGTTGAATCTTTGGTATTTCAAATATACTAAATCTCAAATTAATTTGACTCGAGTTACATGCTATCAGACAACAATAAGGTAAAATTATACAAGGTAAAACTCTTCCAATTCTATTTTTTTTAATTGATCACAAGACTCGAGTTAAGACCTTGTTTAATGGTATGAGATTATCTAATTACCTCAATATAAACAACAAGTGCATTGAATTGAGCAGCGTTATCTCTGAGAAACCCAACATAGTGTATATCCTCATCAACCGGTGCTTCTGCACCAAGGTATGCAAAAATTGGTGCACTTGATTTAGCTCCACCCTAATACTTGAAATTTATCATATACCTTTGTTGGAAAGTGGTGTAGCTATCAGGCCTGTAGTTGAAGTGATCAAGCCTTTGGGTGTAATAAAACGTCTTGAGATCTTCATGCTCTTGCGAGGAAGACATGCTTTGGGGTTGGTGTAGTAATTCCTTGGTTCTCCGAAAAGTTCCTAACCTTGGAACATAGAAAGATGAGACGAAAACTGGGATTATTAGAAAGAACAACGAAAACCATTGAGATGAGTGCATAATGGATGCCATGGCTGAAAATGTTGTTGAGAGTATATTTGTGTCTTGTAGGATTCAAAGTTTTAAGGTTGTAATATAAACTCACGTATATATACTAAATGATTTGAAAACGTGTAGGCCAATACCAGGAATAAAAAAGTATACTATTTAAAAAAGTGAACATTGAATTAGAAATACGAAAACAAAAACTTTGCCAAGATGGTGCTACTTTACCGTAAAGGAGTAAACCAAGCTACATTATTAAGCTATAATATGAATATATAAGGGCCTAGGATTCAAAATGAATGAACCTCGTGGGTCTTTAAAAATTAAGAACTTGCAAATAAAAGTGCGCTGTATTTTCATGTGGAAGCAGCGATGAAGCGCATGCATTAGAGTGATGAGTACTGCTTAAAAATAATTTATAAGTTTTTGGGGAAAAAAATTGGACGGTAGAAAACGAGTGGTAAATTGTATGAATCCGAGTTTGTGTCACAAAGGTGTTAGTATGGATAACAAGTTTAGTTTGTTTCATATTATTTGGAGGCTTGTCATGTAACTTATTGTTATTAATGTAAATTTATCTTTTATCTTATTGTTATCTATCTAATAATATGGGTGAAGGTTCGTTTACATCTGATGTGTAAGTCTTATACACTTACACCATTTAATAACTTCTCATATAAATTGAATTTGATTAATTCAATTATTAAATTATATGATGTTATATTGACGATCAGACATGTCAAATTTCAGAAAAATCAGATAACAATAGGCATATATTCTAATAATTTATATTTATTAGTATTTTCAAAAACATATATATTATTTGTCAAAATAAAGTGATATGATGAAATATTAAATCATTTTCAAAGTGTATAAAATTTGATGTACTAGTTATTAAATTTGAATTCTAACAATCAGATTGATGAAAATTTATAATCATAAAAAGCTATTGAAAGATAAAAGTATACCATGACTTACACCTAATATAAATAAATCCTAATCCCGAATAATATATATAATTAATATAATAAACTATTAAGTGTGAAAAGTCTATATAAGGTTTGGTTGACACTATATATGAGCACCCATAGATAAGTTTCCTGATTTTATTTGGTATTTCAAGACCATATTGTTGATGAGATGCATTTCAATCATGATCATACTCTTTCCAACCTCACCATGATCTAACTTAGCACTCATTTCTGCTACTATTACGATCAAAACTTGGCCTTTACATATATAGCAACATCTAGTTTGAAGAGCTGATAGAGCACAACAGGATAACACTTTATCTTATTTTAGATTTTTTTTTAATTTTTATTCACCTTATTTGTAGTTGTAGGGTTATTTTTATGATTTCTTATTATTATTTATAAGATTATTTTATCGTATTGTTATCTGATAATTAGAATTTAATTTTGATTTATTAATAGTGTTAAAACTTTTATAGCATTATCCAATTAAATTATTTCATAACTGTACACATTAGCTAATCAAGATTGTGTTATATAGTAGTGAACATATCATATGAAAAAAGTAGTTTAATGTGAGAGTAAGATGAGCGAATATTGACTGTTAAATTTTACGTGAATGATCAAGATTAAAATATAAAGTCATGTAACTTTTTTACATGAACACGTGAGTACTAATTATCATTAATTAACTTTTAATCATGACTATCCATATATGATTATATGGCTCATATTTACTCCTTTCACTCTCGTAATAGATTATCTCTCTGATGTGATTAGCCTCCTCTATATAATCACTCCATTAACTTTTTGCAAGAGAAGAATTGATTTAAGTAGCTTCTGTTATTGCTTCAACGTTAGCATAATGATCTCATCCAATAACTAATTAATTTATATCTAGCCTTCGTTGGTGATTCTCCGTCGGAAAGAGTAGAGAAAGGAATGCACTAAATTTGATTTGCTTGGCTTTACATGAATTGCACGACATTATTTATAAATAAACACATGACATTTCTTAACATATTTTGATAACTTTTTATAATAAACTCTCAAAGCGTTGAATGCGCTCTCTTGTTAACTATGTTAAACCATTGATAAATAGTATGAACTAATATTGATTTACATGAATACCAAATATATTAATAGTAAATATAAAGTTTCATTATCTCGTAGATCCTTATAATTTTACTTAATTTTTATTGAAGTTCTTAGAGTTAAAAAATTTGTAATTAAATTCTTATAATATATACGATTTTTTAATCAAGTCTCTGCTGCTATAAAAAATAAAATATTTATAAAATAGTCTATTTCTATGAGTGAATGAAGATGAGAAAAAAAATAAAATATTCATGAAATATATATATTTTTTATAATGATACGAGCCTGATTGAAAAATTTTATATATATTAAAGATCTAATTATAAGTTTTTAAATTATAGAAACTTAATTAAAAAAATAAGTAAAATTATATGAATCTGTATAATAATTAAACCTAAACATGATTAAGTTCATGCATCAAAATTTAACTGTTTACATTTTTCGGACATCAATTATCAAATGTGACAAAGACAAGCAGAGCTACAAAATGCATCCGAATAGGATAACTAGAAATGCGCGCTCTATCAAATCGATTACTCTCTGGACCCCAGTGGGGGGTTTATGCGGTGAAAAGTTCAACTTATGATAACCGTATTGGATTAGGTAGCGGACGTTTTCCATTTTATTTTGAAAACGGGCCAATCAAATGTGATGCTTTTTCTTTATCGCAATGATGAAGACATTTTCGGTAGTAAGAGGGTGGTGCTTCCTGGAAAATAATGAAGAAAGTGGGCGGGGAAAGAGAAATAGTGAAATACACTAGCTTAAAGGGAAATTTGAGACTTGAAAATAGTAAAAAGTTAAAGCTAACCCCTTGCTGTGTTTCACACAGAGATGGAGATGACAAAGGGCTAATCCACCTCATCACATATTAGAGCCTAAAGTTGACGTGAAATGAGTTGACCTACTAGTTTAAAAGATATATAATTGTCAATCTATTCCCTGTTATGGTGGCATATGACGGATAATCTATTAAAATGTTAATAAAAAAAATAGAATTAAACGAGTTAATTTAGGATTAATCACAAATTCACTTAACTTTAAATTAGATAAAACAAGAAAAATTAACCTTTGTCGTCGTGGAATTATCTCGCTGAAGGAGAAAACAAGTAAATGATACTACAAAAAATAAAAAAAAAACCCAATGGATCAATCCGCAACGACATAACTCGAGTTATACTAGATCATAAAATACAATTTAAAGTGTGTTTGGTATGTGTAGCGATAAAAATAAAGAAGGAAAAAAAAAATTCAATGAACAAGTTTTATGTCTAAATTTATATAAAACTCATTGATCTTGTATGATTGAACTTTTGCCCATTTACCACACATGGCCTAAATTGAGGAAGTGGAAATGGGAATCAAAGGGGTTGACTCTTGAGGTGAACAAATTTTGCACAATAAAAAGAGGTTAAAAGGATGTGGAAATGGGGATTCTCTGTTACAGAATAGAGCCAAATTTCAGCTTCCACCAATACCATTTCTAATTTGTCGCAATGACAAAACACCATCAAGCTGTCATGGTGTCATGACCTACTCTGATGATAAGGATATACATGGTTGAGCGTGAGTGGCAGCTGTGTTATTTCCTTATTAAATGCGAGGAACGCAACAACAGCACACGTGCGATTCACGTGTAAATTAATTAATTGAACCGTAATCATAGCCACGGACCCATGGTCTCCAAAAAGCCATGTTATTAGACGCGGCCTTCATAAGATCAACATCTTTATGTATATATAGTGGGAAGACGCTCAAAAATCCAAAATGTATCACAAAGAATTAATGCGTCTAATTAATTAATTAAGCACATTTCTTATAAGCCATATTTATCGAAATGCACGGAAGCTTCCACCGTGTGATCGTCGATGCAAAAGATTAAGGGTACCCTTTTTGACTCATTGTACATTATGCTTTTCGTTTGCTGTCTGCATTTCCATGTCTTTGATTTGTTTTCTCTTTTTGGTCAATAAAGCTTAAGAGTAAGAGGGAATGTAATGGGAAGGAGGTATAGCGGCTTATTATACCTTCCATTCCAACTTCATGCTCTTTGTCCCTGCGAGAAATTGCTAGTTGCTTTTGAACAAGAAAAAATGTCTAGCTCTAATTTATTTATTCTTTGACATTTAAGTGATAAAGTGAATTGTTTTAATTATGATTAAATTTTAGGGTGAGAGGATGGTGCTTCAGTCCAAGATTAAAAAAAATAACCTTTGGACTCAAATAATACTTACAGAAAAACTTACATTTATGTCACTTCAAAGAGATGAGTAAGGGTTCGAATTTGTGACTTATTAGATATGAGACCCTATCATATTTTACTCAACTAACCCCTTGACATAAGTGATAAAGTGAATAGATAAGAGTTAGGGTTTCTTTGGCTTTGTTTGAGCTTTCAACTGTGTATCGGATCATTTGTCATAAAGGTACACCTTATGTTACACCATCCAGACATCCACCAATCAGATTCCATAAGGTTATTATTATTTCTAATGAGACAAAAATATTACTTCTGTTTTTGACACTTTTTTATTACTGCAAGAATTTCACATTATTAATTCTCCATTTTTTTTTTCTCGAATAAAGCTAAACATTACATAAAAATAAAATTAAGTGAAACAGTGTTAATGCTTCTAACCATATAAGATATTTTTTCATGAAATTAATTTTCATATATTAACAGTGTAAATAGTTTTACCCAATTATTTAATCAAATCTTCTCTTCTGGGTGATTTTTAAAATAGTAAAATGAGAGTCAAATAGGTTTCACTATGATTATATGTGATTGAATAAGTGTATAAAAAATTAACACCATCACTTGATCAAAATTAAACTTTTTTTTATTTGTATATATAACTGTGAATTGTTGCAGCACCAAAAAAAAAACTGTGAATTGTTTAATTATTGCCTCCTATTTAAAACTTGAGCTGAGTGAAGGCATTGACCTCCTCTCAAGTTTCACAATGACAGTACAAAGCAAAAATAAAGTTGATAATTGCGTGGATGCAAGTTTCAATCCATTGGAATGCTGTAGTAATCTAAATATGGTTCTGGCTGAAGCCTCGATTTGAACATAGAAATGAGGAAAATGCCTACAGCGACATCTCGATACTTAAATTGGTTAAGCTGTACTTTGCTTGACGAATTCAGTATTTTTGTTAGTCAGTTGATGCTTAATTCAGATGAATTTCTTTTTTTTTCCCCCTTCCTCTTTTGGGCTGAATGAACTCAGTTTTCATTTTTTTTTTGTGTTATAAACATGTCCATCTTTTATTGTTTTGGGCCTGTTAATGGATGTCCGGGAGTGGGCCACCGTTGGGCCCTTTCTCCTCTCATTCCTAGCACAATATACGAAGGAGTTCTCTCAGACCAAAAAAAAAGGAGTTCTCTGACAAAAAGGAGAGAGGAGGGGGGGGGGGGGGGGAGTTCTGGTGCCTAAATAAGGAAATAATGTGAGCCATAACTTAAGAATATAAAGGAGACCAATCATCTATTACTGTGGCGAAAATGAGCCAATTAAATTTATGATGGTTATGATTATGTCCTTCAAGCCAATTAATATTGGCGATATATCTTATATGCGGTTCAAATAAATTGAATTTGTAATGATAATTTCGTGGTGTTATCAAACAGCAATTTGGCAATGTTATTCAATAAAAATTCAAGAAGCCATTTTTTTTATAATAAATCGTTAAAGAGTTTAAAAAAGTACCATTTGACTTACTTTCACACGGTGATTATTATACACGAAATACCTTACTTAATACTTTGAAAATATTACATTGGATTGAAAAATATATAATAAATTAGTCTCTTTACTAAGTCTTCGTAAATAGGATGATGCACATAATGTGTTACAATATTAATACATTGCATGAATTGATGTGTTGATATCTAAGTGACGTCATTTTGAAAGTATTCAAGAAATCGCATCCCATAGTTAACAAAGCATTTCTTTTACATCATGTTGTCTTAAGTTTTGAGGAGAAAAAAATAAATACTGAAACATCATATTGTTCAAGGCGTGTGAGTGTGATTTTCACATGCAATATGGTTTGTCTTATTATTGACTTAACAACAACAGGTCACACATGTCATCCCTTTAAGATCTAATGGATAAATTTATTAAAGAACTAAATTTGTTCTAAGTTTCAAGGGTATCAATATCCTTTTGAGTCCAAGAGTTGTGATTTAATCACGAGTGTTTAAAATATTAATAAATTTAGTTAGTGAGATACATGATAAATTTTTAATCATAAGTTATTTAAAAGGTATTAGTACCTATGAATTTTATAGGATACCGGAACAATTCCCTTTTGAGAAATCACATATGGAGTTTATTTTCTTAGGAGATCAAAATGTCCAACATAAAATTATTGAGGCACTGACTAGGGTTTTTACTCAAAACTATATTTTTATCATTACCAAAAGTCATTCCCTTTTTTTAACCCTGGACTTGAAGCATTAAGGTACCTTTATAAATGTTGTGAGATTATACTCTTCTTGAACACTATCATAACTAATAATTTTTTCAACAATTATCTTCTTCAAGATTTGATCATTAGTTCTCTTCTATGACTTCCGTATGATTATTTCTTCTTGAAAACTTCCGGTGATATAAAAGCTATCACATCATTTATAATATAAAAAAAGCTACCACATCGCAACAATGGCAACATCGCCATTTCATTGGCAACATTACACCGTTATTAATCGAATTTCCATTATAATTCAGTGGTTTGTTTTTCACCCGATGGTTTGCTATGGAAATTTTGATGTCCGTCTGAGTGCACGAAGATCAGCATAATACTTGGTGATCCACCCTTTCATAATCTCGATCTCTTTCTTCCGTTGTTCGACCAACCATTCTGGATCCGTTTCACTTGCACCCAGAATATCCAAGCAATGAGATCCTGAGAAATAAATAAACGTTCATCAACCAGGGTATCATTTAATTTGATTGGTTTAATAGAATACGATCGATAGACAAAATTAAATATGTTATAGGGACTCCATTAAATATTATATAATCAAGATAGGCAAGGGAGTGTATTAACTATCTTGATTGGACTAGTAGTATATGGTCAACTTTTTATCTTAATTCTCCATTACTATTGCTTTTATAAAATCTTTAATAAAAATTTATAAAAGTCAAATCATTTCTTTTTCAAAGTTTTAAGTGTATATACTCGTCTGCATCCAAAATTTCCTTTCAAATTAAGACAAAAATTTAAGATCATTATAATGCTATTTGAAATTGACATACATGTGTGACTTTTATTGGAAACTCGGGGGAAAAAGGATGGAAATTTTTATGTACCGGCAAAATGACATATTTTCATATCAGTCATTCAACCATATAGTCACATCAGTAAAAAACAAAATTGACACTACCAATATATTTAAATCATTTAAATACATATTCTAACATATAGAAAATAGACAAGATGAAACTACTAATTAATACAGTGCCAAGGCATACCATTAACCGTGTGGACGGCAACAAGACTTTCTGATAGGTCGTCCAGAACCCTGAAATCAATTATATATAGAAGATTCACACAAAACTGTTTTAAACCTAGCCTTGTTCTAAAATCTAAATCAATCAATCTTTCTTTTCTTTTTTCTTTTCTTTTTTGGTATTTTACGTTGTTTACCCGCCAATACTATAAGGGTCTCTTAACCCATTCGAGAAAATGATGTTGCTGCCAAACCTTTGGAGGACCAACTTTATATCCTGTCATTAATCACAAGAAAAATGAAGCTTGCTGGCGTCCATATACATATAAGTCTTACAATTAATTTCAGATATTAATTGTTGACCAATAGATAACCGATATCTTGTTGAATGAATCTACATGGATGTTAGTATGCGAAGAGAACAAAGAAATTGAATACTTACATGGCCTCCATAGTAAGTAGTGACCCAGTGAGGCCGAGGTGAGACCCCAAATCGTTTTTTGCACCCTCTGGCAAAGCTCCTAAAGCTGAAAGGGGAAGGCTCGAACATGGTATCATTTCCTATGCCGATTGGTATCACCATTTCACTACATGTCTGAATGTAAATAGCACTTTATATCATTTTCAGATCAATAAAATTAAAGACCTATACACACACACACACACACACACACACAATCACGGTGTTGGTGAAATGATCAAAATTTTGCAGAAGACATGTCCTTTAGTGACAGATCAAAATATGCGTAATTATTCTCATTTTAATTTTTTTTTTATCTATAGTTAAAATTGGATATACTTTAGCAGTTTAGACTCCAAACGTAAGGTGCATTTTAAAAAAGTCAAATCCCAAGTTTTCACGTTCTAAAACAATTACAGGGTGAATATAATGTTCCTCTAATGAATAACTCAATGACTACTTTTTGCAGGGAACTGTGAATGCAGATCTAATTCATTAATTATTGGTTTAATTAATCTTCCAATCCTTATGATTTCACTAAATTTTCAATTGGGTTTCTACATTTTTAAAGTTTTTAATTAGGTCCATATACCGAAAATAAATGTCTAATTGAATCTCTCACTTCATCATCCGTTATAAAAATATAATAATTAAAAAAACAAAGAGGAGGAGGAGGAGCCTTTCTATTATTATAATTTTATATTAAAAAAAAAAAATGCTCCATCAACACGTCATTGATAAGGAGGAGGAGTACCCTTCCCGTTCTCCTGCTATTGACACTCCTCTCTAGTTGCCATTTTAAAGTGAAACTATAAGAACTGATAGATTAATTAAATCTTAATTATCTGCCCTACACTTTTAATGATATACCAAACTTACCATAAAATTGTATTTAATCAATAATCAATTGAAGACTTGACTTGGTAAAAGGGACCGCTCTTTACATGATGATGACAATTTAATTTGAAATTCATGTCCGTCACCACTGTTATATTAATTTGATTATCAATTTAGATTGGTGAGTGCAAGTAAAAGCATTTTGTTATTTTTATCATTCCAACACATTTCAAGAAATACCTTGGTGTGTCACTTAAATATTGATTCAGAACCAAAAAAAAAAAAAAATTTAGATCCATCATCCATTCAATCAATATTTAAAAGACATATAAGCGTATCACTTTAAAAATATCTCGTAAACTGATATAAACAATACTTTTATGAACAAAACAAAATAGTGGAACATCTTTGCACTGGTAAGTGCAGTTACCTACCTGCCACCTCCAACCCACGCTAGTCTCCGATATAATTGTTGGATCATTAACTTTGCATGTGCTGTTTCCCTCGTAAGCCACAACACCTGCATATATCCTACTGAGGATATCACTTCCATAAGAAGCTCCATCAATGCCTCCACAGACAACACTAACTGGATATATTGGTGGCTGGTCGTATTGAGCCGCACCAGCATACATCAACTCCAGGTAGGATACCAAGTCATCAGTCTGGTTTAAGGCACTGCACAGAAAAATGAAGTGACAATGTGAGTAACTAAATAGATTTTATTTTATTTTATTTTAAAAATTTCGTGAAGAAAACAATAAAGATAATTAAATAAAACATTCCGAACATGGCCTAAGTTTAACCGATTAATCCATGAAAATTTGCATCGTATTTTTACACTCTGACCAAGTAAGTACACCCCAAATAAACAAAAGGGAGGGGGTAAAAATAGTGTTTGTACTGGCAAGTGTTGAATCTCCCGCTAAGAATGGAAAGACCGTTTGGCTGAGAGGCTACTCTGTCGATTTCAGACCAGGACTTTTGTATAGTTTGGTAGCATGTCTCACTTGCTTCCTGCATATCAATTCCTCATCAAGCCACCTTTATAAATATGCATTGATAAAAATGAAATATAAGAAAGATTAAAAACATGAAATTATGGTATATTACTCGAAAGTCTCTTGTGACTACAGAGAAATAACCGTCTTGTGGCGTGATATTATCAAAGTAGAGGATTGGAGCTGATGAAGCCAGGGCACCAATTGCAAGGTGAGGGTATTTGAGCCTGAACCATGTAGCAAGCACTGCATATATAAAAAAGATATTTATATCAACATCTATATATTATAGGAATAAAATAGAAGTAACAACGCAAAAAGTGGGACACCAGGAAAGAGTGAAGACTATTTGAGGAACTAACTTCCACCATATGACCCTCCAATTACAATCACTGGGGACCTTTTGGCTTTTAATGTCTTCTTTATATGTATGATGACTTCTGCATAGTCTGCTATGGCTTGAGCTGAGTTGAAATAACCAATAGTGCTTGCATTCTTCAGAGCTTCTTCCCTGGATCCAAATGGCACTGATTTCCCATAGTACCGGTGCTGATGAGAAAAAAGTAAGAGTAAGAAACTGCCTAACTCAATCCTTTGAATTAACAAGACCATGCATATTATTATCATAGTAAAAGATATAAAATTGTTATATAGTCATAAACTTTGTTAGAATTTTATCGTCCAATGTGATATGATTATTGACCCTTAGATGAATTATAAACGAGTCATATCCCTTTATTTCAGCTCCATATTTTGCTATATTTAAAAGATGCAGTTCTATGGACTACCTCTATGTATACTATGAGAGCATTAAAGGAAGCAGCGTTATCAGTGAGAAATCCTATGCCTGCAGGGGAACTGTCTATTGGTGACTCTGCACCCAAGTAGGCAAATATTGGGGCACTAGAATTGGCGCCGCCCCAGTACTTGAAATTGATGAGATATCTTTGTTGGAATGTTCTATAGCTTTGAGGCCTATAATTGAAGTGATCAAGGGTCTGTTTGTAATAAAATGTTTGGACATCATCATCTAGCAGGGCTGCGGGATCATGTAAGGTTGTTACCCATTCAGCAAGTGGACTCAACCTTGGAATCGTCAAAGAGTGTGTTGCAGTGATCAGAATCATATAGATGCAAAGAAGCCATTTGAAAGCGAAAAAGGGGTGGTGTTTTTCCATTGCAGCAACCAAAGCAGAGGAATGTCTTTGAGGCTTCTTTCTGCTTCAGATACAAAATTATGGACCTCCTTATATAGCATATGGTCCTCTCAAGAGTGTTTTTATTTCTTTTTCGTTCATAAATTTTGTACGCGTAGGGAGGCTTAATGATATTCTATTCACCTTTGTGTACAAAATACATCGATTGTTAATTGTTATAGGTGCTGGTATTTGAACATTAAGATATGAGATATTGTAAAGGGACACTTTTAAGAAAAAATATAAGAGTAAAAAAAGTATATATTAACCACCAGTTAACGTGTTTTACTTATGGTGTCTAAATTTAAGGTCGAAATAATATTTCTTTATCCTTTGTTTACAAAATCACAAGATAATGGATGTGTATTTCGCAAAGGAGAAAGCACAAGTAATAATAATCTTATTGACCAAATAATTCAGATCACATACTAGATTTGAAAAGCCTTGAGTCGAAACCAATGCAACAAAACAACAAATCAAGATATAACATGAAAGAATTTAGCAAAAGAGAATGAATTAGTTTAACCAAATTAAATAATTGAGCCTTTAATAATACTTATCGATAAAAAAAATGCAAATTGAACTCATCTACAATCTATAATCTATAACAATACTAACATTTCAGACTCCTATGAGGAAAAATTTTTCAAGTGTCATAATGAGAATAATTTAGGGTTTACGGTTTTTAAGAAATTAATCATTAATTATTTTGTTGAAAAAATAAAACTACAATTATGACATAATATTAAAATATCATTGACAATCATCTAGCAGGATTGCACTACAAATATTGAATATATTTAAAACTTATCAACATTTAATTAAATCTATAATACTAATATTCAACACTCCTTTAGGTTTTCTAGATGCAGCTTCCAAAGCAATTTAGAGCTCACAAATTTCATAACTTTAATTATTAATATTTTTAAAAAAATTATAATCATAATTATTATATACCATTAGTTTACTATCATAAATTTATATAATTTCAATATTCATAATAATTATTTTTATATCTAGGCAATTTATGCTGAAATTTATATGACAAAAAATGTTGTACATTATTTTGATACCCTTATATATTAGAGTTATTAAAACAATTATTGATAAATAAAATAAATAAATAATCAAAAGTAATTTTAAATTATATAGTGATCTAAAACTCAATGAGTAGGCTCTCACCTATAATCTTCTCATGGGACAACAATGATATATATATATATATATATATATATATAATATCATCAAAACTTAATCAATGCAATATTTCTGAAATCGTTCAATATACATATATAATAGCTCTAAAATCCATAATCTCTAAAAAATATAATCAACAGTGCTCTAATAGAGAAACAGAAATATCTCATTATGTATTATATAACAATATATTCTCTAGTTATTCATATCAACTATGACATAACGAATTCTCTACTCTGTGATCCCTCAAGTATCTAAATTAGATACCTAACTAGGTTCCACCTATGCTACGTGAAATTGTCCCTAAAGACAACTTGGTACTAAGATTAATGATTGGGGTTTAGCCGTTAACTTACTGTTTGTTTTTTTATAGCTACCATATAGTCTCTAATTCATAAAAACTAATTTATTTCTCTAATCTCTGTACCAAATTATGCTCTGAATTCAATCTCTATTATATAAAATATAATACTCTAGATATCATTATGAAAGTCATAAATTCTCTAAGTAATCATAATTATACTCTAGCTCTTCATAAAAATATTTTAGCAGTAATGGTTTCACGAGTTTGCGTTAAAACATCTCTTCCATATTCTTCTGAAAATCATAGTTTCCACAAACTTAGTAAAATCAATAAAAATCTCTATTCTCTTGAAATAATATCTAAAACCGTGGAAGAAAAAAACCAAATCAGACTGGCTGGTCAGACTAATCCAATTGGAAACCGGTCACCTGGCTGGTCCGGTTAAGCTCCAAAAATAGGGGAAGCCAAAATTGGTCAAGAACCAGTTAAAATGGGGGAAAACCGGCAAACCAGACCAATTTGAAACTTTTTTTTTTCCAAAACTTAAATATTGATATTTTGTGGCAGTTATAGAGTAAAAACGAAAAAAATGGAAAAAAAAAAAGCTCTAACAAAGATTGTCGAGTTGTTCTTCTTGTCTCTTTATCATTAGCAGGTTGCTCACTATAAACCTCGCTAGTCACTAACAAGTATTGTTTTCAAATGCTTTGTGATCGTGTTGTGAGGCTGAGACTAGAGAATTTTATATGGATTATGTTTATTTTTATAGATCTATGAATTTTTTGTTGTTGTTGAATATGTTAATATTAATAATTTAATATATTTTATTATATTCTGGTTGGACCTCTAAACCTTTGAACCAGTACCTCGATTGGTTCGATGCTTGGTCCGGTTTTATCTTCCTTGTCTAAAACCATGTACTCATGCCACAATTTAAAGAAAATGACTTTAATGACTAACATAAGGATTATAAGATTTGAACTTACTCACCTGGAAAGGAGGGTATCAGTGCCAATGAAACTCCAGGAAAGAGGGATGATACCAACGTCTGTCATTGAAGCAACAAAAGCTCTATATTAATCTCTTATACTCTTTAGTTTGCTCTAGATTAACTTCTAACAACCTTGGGGGAGCACTCCCATTTGACAACAAGGGAGAAACAAAGACAATCCATACTCTAGGAAATGAAATGGAGAAAAAGAGGATAATGAAAAACCATACAATTTTACCTTTGATCACTTGGGAGGAGAAGGATTCAAGTAGAATGAGAGAAAAGGAGTGAGAAGGGTGTTTGGAAGCTAGATTTTCGATTTTAGGGGAGAGGAGCCCAAGTTGAAGGTTTAAAAAAAGGGTGGATCGAAGGGGTTCATTAAGTAAAATGACATCGTTCGAATAAGATATTAAATAGAATGATTCGTTTCAAATCCATACTCATTTATATTTTATTTATTTATTTAATTATTTAACTGTTAACTTATTTTTAAAATAAATTTATATGCTCAATTTTCTATAAGATATATTTAAATGAATTATTATTATTTATTTTCAATAATAGTTAATAAACTATTTTTCATTATCATCCCGCATATCACACGGGTCAAACAACTAGTGGAATAATATTCTTTAGTTTTCTGTTGTGGCAAAAAGAGTAACCAATTAATTACAAATATATAACTTAAATTGATTTAGAAGTTAAAATTTATATTTGGAACTCGTTTACTATAAAAATAATTATTTGTTGTTGAATAAGCTATTCAATAAAGATAAAATGATCAGTTGCGTGATTGAATTACAATCAAATTAATTCATACGAAATCTTACAACATTTTATGTGATTTACAAAACAAATTAAAAAAATCATAGAATTTATCAAAAAATAATGCTTATTTTAATCACTTTAAACCAAAAAGTTGATCTATAAATGAAACTGATTTTTAATTTCAATCATTCCAAATACATTCTTTAGTCATGACCACATATCTTGGAATGGAATGAGTGACAATTGGACCAGTTTTTTCACTATGAAGCAACAACAACGGGCACCACGGAACCAGCTACTGAACTCGGTTGTGATCGATGACGGTTTGACTTTATTAAAACGCACTCATGGAATGCATTATCTCAATTTTGAGTTTTTCTTGTAGTTTCACATTACTATTTTATCCGTATTTGTATAGATGTTCAAACAGTGAGGTATATAGACATTGATAATATCGAAATTGATTACTTAAAACTCACTGTAATATCTCAAATTTTAAATAAAAAGATTAGAGGATTTTTTCGACCCAGGAAGGGCATCGGTTACCTTATCTGTCATTTCGAGTCCCAAATTCTGCCAAGTCTGGACCTTACATCTCCTTGGAGGGCCACATGATAGAGTCATACTCTTGAAACCAAAAGTCCCAGTAATTGTTCCTTAGAAAAAATGAGTTAAAGAGTGATTTTTAATGAATTTTATAAAACTTTTAAACCATTCATTTTTAGCTGACAAGTTTCTAAAATAGTAAGAATTTCCATATTTGAACTAAAACTCAAAATTTAGATTTTGATTGGTTTGGATTTTGATTTTTTAGATATTTTATTTGAGTCCAAATAGGGGGTATTCCCTTATTTACAGTTATGTTTAAAAGTTAATAGGAAGTAAAGTAAATGAGTAAGTGTTGAGATAACATAGTCCAATACATACCAGTACTGAAATTGTAGCTCAAGTTGACAGAAAAACCATTCTGGTGAGCGTTACAGCGGTCAGGTGAATAGTAAGGCGGTGCTGGGACGAATTTTATGCTCTCTGGTAAGCGTTGCAGCAATCAACAGAACAGTAAATTAGTGTGAGAAATGCTCTCTGGTGAACGCTGCAGCACTCAAGAGCGCTGCAGCTGTCAACAGTGATTATAAAAACCCCTATTCAGAGTCTAGAACCTTCCAAAGCACCAAAACACACCCTCCACCCCCTCCTCTGCAGAGAAACGCGACTCCTCTCCCTCCACACCTCACTTCTTCACATTTTTATCATTTAAACTCCATTTTTCTCTCTTCTAAGGATCTAAGGTATGTTATCTTACTAGTTTTGCTTCATTTCCTTTAAGTTTTCCTTGTTTAGAGGAGGGGTTCTTTATGATTCTCAAGGAAAAGGAGCTCCCTACCTTGTTAGAGATGGACTATTGGGTATTTAGAGGTTGATTTAGAATTCTATTGCCTCTATGTTAGATATTACTATCATTTCTGCTTTCAAAAGTCCTGTTGGTGCTGTGTCTATGCATCCTACCCCTCCAAGTGAGTGGATCTTCATCTGTTATCTCTATGTTCTGCATTATATAGTTATTTTCATGAAAATATGCTTTAAAGTATGATATTTAAGGATTGTTGTACAAGATTTGAAGTTTATATTGATTTATGAAATTATGGTTTTCTGAATAGCATGAACTATATTTTATAAAACTCATGGGACCATTGTTGATAATATAACTCTGTTTAGAGTTGGTTTTAATTATGATTGTTAGGGATTTGTGATTGTTGAAATGATTATTTTATGTTGAATATGGATTTTGTAAGTAATTGGTAGAGAATCCTGAACTCTTAAGAAATGTTATTGTGATTTTAGAATTTTCGAACTTATGAAAGAATATTGTTAAGAGTTGGTTTAGAAATTCAAACATATAAGGATTTTTAGAGCTTGAATCGTCATGGGATTCAGAACAGTTGACGGCTACATATTCTGTGAGCTTTTGAAATCACAGATATCTACAAAGAGTGATCCCCTGGAAATGATTTCATAGCCACAATTATGCTAAGGTCAGATTGTTAGAATCAGATAGATTCAGAGCTCTTAGAGAATTAAAAAGGTTTAAAGATTTTAGCTTTAATGGATTTATTTGGTTAGTTTAGAGGGTAGCTATAGAGAAACAGGCTGTGTGTTAACGGCAGTAAATCCATTAACCTTAGTACCAAGTAGCCTAGGCCAGAGATATTCAGAGTATTTATCGTCATATTGGGGACGGTGATACATAACGCCCAGATATGACTAGACAGAGAATTTATATTCAGAGATTCATATTCAGAGTTTTGTTACGTCACAAACATTGTGCGTAACTAGAGCAGAGATTATTGTTTCTCTAGAAGCTGCTACATTATGAGTTTATATGTTTTCAGGTATGAAAGTAAATTGAGAAAACTGTTTTATAATATGATAAAATATAAATATGTATATAATATACATATATAGTTGATTATGTATGACCTTCAAGTATTATTGATGTAGTATGATTTTATGCATTGTTCCTTGGGCGTCCCATGGAAGGGGGTTTCAGGTGAGAACTCACTCACTGAGTTTTGGTAACAAAACTTACCCCTCTGTTTTCCTCTCTATTACAGGTATTGTAGCTGCTGTCTTCCTAGCTACCAGTGTCCCCACAGTACTAGAGTATAGCCGGTAAGCTTCATGTGAGTGAGGCATTCTCATTCTGTTTAGAGTGCTCCAGTACATTGCAGGCAGGATCCTGAACCTAGAGCATGTTTTATTTTTTGCATTTGGCATAATAGGAGTATATTTTGATTTATATATAATGATTTGGATATTTAACAAAGGGTATTTTGATTATATGTATAAATAATTCATGATTTTGAGAGCCGGAAGGTTATTACAAGATTTTAAATATAATGATTTTGATTATAGAAAACAGATGATTTATATATAGAAAAAGAGAAAATTTCTATCTTTCATGGATATTAGAGCAAAGCATGCATGCAAAATTAGTAAATAGGTCATGAGGCTTATGTGAGAATGAGATTTCTCACGTGCCAGTCATGTGCCTAAATCGGGTCGTGACACTTATACTCCTTATAAGTTAATTATAACCTTGAAGGCTACCTTTTGACAAACTAATTTGAAAATTGGAAACCCTTGCTTAAACATATAGTGGGCCGGCACATTGTCCTTGCATTATAAGATGGTTGTTTGTATTTTCCTTTAGAACTATCTGATTAGGGTAATAATCAGGAATCACTTTATAAGTCTGTAATACGGGGCAACTTTTCTTAGTTTGCTATGAAGGTTTTGGTCAAAAACAATGAGGTAAAAGTTTTAGAGCATTTTGGAGTTTATGTATTGATTAGGTATGTGTGCTGATAAATTATAACATAATCAATGCTTGAATCTCCATGAGTGTTTCTTTGTCTTAAATTTCAATTCGGGAATAAAGCAACATTATCCCCCCCCCCCACTCCCCCACAACAAAAAAAAAAAAAAAGAACAGACACACAACAAAAAAAAAAAGAAGAAAAAAACCAAAAATTTCCTATGCTATTCTCCTCTACTGCTTTAAAGATATTGTTATATTGCATATTCAAATTTAATCCTCCATTATTTCGTCCTAGTCAAATAATACCAGCAGCGATGATAATAGACGATGGCTATCACCATCATTATCATCATTTAGAGGTATAGAAGTGGCGCATATATAAAGTCATTGCAATGACACCACAAATAGGAATTCTACTCGATTGTAGGGCTACTTTTCTTATTTTCCACGCATTGATATAATTGCTTCGTAATCATAATCCTTTCCCATACCTTTCAGTAATGTGATAAAGAAACCCGAGTCTAAAAGTATGTTCTACTGAAGCTTCTCTTAAGGCTTAAGGCTGAGGAGAAGATTCAAATAGATGTGGCAAATGAATCTTCTCGGCACACGTTGCACGCCATTGACAATGAATATTAGAAGTATAACTTCACCAAGAAGCACGACTGTGAGATTATAAGTTTGTTAGTTTTAGAGAAAATTCACATTTGATTTCTTGCAAAAATCCTTAAAGTCTCAATTCTTTTAAAAGCCTTTTAAGTCTCAATTTGACGGCTGGGTGTGTCTTCATAATGAATAAAAGGAAAAAATATGGCTTCTAAATACTAACAACAGACAGGATATTATTTGTAGATGGTGTGAATTTAACGTACTGTGATTCGGTTTATGGTCTAAAAGGATTCTGAACCATATCCCAAAAAAAAAAAAAAAAAAAAAATAAGACTATGCAACGTATGTCAACTATCTAGACCCTTAAAGATAACAATATAGCTTACGGAGATGTTATTCAATGATTTGCATGAGAATATATGAATCAACATCTTAGCCTTTGGATAAATATATACACGTTTGGTAGACAAATTTGTGCAGATAATCTTAGTCTTCGGATAAATATATACATGTTTGGTTGACAAATTTGGCAAAAGATACTGTGCTGTAGATACCTGATCTTAGAATTACGTTTGATAAATCCACTTTCGAGGTCTAAAGGGTAGTTAATTCTACGCTAACTTGTAACACATATGCCTTAAAAGAATGAATGCAAAGATTTCCATTTCAATTTCAACCTTGTGACTCAATATAATATTCAAAACATAACGCAACTCTCACCCTTCCCGTATAAGCCCCGTCTGCGTTAAATCCCAACTCATTGCATTCATTACAGAGGACTTCACCAGCAAATTGACTCATTCCCCCTCTATATTAGTAATACGCGCACAAAAGCGTAAAAAACCGTAAGTTGGAAAACATATCAAGTCGCCACTGCATTGACCACTACAAGAAATTCACCTTTCATTTATGAAAGGAGCCTGGCATTTCATCTACAAGGAAAACTTGATTTTTAACAAATATAAAATACAAGCCGTGAAGATCACTTCAAAAATGAAATAATAAAACTATACTCATGATATGGATTAAAAAAAATTGACAACAAATTGAAGGGCCAAGAAGAGGGGAAACCCCACATGCACCATATGCAAGCGAATACCAACAAAAATGTTAACCATGCAAGCACCAGTGGCGAGCACACACAGACAAGCACCAACACAACACACTCTTAACTAGCCGCAGTAGTACACAATATACAACGCATACGAGGGCCACCCACCTCCGTTTCATCCTCATCATCATCGTCACCACTATCATCTCCATAACCATTGTAATCATCATGAGTGACTTCAGTCTCTTTCTTGCTACTACTAGTGTAGGAGGAATCCATAAGACAAGTTGTGTGATAAGCATGACAGCAAAAGAAAACAACGACTGATACATTCTGTATAGAGAAGTGGTCAAAACATATACAACATCTTCCACCTCCCCTGGTCTTTGACTTTATTTCCATTGTTCTCAGACTAGGGGATTTCCCAAACACCGAAGCATTAGTATCACTTCTTTTAGCTCGTAGTTCATCTTCTTCACTAGTTAGACAAATTCCTTGCTTTGCCTCTTTGTAATACTTAATTAAGAGGTTGACACAGTCCGCCTATTTTAATGACAGAAAATCAGCAAGATACAAACTGCATCAAATTAATGAGACTAGTTTTTTCCTTTTACTAAAGAATGGGTGGGGGAGTAAAGCACCTTGAGGATGCCATTGCATCCATGTCTAAGTGATGTTTCAGTCCTGTAATCAGTGATAATTTTGACCAGCAGATCTCTTTACACTCGGTGAAAATCATAATTCTACTGTACTAAATGTAGCCAGAATGGGAAGCCATGATGATCCAAGAATCTGGGCAATCAGTTAAAAGTTAAAACACGAACCACGGTAAACATAACCAGAAATAGATAGATGGACATCATCTACTTAATGCAACCCACAACCTAAATGCTATATCGTTTATGATTAGATATTGTAATTCTAATTGCTGATAAGTCACATTTATCACTTACCGCGGTATTTCCATCCCATTGGGAACCTTGTTTACAATGTAGAGGGGATCAAGGTTTCCAACTGTGTGCTCCAATAGTATGCCCACCTATCAATTACAAGAACCAGGATGAGAAAGAACAGGTACACAGAATACGCCAATATTGGGCATGGTTGTTTGTGTTTTCAGTTTTTTTTCCCTTCTAATATAGATTTGTAAATTCCATCACTAACACAACGTTTCGAAACATATTTGGGGACAATTGTTTTTTTGGATAAAATATTTGGGCGACAATTGTGAAAACTAGGCGGCACTGGAAAGATTTTTAACTCATCTGTCCCCGGAAATAAGTAGTGTAAGAAATGGTACGACAAGAGGTGCTGAGGGCAGTAAAACACACCGTACACGAGACAGCAAAAATATAGAAAAGCAGTTCGGCTTTCAGACATTGTAATGCTAGAGCAGGAGGACAAGTTTATGATGACAAAGATAGCATAGATGAGTGGGCCAGTGACAGAAATTAAAAGATGAGTGGCCCAGCAATGAGACATTGGAAAATCACTGTAGAAATGCACAGGAAGATGGACCGTTCAAAATGATCAAGACATTTACAAAAAAATGCCACCATAATTTTGGAAAAATATAAAGAAATAGAAAATAAAGTCCATGAACATCTAAAAGATGTATTTTGGCTTCAGATCAGCTGATCTGTTACAACCAGTGTCTAAAAAGCAGGCTCCTAGACAGTTTTCTTTCTTCGAAAAACAAAAATGTGTTCAAAAAACAAACAGGCCTGAATATTAAATATACAATTTAACTGTCAAGATATACCATTTCAGGTTTGTTAAGGCATTGCTTGATTAGTTCTTCCCAAAGTTCATCATCATGCTGCATGGTGACAAACTCCACAGCCTGCACAAAATTATGACCACTTTAAACTCAACATAAAATGCAAGAAGTTCCGTTTCAAGATTTAGTTACAGCTTGTAACTAAAAATCGCTTCTGATTGAAAAAGATAAATACCTCCTTTATGTCCCCTAATTTATTTATAATAACAGCTAAGGCCTGTTTTGAGTTTCCCATCCTTCCTAGGATGATGACTTGCTCTCTCATTAGATCTCTCTGTCACTACCGATTTGTGAACGTGACCGGTACATGAGGAATTTCATCCCCACGCGTCTTGTGACCTCTAAGTCTTTCTATATGCATATTTAACAACAAAATCCATTTCTAAAACAATATAAATTCATCTTTATTATAAAACCTCTTGCTCTTTGAGAATCCATTCATCATGATCAAGCTCTAAATCTATTTATGTGATACAAAATATATGAGTTGCTCTCTATATAAAATATATGAGTTTACTCTGAAGTGAAGCTCACCAACTAAAAATCTCTACTACTGGGGAGGCGGTGGTTGAGAAGAATCGACAGCAGCTAGTATATCTATAATGGGAAAAAGAGAGAAGGGTGGATTTCATCTAAAACTGAGTGAGTAGGCCCTCACCCATAAGCTTCTCATGGGACAACAACAAGATATATATACACATATATAAAATCATCATAATTGTTTAATGCGATAATTCTGAAGTCATATTCATATGTATAAATATAATACCCTTAAAATTGATATTCTATGGAAAACATAACAATAATACTCTGCTAGAGAAACAAGGATCTCTCTAGTTATGTATTGCATAACAATATATTCTCTAGTTATGCATGTCAACCATGACATAACAATTTTTTTTTTTTTTTTTTATCTCTGGGATCCTTCAAGGATACGAATTGGACATCTAACTAGATTCTGTTCATTTTATGAGATTATCCTTTCAGGATAACTTGGAATCAAGGTTAACAATCGGTTTTCAGTTGTTAACTCACTATTTGTTTCTCTATAGTTATTGTGTTGTCTCTAAATCATAAAAACTATCATTTCCTTTAAAAATCTATATTAGGATCTAATGATCTGGAGTTAAAACTCTATCATATATAAATACTCTACTCTTAAAATTTTCAAGGTAATTCATAAAACCTCTATATAAATTATATTCATTCTCTGGCTCTTATAAAATCATTTAAGCAATAAATGGTCCCCATGAGTTTGCATTAAAACAAGTATTTCATGCTCTATTGAAAATTATCATTTCCATAAACTTGGTAAAAATCAACCATAATCACTAATATGTTGAAATGGTCTCTAAAATCATGCAATTATGCCACAATTTAAGGAAAATAATTCTAATGACTAACATAAGGATTATAGGATCTGAACCCATTCACTTGGAGGGAAGAAAAGGATGGTTTTAACACCAATGGAGCTCCGGAGAGGAGGGATGACACCAACGTTTGTCATAACAATCATAAACTCTAATACTCTCTAGTTAGCTCTAGATTAACTCTAATAATATTGGAAGAGCACCCCACTTGACAATAATAAGAGAAATAACAAAGCCCATACTCTAGGATATAAGATGAAGAAGAAAACGTCAACAAAAATCCATAAAATCTCTTATCTTTGATCTTGTGAGAAGAAGAAATACGGTTAGATTGAGAGTACATTGGGACTTAATGAATCAAAAACTTTGTCCTTGACTGATAATTGTTACAACGTACCCGGAGGGCACTATAACGAGAATGACAACGAATTTAAAATAATAGGAGTTGCCACCAACTTTAATTCTGGTTAAAATTGGAAAACCTTTAAATTTAGCAAACTGGTCTTTTTAAGCGAGATTTAGGTCCGGGAGTGTCACGACCCACCTACGGAGTGTAATCGGCACGTTAGGATTTGGGTCCCCACGGAAGCCTCTGGTAACGTAACTGACTAATATGCATAAATAATCCAAATTTATTCAAAATATCTCAAGTTCAACTAAAACTTCAATAATATGAAATTGTTCTCAAAACATAAATTCTGAACATAAATTTGCATAAAATCCATATTCTAGGCCAAAGCCAAACATAACAAAACAATTAACAGAAATTCTAAAAATATATCATGCATGTCCGGGGATCCTGCCTACACAATTTATTGGAGCACTACCAGACTGACATAATTGACAATAAACTCCACTCCAAAGCGAAGCTCACCAAGGAAGCTGTAGCACAACTACTGAGGATTCTGTGGTACAACTGAAACTGTAGCTGTATCTGTAGGGAAAGGAAAAGAAAGGGGTGAGTTCATCAAAACTCAGTGAGCGAGCCTCCACTCACAACCCACACGGGACAATAACAAAATACATAACATATACATGCAACTGATGTGAAATATATTACATATATAATTACATATAAATTAACTGAATCTATGGCAATAACTAGTAGAGAAACATGAATTATTCTATACATAATTATCTGAGCTGAATAGCTAAATCTGAGCCAATGGCTAATCTGATGGGCACCTAACTAGGTCCCATAAATGGACACCTCACTAGGTTCCTTATTGTGGGTGAGCTAGTCCTCTAGCGGACCACTTGGTACCAAGGTTAACGATCAATCTTGCAGCTGTTAACTCGCTGATCTGTTTCTCACTAATTAATATAAAATAATTTGTTCATAAACCAAATAAATATAAAAGCTCTGAATTCATATAATTCTAACAATTTGACTGTAGCATAACTGAGATTCTAAAATCATGCCCAAGGGATCACCAGCTTGTAGACATAATGATTTCAGTAATCAATAGAATATGTATCTGACAATTGTTATGAATTATACTTTATTCAATACTTTCAATAAATCATATCTAATATTCTAAAATCTTCATAGGAAATACATAGTCTGAAAACATGATAATTAATATATCTACTGTAAATATTAAACTAAGGTCTCACAATTTCATAAACTAGGGAAAAGATATTCTATAACACGCAAGGTATCAATTATGGTCCCATGTATTTTGCTAAAATGATTAATTTTCATGATAACTGTAAAAGTAATAATATTTCTAAAACAGGCATAATTATAACAATATATTCTCTTGACATAAATCATTCTAAAATTTCATAAATAATTTATATAATATGGAAAAATATTAATAATGACCAAAAGTATGATCATGAGCTTAAACCCACTCACCGTTGGTAGTCGTGAGTGTGTTTCCACTAATAACTTTACTCTGAAGTATTGGAATGGTACAAATAACCAATCTCACAGATTAAAAGAAAGGAGCGTCACAACGTCCCAAGAGAGGATTAGCTAGGCTCACTGAAGCTCGGCCATGAAGATCATGAGCTTGACAAGAGATGAGTTCGGCCAAGAAGAGGTTTGGTTTAGAGGAGGTTTGACTTAGAGAAGGTGGAAGCAAAACTTAGCAAAATGAAACTAAACATTTCTTACACATACACACTCCTACACTCATATATTTATACACAAATATAATAATTATGAATAATATTAGTGCTATTTGTCTACACTTAATAATAATAATAAATATTATTAATGCTAACTACACTTAGTAATTATAATGTTAAATAATAATAATGCTAACTACACTTAGTAATAATAATGTTAAATAATAATAATGCTAGGTACACTTAATAATAATAATGCTAATGCTAGCTACACCTAATAATAATAATGTTAAATAATAATAATGCTAGGTACACTTAATAATAATAATGATAATGCTAGCTACACTTAGTAATAATAATGTTAAATAATAATAATGCTAGGAATACTTAATAATAATAATGATAATGCTAGCTACACTTAGTAATAATAATGTTAAATAATAATAATACTAGGTACACTTAATAATAATAATGCTAATGCTAGCTACACTTAGTAATATTAATTATTATTAATATTCGTGGCATATATCTAGACTTAATAATAGTAATAACTAATATTAATGCTAACCACACTTAGTAATTATAATGTTAAATAATATTAGTGTTAGGTGCACTTGATAATAATAATAAATAATAATAATAATAATTCATAATAATTATAATTTCTTTATTTGGGATATCACAGGGAGTCTGATTATGATTAGGAAAGGGTGAAAACTTAATTTCACTGCACCCCTAATACATCCGTATAAATACGGTTACTCTAGAGCTTATTACACAATATTTATAATTTTAAAATATTTATTTTTTCCCAAACATAGTTAGTAATTATTTATTTACAAAGAAATTAAAATTGAAATTTAAAACAAAACTTAAAGAACCAATTCTATGAAAAATTAATTTTGACTTAATAGTTTTTTGGCTACGCCGACGTATCCTCTAGTGCAATGAGGAACTCAAAGTCACGTTGTTCTGTAGAAAATGATTATGTGTTGATGGTTTTTAATTAAAAATAAATAAATAAAGTGTGTTGATGGATTTTATTTATGAGAGATTCTTAATTGAAGGGATTTGAACAAAGAAACATCCAGCTATGCACAAGATTCAAGGTAGCACTAGACTACTCAGTAAATCCTTTACAATTCAAAGTTGTGAAGGGAGCACCGACTCCTCAATCACGATCATTGATTATTGCTCAGACTAAAATATTTTTTATATTTTATTATTTTTATTTTTTAAAGATTCAAAATGAAGAAATTCTCTTATTTTTTAGATAAAGATTAACATTCTGCCACCAAGGCTAAATTGGAAAATAAAATAAGGAAGAAAAATAATTAGTTCCATGTTAATAAGCTAACTAACCCCTAGCTATAAAAAAAAACATTTCAACCCAAAACACGAAGAGGACACCAACTTGCTATTTTTAAATGAACATTGGCCTGAACTAGTTCCCAACCTCACCCAAATTAAATAAACCCAAATGTAATAAAATAGAAAACTAACATTCCTCAAAAGAACCGAGCATTTCTTATCATTTAAACCCAAACTAAAGTCCTAAATGCTAGCCCCAAAAATACAACCTGTTGCCACAACAAGGAACCAAAAGAAAATGGCCAAGTCGAAAGTGTACCTAAGACTTTTAAAATTGACCCAAACTAAAATAATACAATTAGCCCAAATCAACCTAATTCCCAAAGGCCCAGGAGGATGACCAAGCAAAACCCACTAATAAACAAAGCAAGACTTTGACAAAAAAAAAAGGAAATAAATTAAATTAACAATAAAAGAAGAAGGAACTAAATCTGCTTTACTCACTTACGGTAATGTGAGGCTATGGAAGAAATGGAATTATGAAAGGGCAGTGAGTGTGCAAAAGAAGTTCAAGGTAATCTCTGTTACGGCAGCAAGGGCTGGAGGTGTCAAGATGAACAGGACTTCCAGCAAGCTTCGTGGCCGGCTTCACAAGGCGCTACGTGTGGTGGCGGCGGCTGGAGTAAGGTGAAGCGATCTGAGCAGTGGAGAAGCGCGCGGGGAACAGAGGCGGAGATGACAGCAGATTGAGGAGCCTTTCCTGTGATAGGTCACGATCTGCACGGTTGGGCTGCACTTCACTTCACAGCGGACTTCACGAGATTGCCAGTAGCCGTTGCAGTGAGGGAGATTGGCCGCTGTGGACGCGCGGTGCAAGTGCCACACTGGTTTCACGGTGTCAGGCGGTGGGCTGTGAGCTGTCAGTGAGGTTTGGAGTTGAGATGGCAGGTTCGTGCGGCCCTTGCTGTGGCAGCCTGAGGCGAGTCCAGTGGTGTGAGGTAACTAGAGACGGCGGTGCTGCTGGCACGAGGTACTACTGGTTGCGCGGCTGGAGGGAGCTGATCTCAAGCTTCTTTCCTTCTTTTTTATTTTATATATTTTGTTCTTTTTGTTAATGATGATGGATTTATTTTTCTGTTAATGTTTTTTTTTTTGAATGAGTTATGACGATGATGGTGAAGGGAAGAATGATGATGATGGCAAGGGTTTCAAGAATGGTGTTGTTGTCATTTGAGTTGGTTTTTGATTTGTGGTAATGATAATGGTGTTAGTAAGGAGTGATTGTATGTTGTTGTTATCGTGGTTGTGAAAAGAATTTTTCTAATCAATTAGGGAAGGGGTTGATGGCTTAAAAAAATGGTAGAGGGGCTGTTAATAAAAGAAAATGATGGTTTTGGATGAATAAGGTTGAGATTTGGCTATGGTGTGATGAGGGTGGGCGATTGATAAGGTAATGGCTTGTTTGTAGTGGTGGTCTGATGAGAGGGTGAGGATGATAATGATGGGTTAAATGGAGGAAAAGGACGATCTTGTGACAATGAAGGTAATATGGTCAATGAAAGAGTTCTATGTCAGTGGTTGAAAACTGATAGTAGAAAATGGTTGAGAATGAGTGATGCCGCCTTATGTCAATCTCTCTGTTTCTTCTAATTTCTTGCTGGAATTTCTCTTAAAATCTCTTCACAGATTCATTCTCTATGTGTCTCTTGCTGAAATTAGCTCCCCCTCTCAATTCTCTCTGTGCTTGCTAAAACTCTTCCTGTTCTCTCTATGTCTTGCTGGAATTCCCCTTCTCAATCTTTCTGTCCGTGTGTCTTTTGCTGGAAATTAGCTCTTTCTGTGTATCTCTACTGGAAAATTCCCCCCTCCCTTTTTTTTGTCTGTGATCTTGCTTATTTATGCCTCTGAGGAGTTAAATGCCTGAGGCATTAAATGCACTGACCAGCGTAGATCCTTGATTGATTTTCTGAGATACATTTGTCAACTTGATTGTGATTGAAGCATTAAATGCACTGACAACGGCAGCTGAAAAATTAAATGTGCTGGTCCCTGTTACTGTTAGAACATTGAATTGCAGCTTTTTGGGATGTAATCGTCAATTAATCATTAAATGCCCCGCAATACATGGGCGCGTGCACTCTTTTCTTTTTCCATGCTTATTTAGCTTTTTTCTTTTGATTTGGTGACAGGCACGGAGAGATTGAAGAACCCCTTTTTTTTGGTATTTTGGTTTAATGGGCTAAAAAATGGGTTTAGAATGGATTTTTTTTTTGTTGTTTTTTTTTGGGCTAACAGAAATGTGGGTTTAGAATGGGCTGACACTCACATGGGCTGGAAAACTACAACGGGCTAGTTGGTTTTTTTGTTTTTAGTTATAAATGGGCTAAAAACAATAAACAAAATAAAGCAAAATAGTATGTATGACAAAAAAAATGGAAGAAAAAAAAATAAAATAATGAAATGATATTAAAAATGAGAGTAAAATGTTCGGACAAAATGTGGTGTTCACAATAATAGTATTAATAAAATGGTTACTAGGGCCAGATTATTCAATGTAGAAGTCATTAAAAAGCTGAAGAAACTCTTTCCTGAAGGATGCAAAGTAAAGACTCGTAGTCAATACCTCGGAGCAAGACTACAAAGTAGTATGCACATGATAAAATATCTAAAAATTTACGTTTAAGTGAATCAATGGGTCTTATATTTCCTTTCCATCCTTTTTATGTCATTTGTGCTGGAACATAACCAGAGTTGTGTCACGTCCCTCCTTGGGCACGTGAGAAAATCTCATTCCCACGTAAGCCTGGTGACCTGTATCGTCTCTACATATGCATTTTAATTAAGGAAATCCAGAAAATAAATCCTTAATTTCCACATAAAATCACCTGTTGTTTAAAACCAGGTTTAGAAAACCGAAACATATTTCCATTCCTTTCAAAAAGCAAATATGCAATGTCGCTAAATATGCATACAGTCCATGTACATATAAAGTGTTCATGAAAAGCAAAAAGGTTATACAGTCCACAAATAGTATGTAAAATAACAAAACTGCGCAAAATGTGATCATGCCCTAAGGTCTGATGTCCTGCTTGCATCACACTGGAGCACGTCTAGAGCAAAATATCAGACACCTCACCTAATGGGCTCAGCAACTGAATCTAATGTTGCTGGGAAGAGGATGGTGTAGAAGTGCCCTCAGCAGCTACGGTATCTGTAAAATATGAAGTAAATAGAGGGGTGAGTTTTGAATCCAAAACTCAGTGAGTGAGCCCTCATTTGGAACCCCTCTTCATGGGACACCAAAGAAGGTACACAATACCAAAAATAATAATAATAATAATAATAATAATAACAATACTAACATCAAAGTAGTTCATAGTTATAATCAAGGTCTCAAATCTTGGTTCTTTACAATCTGACCTACAGTAGTCTAATAGAAAAATAGTAATCTCTGAATACAAATGTCTGGTCATATTTGGGCGTTACGTATCGCCATCCCCAGTATGACACTAAGTCTCTGAATATCTTTGGTCACATCTGGGCATTATGTATCACCGTCCCTAGTATGCCAATAAGCCTATGATTATTTACAGTCACATCTGGGCGTTATGTATCGCCGTCCCCAGTGTGACAATAAGGCTCTGAAATCTTTGGCCCGGGCTACTTGGTACCAAGGTTAACGGATTAATTGCCGTTAACATACAGCCTGTTTCTTTGTAGTTATTGCCAGCTCAGCTAAAACCTCATTCTGTTCTCTATCAATTTCAAAGTCTTCTATCATAGGGTTCAAAATCTCTTTTATAAGACAACATGCAGTATCAAAATCATATAATCATAAAACCAGCTCTAATTAATCAAATTTGCAATACCAGTATACAAAATCTCATTCTGAAAAATAGATGTCCCATGGTTTTCAAGAAAGCATATTCTCTTGTTCAACCAACAGTTCAAAACACAATAATTCCCAGAAATCTCAACAAATCACAAAATAGACTCTAAAATTATATATATATATTCACATTTCAGATAAAAATAGATGTAAGGATTAAAATAAGAGCTACAAATCTGAACCCACTCACCTGGAGTGGCAATAGACACAAGGATAGCACCAATAGAGTTGTGGGAGGTGAGAACAGCACCAATATCTATCAATAAAGCAACAGAATTCTAGATTAACAGCTAAAACCTCTATATCACTCAAATATACTCCTAACACATTGAAAGAATTTTACCTCCTTAAGAAGTCAAAAAATCTTATGCTAACCCCCCAAAAACCAAGAGAAAAGGAGAGAATAGAGGAGAAATCATTAGAATAACATACCTTAAAGCCTTAGAAGTGAAGTATTGAAGTTGATTTTAAGAGAAGGTGGAAGAAATGGAGTTAGGAGTGAATTTTGGGGGAGAGGACAAGCTCCTTCGAGTTTGGGGGTGTGTTTTATGTAAAAGTGAAGTTTCTAGACCTGAATGGGGGGTATTTATCATTCTGATGACCACCTGGGCGGTCACAACGACCGCTTGGGTGATCTCCAAAGAGTTCTCACTGACTTATGGTTTCTGATGACCGCCTGGGCAGTCTCAATGACCGCCTGGGCGGTCTCCGGAGATTTTTTTTTTTTTTTGGGATACTACATACTCCTACACTTTTAAAAAGATTTGGTCCCCAAATCTAAGGACGTACCTGAAGGGGGGAAGAGATACGGATATTTCACTCTCATGGCATCTTTAGCTTCCCATGTGGCTTCCTCGCCTGAGTGGTTTCTCCAAATTACCTTTACAGAAGGCACCTCCTTTGAATGAAGCTTTTTAATCTGTCAGTCTACTATAGCAACTGGTTCCTCCTCATAAGACAAATTCTCATCAATCTGGACTCTTGTGGGGTGAGTACATGGGACTGGTCCAGAATATACTTCCTAAGCATGCTAACATGGAAAATAGGATGGGTAGTTGACAAATTAGGAGGTAAGGCTAGTCTATAAGCTACTGTCCCTACTCTTTCTAATATCTCAAATGGTCCAATATAACGAGGACTTAGCTTTCCGCGTCTACCGAACCTCACCACTTCCTTCATGGGAGATACTCGCAAGAACACATGATCCCCCACAGCAAACTCTAGCTCTCGTCGCCGGTTGTCAGCATAAGCTTTCTGTTTGGACTGAGCTGCTAATAATCTTTCTTTGATCAACCAAACTTTCTCCAAAGTTTCTTGAACTACGTTTGGGCCTAGGGTTTTGGCTTCCCCAAGCTCAAACCACCCAATAGGATACCTGCATCGTCTGCCATATAAAGCTTCAAAGGGTGCCATCTGAATACTTGCCTGATAACTGTTATTATATGCAAACTCTATTAGTGGTAAGTGGTCACACCAACTCCTACCAAAGTCCAATACACGGGCTCTAAGCATGTCCTCCAAGGTCTGAATAGTTCTCTCTGTCTGACCATCAGTCTGAGGGTAGAAGGCTGTAGATAAATCCACTCGAGTTCCTAGAGCTCCCTGAAATGCCCTCCAGAATCTCGAAGTGAACTGAGCTCCTCTATTTGATATAATAGACACTGGTACTCCGTGGAGTCTGACAATCTCATTTATGTATAGGCGAGCATACTGGGCCGCGATGAAACTGGTCTTTACTAGCAAAAAGTGAGCTGTCTTGGTCATCCGATCTACAATTACCCAGATGGAATCAAAGCCTTTAGTGGTTTGAGGTAACCCGACTACAAAGTCCATGGTTATCCTCTCCCACTTCCACTCTGGAATCTCTATCTGCTGGAGTAATCCGGTTGGTCTTTGGTGTTTAGCCTTAATCTACTGACACACTAAACACCGTGCCACAAAATCACCTATATCCTTTTTCATACCTTCCCACCAGTACAACTGCTGCAGGTCCTGATACATCTTAGCTGATCTAGGGTGCATAGAATACGCTATACCATGGGACTCTTCCATTATTTGCTTATTTAATTCATCCATATCAGGTACACACAATCAGTTTCCAAGGCGTAACACCCCTTCCGTATCCACAGAAAACTCATGGCCTTTTCCTTTGTGTACATCCTCCATAATCTTAACTAACTTGGAGTCCTCTTTCTGCTTTGCCTTAATCTGCTTTACTAGGGTTGACTAGGCTCTCATATGAGCTAGAAAAGCCCCTGAATCCCCTATACCAAACTGGACTCCTTCTGACTCTAACTTATGAATGTCTTTTATCAGAGGTTGTCTCAAAAGAGCTATATGAGCCAAGCTGCCTGCTGACTTCCTGCTCAAAGCATCAGCTACTACATTAGCCTTACCTGGATGATAGGAAATCGTACAGTCATAGTCTTTCAACAATTCCATCCATCTGCGTTGTCTGAGATTTAAATCTTTCTGCTGGAAGATATACTTCAAACTCTTGTGATCTGTAAAAATCTCACAAGTTGCTCCATACAGATAATGTCTCCAGATCTTTAAGGCAAAGACCACTGCTGTCATCTCTAAATCATGAGTAGGATAATTTTGTTCATGCTTCTTAAGTTGCCTAGAAGCATAGGTTATGACCCGGCCATGCTGCATAAGGACACAGCCAAGTCCTACCCTAGAAGCATCACAGTCTACAGTAAAACCATCCATACCTGAAGGTAATACTAGTACCAGAGCGGTAGTCAAGCAAGTCTTCAGCTTCTGAAAGCTTTCCTCACATGCATCTGACCACTAAAATTTAAAATTCGTCTGGGTCAGTCTAGTCAATGGCGCTGCAATCTTAGAAAAGTCCTTAACAAACCATCTATAATAACCTGCCATCCCCAAAAAGCTGCGAACCTCTGATACTGTAGTAGGCCTTGGCCACTGCTGAACTGCCTCAACTTTCTTTGGATCTACTTTAATACCATCCTTGGATACTATATGTCCAAGGAATGCCACCTGCTCCAACTAGAATTTCACATTTAGAGAATTTAGCATATAGCTTATACTTCCTCAATGTCTGTAATACAATCCTGAGATGATGCTCATGCTCCTTTCTGCTCTTGGAGTATACCAGAATATCGTCAATAAAGACAATCACAAAATGATCTAGAAACGGCCTGAAAACCCTGTTCATCAGATCCATAAAAGCTGCAGGGGCATTTGTCAACCCGAAGGACATCACTAGGAATTCATAATGTCCATATCGTGTCCTAAAAGTTGTTTTGGGTATATCCTCATCCTTGATTTTTAATTGATGATACCCAGATCGAAGATCAATCTTAGAGAAATATTGGGCCCCTTGAAGCTGATCAAATAAATCATCGATACGAGGCAGAGGATACTTATTCTTAATGGTTACCTTATTCAGTTACCGATAGTCTATACACATCCTCAAAGATCCATCTTTCTTCTTAACAAATAGGACTAGAGCAACCCAAGGTGAGGTGCTCGGTCGAATGAAGCCCTTATCCAGTAACTCTTGCAACTGTTTCTTCAACTCCTGTAGCTTTGTCAGGGCCATACGATATGAAGGTATTGAAATAAGCCTGGTTCCTGGCTCCAGTTCTATTGCAAACTCTATTTCTCTCTCTGGTGGTAACCTTGGTAAGTCCTCTGGAAACACATCAGGGAACTCACAGACCATAGGGACTGATTCTATGGTTGGTACTGGCACCTCTACATCCCGTACTGAAGCTAGAAACCCATAAACACCTTTGTCCATAAGCTTCAAGGCACTCATAGATAAAATCAAACTAGTCAGAACATAGCAACTAACACCCTTAAACTCTTGAAATTCAGCTCCAGAAATACCAAACTTGACAGACTTAGTATAGCAATGAACCGTAGCATGACATGAAGCTAACCAATCCATACCTAGAATAACATCAAAATCTACCATGTCTAACAGGTGTAAATCTGCATAAGTTTCCACATCACCAACCTTGATATACTGACTGAATTAAAAGGGGTCCTCCCACTGGTACCCCTACTAAGAAGGGCTTCTCTAAACTAGAAATCGGCCTCTCAAATTGGGTAACCAAGAACGAAGATACATATGAATAACAAGATCCGGGATCAATCAAAGCAAATGCATCAAAAGTAAAGACTCTGACAATACCTGCTACGACATCTTTAGAGGCTGATGCATCATGTCGAGTCAAGGCGTACAATTGGGGCCGTCCCCCGCTACTTTGACCTCTACCAGCTGAACCTTTGCCACTGAAGCCTCTACCTCTAGGGCCTCTGCTCCCAGCACCCCAACCAAGCTAGGCGTGAGAACCACCTGGGTTCTTTGACTAGAAGGACTGAATAGAAACAGTGGAGTTTGCAGACCCCTGACTAGATGTCCCCTGCCAAAGCGGACAGTCCCCCTTCTATGACCCTGTTGGCCATAACCGTAGCATACAAGTGTGCCAATCAGGCACTGCCTTGAGTGTCGTCTACCACATGTCTGACAGACAGGAAACCTCTGAAGTGACGCTTGGCCCGAATACTGGCTACCTCCTCCGCCCTGACTCTGGGAAGCTGCAGACCGCAACGGGGTAGGATCTGAAAGAGTAACCCTAACCGGCTGAGCTCGCTGCTGACTCTGCTGGCTAGGTCCTCTACTAATACCAGCTACCCTGGAAAATGTACCCTGAGTCCTAGCCCTCTTGCTAAACTCAGAAGCAGCTTTCCTCTTTGTTAGTCCGGCCTCCAATCCAATAGCAGTATCTACCACTTGTGCATAATCCATAGTGCTGACATGCGGCTGAAGACTAAGAAACATATCTTTAGGCAGTCCCTGAACAAACCACCTAACCCTCTCAGTCTCTGACTACAACATGCCTGCAGCTGCCTGAGCCAAGTATGTAAACCTCTCATCATACTCGGCCACTGTCATACCAGGAGTCATATGGAGTCTCAAGAACTCCTCCATCGTCTGTGCTCTCCGACTCTTTGACAAGAATCTACGAAGAAAAGCAGCTCTAAACTCCTCCCAGGAGGGTGGCTCTAAATCGCCACGCCTCTAGAGAAACTCATCATACCATGTTCCCGCCAAGCCACCTAACTGAAAACCAGCTAACTCTGCTGCTCTCTTTGATGAACAATGAATGACTCTAATAATCTTCTCTATCTCTCTAAGGAACGCCTGGGGGTTCTCTGTGGTCAGGTGTCCCTGGAAAGTGGGTGGATCCATCCTCCTAAACCGCTCTAGGGTCGAATCATCCGAGTCTCTAACGGCAGGTTGGACTGAAGGTGGCTGTGATCCAGCCTCTGCCTGTCTAGCTAGAACATCAGTAAGGTTGGCTAGAGCCTGCTCCAAGGTGGCCACTAGGACTGGAAGATCTGCTACTACGACGACGTCAGGAGGTAGAATGTCAGAGGGGAGGCATACTGGATCCAACTGAAAGGGAAGAACACATAGGATAAGGAACACCACTCATATAACAGACCTAGACTCCATCTCTGGGTCTAGACTCAATTGATCATCCTAAAGGCCGCAAGTAATGCTTCGTTAATGCAAATAGGCGCGCTTCTATTTACATAAACAAGGAACTACCTATGGACACTTGCTCCAGTGATATGCAGGGAAACCTATGGCTCTGATACCAACTTTGTCACGACCCTCCTTGGGCACGTGACCGGAACGTGAGAAAATCCTATTCCCACGTAAGCCTGGTGACCTGTATCGTCTCTACATATGCATTTTAATTAAGGAAATCCATAAAATAAATCCTTAATTTCCACATAAAATCACCTGTTGTTGAAAACCAAGTTTAGAAAACCGAAACATATTTCCCTTCCTTTCAAAAAGCAAATATGCAATGTCGCTAAATATGCATACAGTCCATGTACATATAAAGTGTTCATGAAAAGCAAAAAGGTTATACAGTCCACAAATAGTATGTAAAATAACAAAACTATGCAAAATGTGATCATGCCCTACGGTCCGATGTCCTGCTTGCATCACACTGGAGCACGTCTAGATCAAAATATCAAACACCTCACCTAATGGGCTCAGCAACTGAATCTAATGTTGCTGGGAAGAGGATGGAGTAGAAGTGCCCTTAGCGGCTACGATATCTGTAAAATATGAAGGAAACAGAGGGGTGTGTTTTGAATCCAAAACTCAATGAGTGAGCCCTCATCTAGAACCCCTCTTCATGGGATACCAAAGAAGGTACACAACACCAATAATAATAATAATAATAATAATAATAACAATACTAACATCAAAGTAGTTCATAATTATAATCAAGGTCTCAAATCTTGGATCTCCACAATCTGACCTACAGTAGTCTAATAGAGAAATAGTAATATCTGAATACAAATGTCTGGTCATATCTGGGCGTTACATATCGTCGTCCCCAGTATGACACTAAGTCTTTGAATATCTTTGGTTACATCTTGGCGTTACGTATCGCCGTCCCCAGTGTGCCAATAAGCCTCTGATTATCTACAGTCACATCTGGGCATTATGTATCGCTGTCCCCAGTGTGACAATAAGGCTCTGAAATCTCTGGCCCGGGCTACTTGGTACCAAGGTTAACGGATTAACTGCCATTAACATAGAACCTGTTTCTCTATAGTTACTGCCAGCTCAGCTAAAACCTCATTCTGTTCTCTATCAATTTCAAAGTCTTCTATCCTAGGGTTCAAAATCTCTTTCATAAGACAACATGCAGTATCAAAATCATATAATCATAAAACCAGCTCTAATTAATCAAATTTGCAATACCAGTGTACAAAATCTCATTCTGAAAGATAAATGTCCCATGGTTTTCAAGAAAGCATATTCTCTTGTTCAACCAACAGTTCAAAACACAATAATTTCCAGAAATCTCAACAAATCACAAAATAGACTCTAAAATTATATATATATATATATTTCAGATAAAAATAGATGTAAGGATTAAAATAAGAGCTACAAATATGAACCCACTCACTTGGAGTGGCAATAGACACAGGGATAGCACCAACAGAGTTGTGGGAGGTGAAAACAGCACCAATATATATCAATAAAGCAACAGAATTCTAGATTAATGGCTAAAACCTATGTATCACTCAAATATACTCCTAACACATTGAAAGAATTCTACCTCCTTAAGAAGTAGAAAAATCTTATGCTAACCCCCTCCCCCAAAAACCAAGAGAAAAGGAGAGAATAGAGGAGAAATCATTAGAATAACATACCTTAAAGCCTTAGAAGTGAAGTATTGAAGTTGATTTTAAGAGAAGGTGGAAGAAATGGAGTTAAGAGTGAATTTTGGGAGAGAGGACAAGCTCCTTCGAGTTTGGGGGTGTGTTTTATGTAAAAGTGAAGTTTCTAGACCTGAATGGGGGGTATTTATTGTTTTGATGACCGCCTGGGGCGGTCTCCAGAGAGTTCTCACCGACTTATGGTTTCTGATGACCGCCTGGGCGGTCTCAATGATCGCCTGGGCGGTCTCCAGAGATTTTTTTTTTTGGGATACTATAAGTTGTTCCTTAATAGGGATAGTACTTTATTTTCTATCAGAAAAACAAGGTAGCTACTACTTTGGGTTTGCTAAAGTCCCACATTATTTAAGGGTACAGTCAAGATAGCTTTTATAAAGTTTGGGCATGGGATCAGCTTAAGTATTTTGGTTAATGGGATCGGTTATTTTGTAGCCATAGTATAAATAAATCGAGGTATTAGTATGAGTTTAATGATCAGAAGTCACAAATATCTTGATTGATAACTAATCAGCAACATTATGGACATTCTTTTTCTCACGGCTCTATTTTCCCTCTCCCTAAAAACTTCAGTTTTTCCAACAAAAGTGGTAACAAGTACAAACAGAGCATCAATTCACAATCTCACATGAAATTTTAAGAAAATACATTAAATTTCTCTCTTGTGCAAATAAATTTGAGAACATTCAAAGATTAATAAGCTGATTCAAGGTATCTGGGATGGATCATTGGACTTTGCTTGTTCATCCATTTATTATGCATTCAATAATATGTGACACCATGAATAACCAGGTCCTAGATTATTATATCAATTAGCAGTAGCAGCAACAACAACTAAGTCTTGTCTCATGAAGTGGGTTAGCTATATGGATCAAGTGACATCATAGAATTCCATCATATATCATATCATATTCATATTAAATCTATTAACATTTAAATCTCTCCTAATTATTTCTCCTATAGTTTAACCGTCTCCCTCTACCTCTATTTGAGATAATATTATCTATTTGACCTATTCTCCTTACTAGGGTATTTACATGTCTCTTTTAAATACACCCAAATCACCTAAGGCAAGATTTTACTATCTTTTCTATGACAGGCGCCACCCTAATTTTCTCTTTTTCCTTCCTAAAATACTCAATCAAAACTTGTAAAAAGATTCTTCAGGTGTGTTGATGCTTGAAACTGAAATGTCAAAGGAGACACGGAATACATTTTGCACATCAATTGATGCTGTAAAATTCCAAGATAACTTCCATTGCTACAAATTTCAATCACAGCTTTTCACGTATTGCATCGTGTAGGTTATGTTTATTAATGAAGTCAAATACTTCAGGCTTCATAAGCTGAAGGTTTCAACAGAAGAAGGAGGAAAATGCCTACAGCGACATCTCGATACTTAGATTGGTTAAGCTGTACTTTGCTTGATGAATTCAGTATGTTTTTGTTAGTCAATTGATGCTTAATTTGGCCAACAGGGTCAATTGATGAATTTCATTTTTTTCCCTTCCTTTTTGGGTCTGAATTAACTCAGTTTTATTTTTTATTTTTTGTGTCATAAAAATATCTGTCTTTGTCGTTTAGGGCCAGTTAATGGATGTGTGGGAATGGGCCAGCCTTTGCCCCTTTTCCTCTCATTCCTAGCACAATAAATGGAGGAGTTCTCTAGGGGAAAGAGGGGGAGTTTAAGGAAATAATGTGAGCCAAAAGGAGATCAATCCTCTATTATTGTGGTGACAATGAGCCAATTAAATTTATGATGATTATGAATATGTCCTTCAAGCCAATTAATATTTGTGATATATCTTAATATACGTCCAAGTAAATTGTATTTGTAATGATAACTTCATGGTGTTATCAGACAACAATTTTGCAATGTTATTCAATAAAAATTCAAGAAACCATTTTATTTATAATAAATCATTAAAGAGTTTAAAAAAGTACCATTTGACTTACTTTGACGGTGATAATTGTACACTAAGCACCTTACTTAATGCTTCAAGAATATTATGTTGGATTGAAATATATATCACAATTTAGTTCATTCACTAAGTCTTCATTAATAGAATAACACATATAATGTGTTACAATATTGATGCATCACATGAACTGATGCGTCGATATTTAAGTGACATTGTTTTGGAAGGATTCAAGAAATTGCGTCCCATATTCAACAAAGCATTTCTTTTACACTGTGTTATCCTAAGTTTCGAGGAGAAAAAATAAATACTGAAACCTCATATTACTCAAGGGGTGTGAGTGTCATTTTCACATGTAATCTGATTTGCCTCATTATTAACTTAATAGATGACATGTGTCATCCTATTAAGATTTAAATGATAAATTTTATTGAAGAACTAATTTGTTTTGAGTTTCAATTTTTGAAAAATAACATGAGAAATTTATTTTCTCGAGGGATCAAAATGTCCTGTGAGATTAAATTGTTATTGAACACTATCATTATAATATAAAAGCTACCACGTCATTTATAACATAAAAGAAGCTACCACATCGCAACAACAACAATATCGCCATTTCATTGGCAACATTACACCATTATTAATCGAGTTTCTATTATAATTCAGTGGTTTGTTTTTCACCTTATGGTTTGCTATGGAAATTTTGATATCCCTCTGAGTGCACCAAGATCAGCATAATACTGGGTGATCCACCCTTTCATAATCTCGACCTCCCTCTTCTGTTGTTCGACCAACCATTCTGGATCCGTTTCACTTGCACCCAGAATATCCAAGCAATGAGATCCTGAAAAATAAATAAACGTTCATCAACCAGGGTATCATTTAATTTGATTGGTTTAATAGAATACGATCGATAGACAAAATTAAATATATTATAGGGACTCCATTAAATATGATATAATTAAGATAGGCAAGAAGGGAGGGTATTAATTACCTTGGTTGGACTAGTAGTATATTTTATGATCTGAGTATTATTAGTTACACAAGTTAGTTAGTCATTTATTACATTATGTTATATTAGCTCTTCATACAGCTATCATGCTGATATACCATTGTTTATATAAACCAACTCTCTTTCCATTTCAATTCAAGAATGATCATTATCTCATTGAAGTCTTAATATGGTATCAAAAGTAATAATCTAGCACTTTTGTTTGTTCTGTTTTCATCCTCATCACTCGAGAAAGTCCTTATCGTTTTTCTTCCTTCTCTGCTTTCATATTTTTTTCTCGAGAAAGTCCTTTTCGGTTTCATTCTTCTCCATGGCTCATCAACTAGGCATGGAAGATTTCACTAATCCTTACATCTTACAATCTTCAGACACTCCAGGATTAATCGTTGTCTCTCACCCTCTGACTGGTGATAATTACAACTCATGGAGTAAGGCCATGAAAGTTGCTCTTTCTGCCCGCAATAAGTTTGCCTTTGTTGATGAATCTCTTCCAAGACTTGATTCTTCCAATCTTCTTGTTCTTGCTACTTGGGAAAGAAACAACAACATAGTTGTTTCTTGGTTGCTGAACACCATCTCCAAAGAAATATCAGCCAACATCATATATTATTCAGTTGCTACTGACATTTGGAAGACCCTTCAGGTTCGATATCAACAAGGCAATGGTCCCCGCATTTTTCAACTCAAGAAAGAGTTGATGAACACCACCCAAGGTAACCTATCAATTACACAATATTTTACAAAAATCACTGCTTTGTGGGAAAAGTTCAATGCTTTTCGTCCAATTCTTGAGTGTGGATGTGGTGGTCTTGAACCCATGCATCAGTTCATTCAAACTGAATTTGTGATGGCATTCTTGATGGGTTTGAATGATATTTTTGCTGCAACCCATGGCCAAATTCTATTAATGAACCCCATTCCCCCAATAGATCGAGTTTTCTCACTTGTTCTCCAAGAAGAACAACAGAGGAACATGGCGAGCCAACCTGAAACACAGCTCTCATTTGCTGTTAAGCACTTGAATCCGAGGGCATCCATAGATCACAAAGGAAAATACTTCAAGAAAGAGCGACCAACTTGTGCAAATTGTGGAATGATTAGGCATGTGAAAGATAAATGTTACGAACTTATTGGTTATCTTCCAAATTACAAGAAAAAGAAAATGGTTTCTGGTGTAGCACACAATGTTTCTGAAATGGTGATTGTTCCATCGAGTGAACCTTCAATTCAATTCACCACTTCTTAGTATCAACAACTACTACAACTTTTGACTTCTCAAGTCTCCAATGTTGTCCACCCTAACACTGCAACTGTTGATTCTGCCCCTCATTCCCCAATTGGTAATATCCTTACTATTTTTTATTCCTTCTCTTCAATTAGACTCATTTTATCTGTTATGGCTAAGACATCAGAATCCAAGACTGGCTTTTGGATCTTGGACTGTGGTGCCACTAGTCATATCACCTGTTCCACCAAGAATTTTAACCCTACAAAGTCTTTAAGAAATAATTTTGTCACTCTCCTTAATCATCAGTTAGTTTCTGTTCAATCTATTTGAAATGTTAATATCAATAATTCATTGATCCTAACTGATGTGTTATACATTCCATCTTTTAAAGTTAATCTAATATCTGTCAGTGCTTTGCTGAAAAATCCACAACTTCTTATTGAAATTAATACTAACAGTTTTCTTATTCAGGATCACAACACCTTGAAGGTGATTGGAAGAGGTAGCTTGATTGGAGGACTGTATGTTTACAATTTAGATTCCCATTCTACACAACTTGATCACATCTGTACACATGTGAATAGTATCACTTTATTCCCTGCAAATAATACAATTTCTGCTGTAAATGCTGTCTCTTGTAATACATGGCATGCTAGACTTGGCCATCTTTCTAATAAAATGTTTACAAAGCTAACCTCCTTCATTAAACATTATGATTCTATAGATGCTTTATCTTTCCCTTGCACTGTTTGCCCTTTGGCTAAACTTAGAAGATTATCTTTTGTATGCAATGATCATTTATCTAATTCACCTTTTGATTTGGTGCATTGTAATGTCTAAGGACCTTACCATGTTCCAACCTATAATGGAGCTTGGTATTTTGTGACAATTGTTGATGATTGCACCCGCTACACATGGACTCACCTCATTAACACAAAATCAGCAGCCACTGCCACATTGAAGAATTTTATTCTATTTGTTGAGACTCAATTTGGCAAGATTATAAAGAAAGTAAGGACTGACAATGCAAAAGAACTAGTGCTCCATGATTTCCTACAATCAAAAGGGATTACACACTAGTTCTCATGTGTACAAACCCCACAACAAAATGCAGTAGTCAAAAGAAAACATCAGCATTTGTTAAATGTAGCTCGTGCCTTATTCTTCCAGTCCAAAGTCCCTATTTCCTTTTAGAGAGAATGCATCTCCACTGCCACATTCATCATCAACAGGTTACTTGCTCCTATCCTACAAGATAACTCCCCTTATCAACTTCTTTTTAACAGCATACCTGATTATAATGCCATGAGAGTGTTTGGCTGTCTATGCTTTGCAACCACCCTTCCTTCTCACAGATCTAAATTCTCTCCTAGAGCCATTCCTTCAGCTTTTATAGGTTACCCTTTAGGTTACCCTTTAGGTTACAAAGAATATAAATTGTACAACCTTGAGACAAAACAATTTTTTATTTCTAGAGATGTAAAATTCCATGAAGACACCTTTCCTGTTCAACTTTTTATCTTAATTCTCCATTACTATTGTTTTTATAAAATACTAGTGAATTGACAGCACTTGTGCACCTATCAATCAATATTTTTTTTTATTTTTATAATTTCTTTTATTTATTTTTGTAACTTCCTCCAACTACCTATGCACTAAGGGTATTTTGGGAATCAGAAATTTTGGACACCAAAAAGTAGTTAAAAGAGACTATTTTCTTTATATATAGTATAGATTTAATAAAAATGTATAAAATTCTAGTCATTTCTTTTTCAAAGTTTTAAGTGTATATATTTGTCTGCATCCAAAATTTCCTTTCAAATTAAGACAAAAATTTAAGATCAGTATAATGTGTAATGCTATTTGAATTTGACATACATGTGTGACTGTTATTGGGAAACTCTGGGGAAAAAGGATGGAAATTTTGATGTACCGGCAAAATGACATATTGTCATATCACAGTTATTCAACCATATAGTCATATTAGTAAAAAAATGCTATCAATATATTTAAGTGATTTAAATACATATTATAACATATAGTAAATAGACAAGATGTAGCTACTAATTAATATAGTGCCAAGGCATACCATTAACCGTGTGGACGGCAACAAGACTTTCTGATAGGTCGTCTAGAACCCTGAAATCAATTATATATAGAAGATTCATACAAAGCTGTTTTAAACTTAGCCTTGTTTTAAAATCTAAATTAATCAATCTTTTTTTTTTTGTATTTTACGTTGCTTACCCGCCAATACTATAAGGGTCTCTTAACCCATTCGAGAAAATGATGTTGCTGCCAAACCTTTGGAGGACCAACTTTATATCCTGTCATTAATCCCAAGAAAAATGAAGCTTCATGGTGTCCATATACGTATAAGTCTTCCAATTGAATTTAGATATTTAATTGTTGACCAATAGATAACCAATATATATCTTGTTGAATGAACCTATATGGATGCTAGTATGCAAAGAGAACAACGAAATTACTACTTACATGGCCTCCATAGTAAGTAGTGACCCAATGAGGCCGAGGTGAGACACCAAATTGTTTTTTGCACTCTCTCGCAAAGCTCCTAAAGCTGAAAGGGGAAGGCTCGAACATGGTATCATTTCCTATGCCGATTGGTATCACCATTTCACTACACGTCTGAATGTAAAGGGCACTTTATATCATTTTCAAATCAATAAAATTAAAGACCTATATACATACACACAATCATGGTGTTGGTAAAATGATTAAAATTTTGCAAAAGACATGTCCTTTAGTGATAGATCAAAATATGCAGTAATCATTCTCATTTTAAAATTTTTTTTATCCATATATAGTTATAGAGGAATGATAGATGTCCATAGTTATACGTCCACCAGCATCCATCTAGGAAAAAGACAAAATTGATGTATTTCATATGGAGCGGTAAACTTGGAAGGAAGAAAAGCAAAGCAAACAAAAGAAAAAAAAAACACAACGTACCTTCTCTCTTTCTCTGACTTTGCTTCTTCCTCTTTCTCATTTTCATTTTTCTCTCTACACTCCTTCATTCTTTACAGTAAGAAGAAGAAGAAGAAGAAGGATATCAAGATGAAACCCAAAGCACACAAAAGGAAAACAAAGAAGATACTTTCACTCTCTCTCTTTTTTCATTTTTTCTTTCTCTGGTTTTCCATCTTTACAGGAAGAAGAAAAAGAAGAAGAACGAAGATCTCGCATAAAATCCAAAGCACACAAAAGGAAGACAAAAAGAAACTTTAATTCTCTCTCTCTTTTTCATATTTCTCTCTCTAGTTCTTCATAATTTTTTTTTCTAGATTTTTCAACAATAAAAAGCACTGAAAATGACTTTGTTAGAAGCTGAGATTTACTGTTATTGTTGGAAACTAGAGTTACAAAATTGTAAGTGTATGTTACGAAAAGTTGTAAACCTGTATGTAAAATATTGTAAACCATTGCACAAAAAGTTATAAACCAGTGTCAAAATTTTGTAAACCAATTGAGGACACATGCAGAAAACTGGAGTTAAAATATTGTAAATGTGTGTTATAAAATGCTGTAAACCAGTATATAAAATGTTGTAAACCATTGCACAAAAAGTTATAAACCAGTAGCAAAATATTATAAACCAATTGAGGACACATGCTAAAAACTGGAGTTAAAATATTGTAAATGAGTGTTACGAAATATTGTAAACCAGTATGTAAAATGTTGTAAACCATTGCATAAAAAGTTGTAAACCAGTAGCAAATGTTGTAAACCAATTGAGGACATATGCTGAAAATTGGATTTAAACTATTGTAAATGTGTGTTATGAAATGTTGTAAACCAGTATGTAAATTGTTATAAACCATTGTACAAAAAGTTATAAACCAGTAGCAAAATATTGTAAACTAATTGATGATACATGCTGAAAACTGCAGTTAAAATATTGTAAATATGTGTTACGAAATGTTGTAAACCAATATGTAAAATATTGTAAACCATTACACAAAAAGTTATGAACCAGTAACAAAATTTTGTAAACCAACTGAGGACATATACTGAAAACTGGAGTTAAAATTTTATAAATGTGTGTTACGAAATGTTATAAATCAATATGTAAAATGTTGTAAACTAATGCATAAAAAGTTGTAAATCAGTAGCAAAATGTTATAAACCAATTGAGGACACGTTGAAAACTAGAGCTAAAAAAATTGTAAATATGTGTTACAAAATATTGTAAACCATTATGTAGAATGTTGTAAAGCATTGCACAAAATGTTGCAAACTAGTAGCAAAATGTTGTAAACCAATTGAGGACATATACTAAACAGGTTTAAGATAAAATATTGTAAATCAATTTTAAAATTATTTAGTTCTATTTTATATTTATATAATTATGAATTTTATTAATACAATATTATTAGTACAATTTTAAAATTTTAGAATTTTCTATTTGATCTAATTTAAAAATCTTTAAACTTAGATTATGTCCTTAAGAATGATGTTATATGTACATGGTTTACAACATTTTGCTACCGGTGTATAATTTTTTTGCAATGGTTTACAACATTTTACATACTAGTTTACAACATTTCGTAACACACATTTACAATATTTTAACTCTAGTTTTCAGCATGTGTCCTCAATTGGTTTACAACATTTTGCTACTGGTTTACAACTTTTTATGCATTGGTTTACAACATTTTATATACTAGTTTACAACGTTTCGTAACACATATTTACAATATTTTAACTTCAATTTTCAGCATGTGTCTTCAATTGGTTTACAACATTTTGTTACTGGTTTACAACTTTTTATGCAATAGTTTACAATATTTTACATACTGGTTTACAACATTTCGTACTATACATTTACAATATTTTAACTCCAGTTTTCAGCATGTGTCCTTAATTGGTTTACAATATTTTGCTATTGGTTTATAACTTTTTGTGCAATAGTTTACAACATTTTACATACAGGTTTATAACTTTTCGTAACACACATTTACAATTTTTTAACTCTAGTTTGCAATAATAACAGCAAATCTCAGCTTCTAACAAAATCATTCTCAGTTCTTTTTATTGTTGAAAAAGTTGGAAAAAAATCATGAAGAACTAGAAAGAGAAATATGAAAAAGAGAGACAGAATTAAAGTTTCTTTTTTCCTTCTTTTTGTGTGCTTTGGGTTTCATGCGAGATCTTCGTTCTTCTTCTTCTTCTTCTTCTTCTCGTAAAGATGAAAAACCAAAGAAAGAAAAAATGAAAAAGAGAGAGAGAGAATGAAAGTATTTTCTTTGTTTTCCTTTTTTGTGCTGTGGGTTTCATCTTGATTCTCCTTCTTCTTTTTCTTCTTCTTCTTGCTGTAAAGAATGAAGGAGTATAGAGAGAAAAATGAAAATGAGAAAAAGGAAGAAGCAAATTCAGAGAAAGAGAGAATGTACGTTGTGTTTTTTTCCTTTTATTTGCCTTGTTTTTCTTCCTTCCAAATTTGACCCTCTGTATGAAATACATCAATTTTGTCTTTTTCCTCGGTGGATGTAGCTGGTGGACATATAACTATGGACGTCTATCATTCCTCATAGTTATAATTGTATATACTTTAGCAGTTTAGCCTCCAAATGTAAAGTGCATTTCAAAATAGTCAAATCCCAAGTTTCACTTTTCATGTTCTAAAACAATTACAGAGTAAATATGATCTTCCTCCAGTGAAAAACTCAATGACTAGTTTTTGCACGAAACTGTGAATGCATATCTAATTCATTAATTATTTGCCCTACACTTTTAATGATATACCAAACTTACCATAAAATTGTGATAGGTTCATAGTATTGGATAAAGAAAATGGAAATGTAGCGTATAATATGTATCTGTATTTGATTCTATATTGATCACAAAATGAAAGAAATAATGGTTGTGTAATACCCCAAATTTTAAATAGAAAGGTTAGGAAAAATTTTCGAATGAGGAAGGGTATCAATCACCCTTATCTGTCAGTTTGAGTCCTGAATTTTGCTAAATCTGAACCCTACTCCTCATTGGATAGCCATATAATAGAGCAATACTCTTGGAACCAAAAATCCCGGTAATTGTTTCTTAGAGAATAATAAGTCAAAGAGTGATTTTTAATGAATTTTATGGAAACTTTAAATACTTCGTTTTTGATCCACAAGTTTATAAAACTGTGAAAATTTTCGGATTTGAACTAAAACCCAAAATTTAGATTTTGATTGGTTTGGATTTTAATTTTTTAGACATTTTATTTGAATCCAAATAGGGGGTATCCCCTTATTTACATTTATGTTTAAAAGTTAAATAATTTATTTCCTATTTCCTATTAACTTTAATTAAGAAATGAAATAACTGAGTTCTAGGGAGTGAGAGACCATCCTGTAGAGTGAGAGAGACCATCCTGTAGAGGGAGAAACCATTCTGGTGAAGAGTGCTGCAGCGGTTAGCAGAGCAATAAGTCGATGTAAGAAGTGGATTTATATGCTCTTTGGTGAGCGCTGCAGCAGTCAACAGAAAAGTAAGTCGGTGCGAGAGACACTCTCTGGTGAGCGTTGCAGCGGTCAATCGAGTTATAAAAACCCCTGTTTCGAGTCCAGAATCTTCCCACAGCCCAAAACACTCTTTTCCACCCTCTTCCTCTGCAGAAAAATGCGATCCTTCCCCTCCACACCTCATTTCTTCACCTTTTCATCAATTAAACTCCATTTTTCTTCCTTATAGGGATCTAAGGTATGTTATCTTACTAGTTTTGCTTCATTTCCTTTAAGTTTTCCTTGTTTAGAGGGGGGTTTTATATGATTCTCAAAGGAAAAGAGTCTTCTATCTTATTAGAGATGGATTATTGGGTGACTAGAGGTTTTAGAGGTTGATTTAGAGCTCTATTGTCTCTATGTCAGATACTGCTAGCATTTCTGCTTCCAAGAGTCCTGTTGGTGCTATGTCTATGCATCTTACCTCTCCAGGTGAGTGGGTTCGCACTTGTGATCTCTAGGTTCTGCATTAGAGTTATTTTTATAAAGATATGCTTGATTTTAGATATTTCTACAAAAAGGATTGAGATTACTGTTGATTGTATGTTTAGAACTGTGGATTTTAGAGCATGAAACCTATTTTGAGAAAGCTCATGGGACCATGTTTGATATAATGATCTTATATAGGATTGATGATAATTGTAATCATAGAAAGCTTTTATGAATGTTAAATTGATTCTAGATATGGTATATGTAATTGTTAGATACTTTCATCATTGTTTCCAATTGATTCTGAAACTAGTTTATGTACATGAAATAGTTTTATAACTAGATACAAGTTTAGAAGAGAAATTATAACTATGATTGTTAAGATGCTTATCTTATGTCAAAAATGGAATATGCGAGTGGTTACTAGAGGACTTTGAGACGTTAAGAAATGTTATTATGATTTTAGAGTTTTCAAGTTCATGAAAGAATGTTGTTGAGAATTGGTTTAGAAACTCAGACATAAAAAGGATTTTAGAGCTTGAATCTTTGTGAGATTCAGAACAGTTAGCGAATACATATTCTGTGAGTTTATGAAATCACAAATGTCTACAAAGGGTGATCCCTTGGACATGATTCATAGCCACAGTTATGCTAAGGTCAAACTGTTAGAATCAGACAGATTCAGAGCTTTTAGAGAATTTAAAGGATTTAAAGGTTTTAGCTATAATGGATTTATTTGGTTAGTTTAGAAGGTAGCTATAGAGAAACAGACTGTGTTAACGATAGTAAATCCGTTAACCTTGTTACTAAGTAGCCCAGGCCAGAGATAACAGAGAAATTATTATCACACTGGGGATGGCGATACGTATCGCCCAGATATGAGTAGACATTTATATTCAGAGATTACTGTTTTTCTAGGAGCTGCTATGTTGTGTGTTTATATGGTTTCAGGTATGAAAGTGAACTGAGAAAATTATTTTTTTTAGTTTATGACAAGATGATTATAAAGGTCTTTAGAAAAATATATGTACTTGATTATGTGAGATTTTTTTAATATAATTAATTATTATGATTTCATGCATTGTTCTTGCAATGTCCCATGAAGGGGGATTATAGGTGGGGATTCACTCACTGAGTTTTGGTTACAAAACTCACCCCTCTGTTTTATTTCATTTTTACAGACAAAGTAGCTGCTGCAGACTCTTTTCAACCCTTTTTCCCGCAGTAGCATTAGAGTATCAGCTGGTAAGCTTCACATTGGTGAAGCCCTTGTGTATAGAGTAGTATGCTCCAATGTAGATGTAGGCAGGATCCCAGACCATAGTGCATAATGTGTAGTTTGCATATATAATGTTTTGCTAGACTGTATTATAAGACTTTATCATAGAGATTATGTATATGATAAACTTTTATGATACTTGTGGATATTGTGAAAATAGACTACAGTTTGAAAGAGTACTAGTTATATGTTTTAAAGGCAAGGAATTTGTTCGTGGAAAGGATGTTATGATTAAATTATTTTGGAATATACTGTGCATTTATAGGAATCCAGGTCACGAGACTTACGTGGGAATAGGACTTCTTACGTGCCGGTCACTTGCCTAAATCGGGTCGTGATAGGTTGCTAGGTATTAGAGAGACCTAGCTACTTTCCCAAAGCCCAATTCCAATTCCCAGATGCCCTCCTCAATATCCCTCCCCTTGCTTATATAGGCTTTTATCTGACTAACTAGAATATTCTCTCTCTGCCTAGGTGGCAAAGTTAGTTACAAAACTCATTGCCCATACGCATCAATAGCCCCCTCATTCTCTCTCATCTCAATACTCACTAAGTACGATAAGGCCCAATCCATAATTTCCCAATACCTATCAATACTCCGCCCCTAAAAAATCACCTTGTCCTCAAGCTAATGAAGCTTGAATGATACTCCAAGGACCCTCCCGGGTCCCAAACCTTAAAAGAGGTTGAGGAAGTTATGCTTGCAGTGTGGTAATGTCCACCGGGGTCCCATGAAGTTGTCTCAAGCTCCTTTGTTGTGTCTAAGTAATTGATACTAATAGCCTCACCATATGTCTCAAGACCCTTGAGGCCAAAAGTTGCAAATTCCTTAATATATTGCATCTTTGACATCACTGCCCAAGGGCTGTCATAGAGACCTCCCAGCCTATACCTTGTACGTGCTTCAGCGAGCTGCACTAGTCTACAATCGGCCTCACTTGCTGGTGCTGCAAGTATCATTGAAGCTCTTGGATTTTTCTCATAGGGCTTGAGAAATAAAGTGTTGCCCCATGTAACTGAAATAGGGAACATCTTGCAAGTTAAAAAGGCCCACCTCTCTCTATTTCAAAATTTCAATTTTGTTTCTTCATTTTCCTCAGTCTCAACTTTTGTAGCCTTCATAGAGTTTGTCCTCAAAATTTCCCTCGGACTTAACCCAAAGAAATCCTACACCCTCTCATTATAGCCAATATCTAATTTTGTACTTGCTAGTTGGCACATTCTAACTAGAATTGGAGAGGTTTGGTGTGTTTTTAAAACCCCTTTTCTAGAGACATTTACTTTGGCTTGACCCCAAATCATAACAATAGTAGTACTAACCTCACGTATTTGGACTTGGCCCATTGGGTCTAGCAAATGACTTAACCTTTTAATTGCCATCTCATTCTCTTTTTCCTTTTCAATTATCCTTTGCTCAGCACCCTTCATTTGGGCCACTAGCCATTTAGAGAACCCATTCTCTTCAATTAATTGGGCCTGGTCCAACAAGTCAGAAATCTGACCCAGCACTGAACTTACCTTACCTACTGCCCCTTCTACCTTCTTCCTTGTCACACCGCTGAGGACCAAGGGCCTCCCCATCTCAGCTATGAAGGCCACTATTGTCACTAAATCTGGTGGCAATCATAGGTTCCCGGGGCTTTTGGAAGCCCAAAGCTTCGCCATGGATGCACACTCCTTTCTAGTCTGCTTCTTCCTTCTAGCATCGACAGTCTGCACCGCTGTAGCAGTCGATGTTGCTGCTGGATCTGGCAGTTTGGGTGGTTTTGACGATGGCTCGCTGGTCACTGCACACGAGTCCTGCTCAAGTGGTTTCAGAAGTCAGAGTTCGTGCTCCTCTCTCTTCTTCGCACTCACGACGCGGCCTATGGTAGTTCACTTGCCCACCGTCTCCAGTCGCGCTTCCACTGTCTTCGGTCGCACTTTCGCCATCTCCGGTCATGCTTCCTTCATCATGCTTGGATTGGGGTCAGGGTCTCGCCTTTCTAGTGATGGAAGCTTGACCGCCATCCTCGAAACTCCTGTAGCTTCCTCTTTGGACTCCGTCGCCTCCAGATCTGGTGGTTTCAGCAGCACTGACAGCTCTGGCAATGCGATTTTGGGTGATTGTTCCTGATTATAAATCACATTGGCAGCTTTAAGATCATCTCGCCTCAGATGCTCACATGCAGAACTCCATCGCTCATTCTCTTCGACCTAAGCCTTATCCTTCGAAGCTATTGTCTCTACCAGAGCTTCAATCACTGATTTGATCTTCCCTTTGCTCTTTTCAATTGTTGTCACTGTGAAATCTATCATTGGTGTGACATCATTCAGCTATTTCTCTTCGTCTGCTACCTCCAGCTCCATTCCTTCTTGAGATTCAGGTGCATGTGCCACTGTTTCTTCCATCGTAACCAATTTAGAGCCTGAAAAATGGTGAACGGGCTCGGCTTCCACATCTGCGTCCTTTTCCCCTGCTTTGTTTTGCATGATCTTAAAAAACTCATGAACATTGGGAGGCCAATCAGTCATGGAGGATCTCCTTCTTCTCCTCCACCACCAATCTTCATCGCCCTCCCATATAGGTAGTCGACGTCGCCATGGGTACTGGCCTCTTACTAGAATTTTTATTTTCTTCAGATCCTGCTCCATTTTCTTCATCTGCTTTATCTTCTCTGACTTTGACTCCAACGCAGCAGTAACTAGCATGGGTTCTATCACAGGGCTCACAAGATCGGGAGCTCTGATACCATTTGATAGGTTCATAGTATTGGATAAAGAAAATGGAAACATAGCGTATAATATGTATCTATGTTTGATTCTATATTAGAGAGACCCAGCTACTTTCCCAAAGCCCAATTCCAATTCCCAGATGCCCCCCTCAATATCCTTCCCCTTGCCTATATAGGCTTTCCTCTAACTAACTAGAATATTCTCTCTCTGCCTATGTGGCAGAGTTAGTTATAAAATGCATTGCCCATATGCATCAACAGCCCCCTTATTCTCTTTCATCTCAATACTCACTACTTACAATAAGGCCCAATCCATAGTTTCCCGATACCTATCAAATTGTATTTAATCAATAATCAATTGAAGACTTGACTTGCAAATAGGGACCGCTCTTTATATGATGATGACAATTTAATTAGAAATTCATGTCCATCACCAATGTTATATTAATTCGTTTATCAATTTAGATTGGTGAGTGCAAGTAAAAGAATTGTGTTATTTTTATCATTCCAACACATTTCAAGAAATACCTTGGTGTTTCACCTAAATATTGATTGAGAACAAAAAAATAAAAAATTTAGACCAATCAATATTTAAAAGACATATAAGTATATCACTTTAAAAATATCTCTTAGATATAAATAATACTTTTATGGACAAAACAAAACAGTGAAACATCTTTGCACGGGTAAATGCAGTTACCTACCTGCCACCTCCAACCCACACTAGTCTCAGATATACTTGTTTGACCATTAACTTTGCATGTGCTGTTTCCCCTGTAAGCCACAACACCTGCATATATCTTGCTGAGGATATCACTTCCATAAGAAGCTCCATCAATGCCTCCACAGACAACACTAACTCCAGGATATATTGGTGGCTGGTCGTATTGAGCCGCAATAGCATACGTCAACTCCAGGTAGGATACCAAGTCATCAGTCTGGTTTAAGACGCTGCACAAAAAAAAAAATGAAGTGACAATGTGAGTAATTAGGTAGATTTTGTTTCAAAAACTGTTTTCTATTCTGTAATTAATTACAAAAATATCATCTTTCTTATTTTATTTTCAAAATTTCGTAAGGAAAACAAATAAGGATAGTTAAATAAAACATTCCGAATATGGTTCAAATTTAACTGATTAATCCATGAAAAATTTCATCGTATTTTTACACTGTGACCAAGTACACCCCAAATAAACAAAAGTGAGGGGGTAAAAATAGTGTTTGTACTGGCAAGTGTTGAATCTCTCGCTAAGAATGGAAAGACCGTTTGGCTGAGAGGCTACTCTGTCGATTTCAGACCAGGACTTTTGTATAGTTTGGTAGCATGTCTCACTTGCTTCCTGCATATCAATTCCTCATCAAGCCACCTTTCTAATTATGCATTGAAAAAAATAAAATATAAGAAAGATTAAAAGTATGAAGTTATGGTATATTACTCGAAAAACGCTTGAGACAACAGAGAAGTAACCATCTTGTGGCGTGATATTATCAAAGTAGAGGATTGGAGCTGATGAAGCCAGGGCACCAATGGCAAGGTGAGGGTATTTGAGCCTAAACCATGCAGCAAGCACTGCATATATAACAAAGAAATTTATATCAACATCTATATATTATAGAAATAAAATGGAAGTAACAGTGCAAAAAGTGGGACACCAGGAAAGAGTGAAGACTATTTGAGGAACTAACTTCCACCATATGACCCTCCAATTACAATCACTGGGGACCTTTTGGCTTTTAATGTCTTCTTTATATGTATGATGACTTCTGCATAGTCTGCTATGGCTTGAGCTGAGTTGAAATAACCAATAGTGCTTGCATTCTTCAGAGCTTCTTTCCTGGATCCAAATGGCACTGATTTCCCATAGTACCGGTGCTGATGAGAAAAAAGTAAGAGTAAGGAACTGCCTAACTCAATCCTTTGAATTAATTAGACCACGCGTATTATTATCTTAGTAAAAGATATAAAAATGTTATCGGGTCATAGACTTTGTCAGAATTTTATCGACCAATGTGATATGATTATTGACCCTTAGATGACTGTATAAACGAGTCATGCCAATTTATTTCAGGACAATATTTTGCCATATTTAAAAGGTGTAGTTCTATGGATTACCTCTATGTATACTATGAGAGCATTAAAGGAAGCAGCGTTATCAGTGAGAAATCCTATGCCTGCAGGGGAACTGTCTATTGGTGCCTCTGCACCCAAGTAGGCAAATATTGGGGCACTAGAATTGGCGCCACCCCAGTACTTGAAATTGATGAGATATCTTTGTTGGAATGTTCTGTAGCTTTGAGGCCTATAGTTGAAGTGATCAAGGGTCTGTTTGTAATAAAATGTTTGGACATCATCGTCTAGCAGGGCTGCAGGATCATGAAAGGTTGTTTCCCATTCAGCGAGTGGACTCAACCTTGGAATCATCAAAGAGTGTGTTGCAGTGATCAGAATCATAAAGATGCAAAGAAGCCATTTGAAAGCGAATAAGGGGTGGTGTTGTTCCATTGCAGCAACCAAAGCAGGGGAATGTCTTTGAGGCTTCTTTTCTCAAGAGTGTTTTTATTTCTTTTTCATTCATAAATTTCGTACGCGTAGGGAGGCTTAATGATATTCTATTCACCTTTGTGTACAAAATTCAACTATTGTTAATTGTTATAGGTGCTGGTATTTGAACATTAAAAGATAGATATTGTAAAGGGATACTTTTAAGAAAAAATATAAGAGTGAAAAAAGTATATATAATAACCACTAGTTACGTGGTTTACTTATGGTGTCTAAATTTAAGGTGGAAATAATATTTCTGTATCCTTTGTTTACAAAATCACAAGACAATGGATGTGTATTTCGCAGAGGAGAAAACACAAGTAATAATAATCTTATTGAACATATAATTCAGATCACATACTAGCTAGATTTGATAACCAATGCAACGAAACAACAAATCAAGATATTACATAAAAAAATTTAGCAAAAGAGATTGAATTAGTTTAACCAAATTAAATAATTGAGCCTTTAATAATATTTATCGAGAAAAAAAAAAGCAAATTGAACTCATGCAATAATATTCTTTACTTTTCTATTGTGACAAAAGAGTAACCAATTCAATTACAAATATATAACTTAAATTGATTTAGAAATTAAAATTTATATTTGGAACTCATTTAATATAAAAATAATTTTTTTCGTTGAATAAGCTATTCAATAAATATAAAATGATCAATTACGTGATTGTATTACAATCAAATTAATTCATACGAAATCTTACAACATTTTATACAATTTATAAAACAAATTAAAAAAAAAGTAGAATTTACCAAAAATAATTCTGAATTTTAAACACTTTAAACCAAAAAGTTGATCTATAAATGAAACTAATTTTTAATTTCAATCATTCCAAATACACTCTTTAGTCATGACCACATATCTTGGAATGGAATGAGTGACAATTGGACCCGTTTTTTCACTATGAAACAACAATGCACCACAGAACCAGCTTCTGAAGTCGATTGTGATCGATGACAGTTTGACCTATTAAAACGGACTCATGGAATGCATTATCTGAATTTTGATTTTTTTTTTCTTTTAGTTTCATATCACTATTTTATCCGTACTTGTATAGGTGTTCAAACAGTGGGGTATATTGACTTTGATAATATCGAAATTGATTACTTAAACCTCATACTCCTTATAAGTTAATTATAACCTTGAAGGCTGTTTTTGACAAACTAATTTGAAAATTGGATGCCCTTGCTTAAACATACAGTGTGTCTTTGATTCTGCTTTTATAAAATTGATTCAAAATAGAATTAATTTTCCTAAAATTGATTTTATTAAAATTGATTTTGAGATAAAATGATTTATATTTGGTAGTTTGATTTATAAATTGAGTTCAATAAAAATTGAAAGAGTAAAAATTTAGAAGCAATAATTTTTCACTTCTACTACAATTAATTTTGAACCCAAAATCAATTTTGAGATTGGATGCCAACTGAAAACCAAACAACATTAAAAATAACTAAAATTGATTTTGTTCCTTCAAAATCGATTTTGACATGCGCAAACCAAGTTTCCAAACATGCTGATGGTAGGCACATTGTTCTTGAATTATAAGATGGTTGTTTGTATTTTCCTTTAGAACTATCTTATTAGGGTAATAATCAGGAACCACTTTATAACTCTCCAATATAGGGCAACTTTTGTTAGTTTGCTATGAAGGTTTTGGCTAAAAACAATGAGGTTGAAGTTTTAGAGCATTTTGGAGTTTACATGTAACGCCCTAAGTTTTAACTCCTTAATACTCAAACTGTGTTAAGGTTAATCTTTAGTTATTATGTTCTGGTCTCATAAATTTTTCTAATAAAATAAATTATAAGAAAAATAATGGTAATAATTTTTTTTAAAAAATAAACTAGAAGCCTTGTGTGTGGATAAATCATGTACAACAGCTATTTTATGGAAGCTAACTGATACATTCACAAACGCATACAAATCATACAATGTTTGAATAATATATATCGTAAATACATAAATAAATCCAAATAATGTCATAAATAAGTAGCAAGAGCAATAAACATATTTTGACTAAAATTGGTCTGATAATCAATGAAGTACTTAAGCTTCCGATATGGTTTTATATATAACGCATCTAAATAATTTACCTGAACTAGAATATAATCTTAGCTATTCTCATTATCTGAAATAAAATCCTATCTACTTACTTTCCTTGAACGTACTCCTTCAAATTATCCTTAGTTACTTGTTCATTGTCTGGAGATGACACAGAAATAAAATAGGGTGAAAACTAGAAAGTATATAGTAAAATGCACATAATAAGGTGTCATCGAAATCATCTTCAACCACCTCAGTTTATGTTTCTAAAAACATTAACATACACTAAAATTTAATTAATAAGTTCAAAAAATCTTTATCTGATGTAGACGTATCTTTTAAGATAGTCTTTCCTAGTATGGATACAATATTATCTTTCATGTATGCATGATAATATAAATGAATACATACATACATATAAAATCATATTTAGTCACCTAAAAGTATGTATTTTAATTAGTCTTTTCCCTTTTCATTCTTTATTCATCCCTTTCTTTATATATCTATTCTTTATACATATCTTTTTCATCATACACATCTTTCTTTATTCACCCAGTTAGCCAATCAAAAGCTGATCGTTATCGACAAATACAATAAGGATAAACAAGGTGTTAGAACAGTTAGGGTCACCTTTTTCTATTCAAGATTATTTCCAAATCAGTGGTGTCTAATACAACATCTTTAACATTTTATATCATATTAATACTTTATCAGTGGAGACAGAGTACAACTTCTTTAACATTTTATATTACATAAATACTTTATCAATAGGGACAATGTCTGATATCTTTTCATATCATATTGATAATTAATCAGTAAGGATCATGTCCAATGTCTTTTATATATATATAAATAACTTAATACTTTCTTTTAATATAAGTACTCATAATAAATTCAAACATAACACACATATCAATATTTAACTTACAACATATGCACAATTATGTTACTGTTACATAAAAACATCATGCATCAATCCATAAAGTGCCAGAACCATATAGTCTCTCATTATAGAAATAATGCTGAATTACTATGCATACAATCTAGCACCAAACATTTAATTACATGATCATGCTCATATCATAAATAACATAATATCCCTTCCATAGATTTCATGTCATGCAATTATCTTCGTAATCATAAATAATCATAGTCATCATAATCATCATTATTTCATGCCAATCACACTTTTATAGGCTTGGTTATACAAAACACAACACTTAACACCACTTGCACTCATTTACTCCATTGATACAATAAAGACAGCAATTTTCTAGAAAGTTAGTCTAAAAAATTAAATCTAAAAGTGTTAGTAAATGACATGATAAGTTTATCGAAAAAAAAAAAACCAAGGATGTAACTTAACATATTAAGATTCACGTGTAGAAAACTTAGGTAAAAGCTGAGATCTTAGATGGGATTGTAAAATTATATAAATTTAGTGCTCAAAACACATTTTTCAGTAGTATAGAATCAACTTCCTCAAATTTTAGACCATAGCAAAACATCCTAGAAATTTCCCTAAAAATTTATCGGAAAACCTCAACAACACCATGTAAAAATTTCAACTTAAAATTACTTCGTTGACAGGATAACAAAAATAAGAAAATTTATAGCTTGCTGAAACAAGTGTAAGGTGTTTATAGGGGGTAGTTTCAGTTTTGCAATTTTTAAAGATAGTAAATGATTATCTTTGCTCTCATAAGAATTCGTTGAAGTAGTCCCACATGTTAGCTACATTCCATTAAAAAATTCAGCTCAAAATCTCATTTGCAAGTAAATTTAAAAATTCATGCAAGTTTACTGCTAAGGCATAAAATCAAATTTCAGCAAGTCACACCATTTGGCAAAGTGATTTTAAGAGCTTTCTAATCAACACAATTTAAGTCAAAATTAATTATAACCCAGAAAAATATCAATCATTTTCATTTCAACACAGAATTTCTAGCCACACTTCATTCTAAAATCGTAAATTACTCATTCCAAAATAGAAAATTCATCAATAGAAATTTTAGCAACATAGAAAATTTCATTGAATCCATGTAATGGCTAGAAAATTAAATAATGCAAGCATAAGCCCCTATCTCAAGTGATGAACTGTATGAGATTGAGTTTGTAGAGACTCCAATGGAAATCAAGCAAAAATCCTCATTCTTGCTCCCTCCTTGTCCAAAACTGAAATTGCCACAAAGAATATGGAAATATTTGAGTTCCAAAAGCTTGAGGTTTATGTGTTTAAAGAGAAGTTTGAACCAAGATGGCAACTCAAATTCAAGGTGGATATTGATAGTGGTAAGGGATGGAGATGAAATGAAGAATGATGATGTACAAAATGAGATCTTGGAGAGGATCAAAATGGTGGAGAGATCGAAATTGCAATTGTAAAGAGGAGGAAATAATGAAATATGCTAACTTTTTCTTATATAGTGGGTATGGTTAGGGTTTTTGTGTGTGTCTCTTTGTTTTTTTTTTTTTGTAAATATAAACTATTATGTATATATATAATTTATTTATTATTATTATTGTTGTTGTTGTTGTTATAATAATATTACATATATGAAAATTTATTTAATATAATATATAAAATAGCTATTACATTTTTTATTTCTAATTAATTCATGTACATAATATTATATATATATATATATATATATATATATATATATATATAAAAGATAGATGAATTCAAGTTTTGGATCCTTGATTTGCTTGTTACCTAAAAAATAGGGATTTGGAGAGAAATTATATCTTGTAGTTAGTATAATAATAATTTATATGGATTTGTACATAAATCATATCTTGCTATTATCTACAATTTAAATTTTACACATTCTCTTCTAATTTAAATATTAATTGATTGTTGGGTACTATTAATCATTTAAAATCTTATTTTCATTTTTAATTTTTGAAATAACAAATTTAATAAATGTTTAAAATTATCTTTTTGTCCTTCATCTAATTGGATTGACTTTTCCTGATTAACTAAGCTTTTATTTATTTATTAGTTAATACTTGATTAATTTATTAATTCATTATTCTAATAACTCATAAAAATAAGGTAATCAATATAAGAGAAAACTGGGGACTTTACATTATGTATTGATTTGGTACGTGTGCGTATAAATTATAACCGACTTTATGCTTGAATCTCCATAAGTATTTCTTTGCCTTAAATTTCAATTCGGGATAGAGCAACATTATTTTTTTTTTTCAATTTTCTATGGTATTCTGCTGTACTGCTTTAAAAATATTGTTATTTGTATATTCAAATTTAATCCTCCATTGTTTTGTCCTAGTCAAATGATAATAACAGCAGTTATCTACCAAAAAAATGATAATAACAGCAGCGATGATAATAAACGATGGCCACCAACATCATTATCATCATTTAGAGGTACAGATGTGGCATACATAAAGTCATTGCAATCACACCATAGCTTGGAATTCTACTTGATTGTAGGGCTACTTTTCTTATGTTCCACGCATTTGTGTAGTTGCTTCGTAATCATAATCCTTTCCCATACCTTTCAGTAATGTGATAAAGAAACCCGAGTCTAAAAGTATGTTCTACCGAAGCTTCTCTTAAGGCCTAAGGCTGAGGAGAAGATTCAGATAGATGTGGCAAATGAATCTTCTCGGCACATGTAGCACGCCATTGACAATGAATATTACAAGTATAACTTTGCCAGGAAACAGGACCGAGAGATTATAAGGCCTGATTTTAATCTTCAATTTTCATTTTCACTTTTTTAGTTTTCTGGATTTTGGGAAGGAAATACTAAAACGTAGAAATAGAAAATAAAAATTGAAATTTATAGTTTTAAGAATTTTTAATATTTTTTTCATAAAATCTGAAAAAATAAAAAAAACTAAAAATGAAATCCGAAAACTCAAACCCTAATTTTGTTAGTTCTAGAGAAAAGTCACATTTGTTTTCTTGCAAAAGGCCTTAAAGTATTTTTTAAAGCCTTTAAGTCTCAATTTGACGGCTAGGTGTGTCTTTGCAATGAATTAAAAAAAATGGCTTCTAAATACTAAAAACAGACAGGATATTACTTGTAGATGGTGTGAATTTAACGTACTGTGATTCGATTGATGGCCTAAAAGGATTATTGTATTCTAAAACATACCAAGAAAGGAAAAAAAAAAGAAAAGAAAAGAAAAGAAGAAGACTATGCAACGTATGTGAACAATCTAGACACTTAAAAGATTAAAATATAGCTTACGGAGATGTTATTCAACGACTTTCATGAGACTATATGAAGAATGAGTGCAAATTTGTACAGAGATTCTTAGTCTTTGGACAAATATATACATGATTGGTTGACAAATATTTGCACATACTCTTAGTCTTTGGAAAAATATATACATGTTTGGTTGACAAAGTTGGCAAAAGATAGTGCTGTAGATACCTGACCTTAGAATTACGTTTGATAAATTCACTTTTGAGGTCTAAACGGTAGTTAATTCTACGCTATCTTCTTTTTTTTTTTTTTCCCCCAAAGTCGATCTATTATCAAATATATATGCCTTAAAAGAATGAATGCAAATATTTCCATTTCAGTTTCAACCTTGCGATTCTATATAATATTCGTAACATAACGCAACTCTCACCCTTCCCGTATAAGCCCCGCCCCATCTCCGTTAAATCCCAACTCATTGCATTCATTACACAGGACTTCACCAGCAAATTGACACATTCCACCTCTATATTACTAATACGCGCACAAAAGCGTAAAAAACCAAAGTTGGAAAACATATGAAGTTGCCACCGAACGGGCCACTAAACAAGAAATTCACCTTTAATTTATGGACGGACCCTGGCATTTCAGCTACGAGGAAAACTTGATTCTGAAAAATATGAGATACAAGCCATGAAGATAACGTCAAAAATGAAATAATAAAACTATACTTATCATGATGTGGACTAAAGAGGGGAAAACCCACATGCATCATATGCATGCGACCACCAACAAAAATGTTAGCCATGGAAGCACCAGTGGCTAGCGCACACAACACAACACACTCTAACTAGCTGCAGTAGTACACAATATACAACGCATACGAGGGCCACCGACCTCCGTTTCATCCTCATCATCATCACCACCACTATCATCTCCATAACCATTGTAATCATCATGAGTGACTTCAGTCTCTTTCTTGCTACTACTAGTGTAGGAGGAATCCATAAGACAAGTTGTGTGATAAGCATGACAGAAAAAGAAAACAACGACTGATACATTCTGTATAGAGAAGGGGTCAAAACATATACAACATCTTCCACCTCCTCTAGTCTTTGACTTCGTTTCCATTGTTCTCAGACTAGGGGATTTCCCAAACACTTCCGAAGCATTACTATCACTCCTTTTAGCTCGTAGTTCATCTTCTTCACTAGTTAGACAAATCCCTTGCTTTGCCTCTTTGTAACACTTAATTAAGAGGTTGACACAGTCCGCCTATTTTAATGTCAGAAAATCAGCAAGATACTAACTGCATCAAATTAATGAGACTAGTCTTTTCCTTTTACTAAAGAAGGGGTGGGGGAGTAAAGCACCTTGAGGATATCATTGCACCCATGTCTAAGTGATGTTTCAGTCCTGTAATCAGTGATAATTTTGACCAGCAGATCTCTTTACACTCGGTGAAAATCATAATTCTACTGTACTAAATGTAGCCAGAATGGGAAGCCATGATGATCCAAGAATCTGGGCAATCAGTTAAAAGTTAAAACACGAACCATGGTAAACATAACCAGAAATAGATAGATGGACATCGTCTACTTAATGCAACCCACAACCTAAATGCTATATCGTTTATGATTAGATATTGTAATTCTAATTGCTGACAAGTCACATTTATCACTTACCGCGGTATTTCCATCCCATTGGGAACCTTGTTTACAATGTAGAGGGGATCAAGGTTTCCAACTGTGTGCTCCAATAGTATGCCCACCTATCAATTACACGAACCAGGATGAGAAATAACAGGTACACAAAATACGCCAATATTGGGCATGCTTGTTTGTGTTTTCAGTTTTTTTTCCCCTTCTAAAAGAGATTTGTAAATTCCATCACTAAAACAATGTTTCGAAACATATTTGGGGACAACTTTTTTTTTCGGATAAAATATTTGGGGACAATTGTGAAAACCTGGTGCCACTGGAAAGATTTTTAATTCATCTGACCCCAGAAATAAGTAGTGTAAGAAATGGTGAGACAAGAGGTGCTGAGGGCAGTAAAATACACCGGACACGAGACAGCAAAAATATAGAAGAGCAGTTCGGCTTTCAGACATTGTAATGCTAGAGCAGGAGGACAAGTTTATGATGACAAAGATAGCATAGATGAGTGGGCCAGTGACAGAAATTAAAAGATGAGTGGCCCAGAAATGAGACATTGGAAAATGACTGTAGAAATGCACAGGAAGATGGACTGTTCAAAATGATCAAGACATTTACAAAAAAATGCCACCATAATTTTGGAAAAATATAAAGAAATAGAAAATAAACTCCATGAACATCTAAAAGAGGTATTTTGGCTTCAGATCAGCTGGTCTGTTAGAACCAGTGTCTAAAAAGCAGGCTCCTAGACAGTTTTCTTTCTTCGAAAAACAAAAATGTATTCACAAAACAAGTAATCAACAGGCCTGAATATTAAATATACAATTTAACTATCAAGATATACCATTTCAGGTTTGTTAAGGCATTACTTGATTAGTTCTTCCCAAAGTTCATTATCATGCTGCATGGTGACAAACTCCACAGCCCGCACAAAATTATTGTTATGATATCATCAGAGTCGGGGACACCCCAAGTGTAATAAACACTTTTCGGATGTGAGCGGAAGCGCGCCCAAATTGAAGAGACGGAAAAATGGAGCACGGTGAATAGTAATCCACTGTGGGGCCACGTCACTATTCACGTGAATAGTACTATGTAGTGGGACCCGCTTCACTATTTATGAATAGTACTCGTTACTATTCACACCAACAAAATAGATCAAGATAACTGCACACCAATATTTTAACGTGGAAAACCCTCCTGTAATTTTGAGGGAAAAACCACGGGCCAAACTCCGAAAAATACTCCACTATATTTTAAAGAGTAATTACAATATAGTGTATCCCCAATGAGACTCTCTTCTACTACAATTAGTAGTATTACAGAGATCTAGAGAATATATCCAAAACCCCCAATGTATACTCACACTACACTCTTGGAATTTTCTTACACACACTCTCTATTTTTCTCTCACTACAAGAAGCCTACACTGCTTCTTTATTTACAACCGAGGAAATGCTTCTCAGTTTAGGATGCAAAAATCGTCTGCTTCAAGGCTCTATTTATAGGAAATTTTTGAAAGTTACTGTGCATGTTACTGTGCATATTTCGGTGGTACAACTGTATTTCACATTACTGTGCATGTGCACAGTAATCTCTTTTTGATTTTTCAACAGTCGGTGGCTGCAAAATGCCTGACCACCGTCCACTTTTTCTACAATTCTCCACCTTGGCTGCATTTTGCATTGACTTTCAACCTCTGCAAATATTAACTAAGTCCAAGCAATGCTTAAACTTGTCAATTGGCAATGGTTTTGTCATCATATCGGCTGGGTTCTCAGCTGTGGCTATCTTCTGAACTACAACAGTACCATTATTGATACATTCTCTGACAAAATGAAGTCTGACGTCAATGTGCTTTGTCCTTTCATGATAGACTGGATTTTTAGCCAGATGAATGGCGCTTTGACTATCACAATGTACAATTGGTACATGTTGATTCAATCCAAAACTATCCAAAAGACCGTGCACCCAAATACTCTCTTTAATGACCTCGATCAATGCCATATACTCGGCTTGATGAGTTGACAATGCCACTGTTGATTGCAATGTCGCCTTCCAGCTAATAGTACATCCAAAGACTGTAAAGATATAGCCTGTCAATGACCTTCTTTTATCCAAGTCACCTGCATAATCAGAATCTACATAACCTACAACTCCACGGTTCTTCTGACCTTCAAATACCAAACAGACATCAGTGGAACCTTTTAGGTACCGCATGATCCATTTCACAGCTTCCCAGTGTGTCTTTCCAGGTTTGCTCATAAATCTGCTTACCACACTCACTGCATGTGAAATGTCTGGTCTAGTGCACACCATGGCATACATGAGACTGCCAACTGCACTAGAGTAAGGTTTATGAGACATGTGCTCCACCTCTTCCTCAGTTCTTGGACATTCTTTCAAAGTAACTTAAAATGTGCAGCCAACGGAGTGCCAACTGGCTTGGATTGATCCATATTGAAGCGTTGTAGCACTTTCATAATATAATTTTGTTGTGTTAAACACAACCTGCTATTATGCCGCTCCCTATGAATCTCCATTCCAAGAATCTTCCTTGCCGCACCTAAGTCCTTCATCTCAAACTCTTTTCCCAACTGAGTTTTCAACATACTAATTTCAGCCTTATTGCGAGCTGCAATTAGCATGTCATCTACATACAATAACAAATAAATCTTTGAACCATCTGGAAGCTCCCTAGAATAGATGCAATTATCATATTGGTTTCTACTATATCCAGTACCAATCATAAATGCATTAAACCTTTTGTACCACTGCCTCGGGGACTGTTTCAAGCCATATAACGACTTTTTCAACAGGCAGACATGGTTCTCCTTATCAGAAATTACAAACCCCTCTGGTTGACTCATGTAGATCTGCTCCTCTAGCTCACCATGTAAGAACGCAGTCTTCACATCAAGTTGTTCTAGCTCCAAGTCAAACGTACTTACAATAGCTAATAGGATCCGAATAGAGCTATGCTTCACCACAGGAGAGAATACTTCATGGAAGTCAACACCCTCCTTTTGAGTATAACCCTTTGCTACCAGTCTCGCCTTGAACCTTGGGGGCTCAATGCCAGGGATTCCTTCTTTCCTTTTGTAAACCCATTTACAGCCAACTACTCTTTTCCCCTTTGGAAGTTGTACGAGCTCCCACGTTTGATTTTTCTGAAGAGACTCAATCTCCTCATTCATTGCTATCAGCCACTCCTTCGACTCCTTACTTTCTATTGCATCACGATAGGTACATGGTTCATCTCCAACTGCACCATTCGCCATAGCCAAAGCAAAGGCTATAGGATCTGCATCTAATGAGTCAAGTGCACAAGCAGCAGAATCCAGATATCTTTTTGGTTTATGGATTTCTTGTCTTTCTCTGCCAAGAGTAACATCTTGTATGGCTCTACTTCTGCGGTTGGTTCACCGGTTTCCTCATAGTCGAGTTCATCTTGTTGTTCTACTTGAGGTTGAGCAATCCACAAGTACTTGGTCGATTCATTATATCATTTTCTTGCTTCACCTTCCCACAGTCAATCTCTAGCTCCACCTGCTTCTTAGCACCATGATCTATCTCTGCATCATCTAAGTTAGACTCCTTCTTCTGATTTAGCATTGCCGCCTCGTCAAAAGTGACATCTCTGCTGACAATGATTTTAGGTGAACTTGCCTTCTCTATACACCACAGTTTGTAGCCTTTCACCCCTCGTGCATATCCTAGAAATATACACCTTCTTGCCCTTGCCTCAAGTTTACCATCATTCACATGGGCATATGCAGGACAACCAAATATCTTTAAATCAGAATAGTTTACGGTCGGCCGGACCATACCTCTTGTGGAATCTTGATTAATAGCAATTGATGGAGATCTGTTTACGGATATCTGTTTGTATTATTGCCTCGACCCAAAATGATTTGGGAAGTGTTGCGTTGATTCGCATGCATCTTGCACGCTCTAGAAGTGTTCTGCTTCATCCGTTACGCAACTCCATTTCTTTGTGGTGTTCTGAGTACAGTATGGTGCCTCACTATACCGGCATTTCTGCAGAACTCCTCAAATTCTTTGCTGCAAAATTCTCCGCCATTGTCGGTTCTTAGTCTCTTGGTGACCGCCGGTTTGCTTCTCGACCATGGCCTTCCATTGCTTGAATTTGTCGAACACTTCTTCTTTTTCTTGAAATAAATCCAGACTTTTACGGAATAATCATCTATCGAGTAAGAAAATAGCGAGCTCCACCTAAGGAGTTAACAGGCTGGACCCCAAACATCCGAAAGTGGACATACTCCAATATTCCCTTGCTATTGTGTTTGCGAAATTGAACTTCACCCGTTTCTGCTTTCCAAATACACAGTTTTCACAGAAACTAAGTTTACAATTTTTCAGGCCTTTCAACAAGCCTTTGCCAGCAAGTATGGTCATTCCTTTCTCGCTTATATGACCAAGCCGCATGTGCCACAATCGTGTAGCATCATCCTTTCTTTCAGAGGATAGAACAGCAGCGGTTCCATCGACTGTGCTTCCTAGCAATAGATAGATCCCGCCTGCTGACTTTCCTTTCAATACCACCATTGAGCCTTTGAATACCTTCAAGAAGCCACCCTCTCCAGTGAACTTGTACTCCCGATTGTCAAGGGCACTCAATGAGATCAGATTTCTACCCAATTCTGGTACATGCCATGCATGAAATGTTCTTTTAGTACCATCGTCCAAATTCACTTGCACATCTCCTTCACCAGCAATCGGAATAATTCTATTATCTCCCAATCTAACTTTTCCCTCCCGTTTTTTATAGGATGAGAAGAAGTTTCGATTAGGTGTCATGTGAAAGGATGCGCCAGAATCTAGGATCCACTCATTTCCAGTGTCACCTGTGAATATCTTGTCAAGGCGAACCAAGATTTCGGTATCACTATCTTCAGAACTTTCAATTGTTACGTTGGCAGAATCTCCTGATTTCTCCTTTCTCTCTGGGCAATTTCTTCTGATATGTCCCGCCTGGTGACAATGAAAGCACTTCATGATTTATGCTTTACGGACTTTGATCTTCTCTTGCTTTTGCTTCCCGATCCTCTTTCTTGACTACGCCCTCTCGTCATGAACAATCCATCTGCAGGACCTTCGACATTGGATCCGGCTACTAACTTCTGATGTTCCTTTATCATCAGTGATTCTTTGACATTTTTCACTGAGATATCGGATCTACCATAAAGTATGGTATCACGAAATTATCATAAGACGGAGGTAGTGAAGTCAACAAGATCATAGCTTGATCAACATCTTCAACTTTAATTCCAGCTGCTCCAACATCAGAGATCATCCGGTTGAAGTCATCTATATGTTCTTGCATTGATTTTCCTCCTGAATATTTGAATGTGTACAGTCGCTTTCTCTGATAAAGCTTGTTGGACAAGGTCTTTATAGAATATTTTTCTTCCAAAGCCTTCCATAGTGAATCAGCAGTTTTGTCATCCATGACTTCTCGCGAACATTGTCCGCAAGACTCAACTGTATTGTACTCAGTGCTTTGACCATCATCTCCTTCTTCTTGTCATCAGGTAATGACCCTGGGTCCTCCAACGTCTCTGCAAGACCTTGCTGACCTAGCAATGCCTGCACTTTCAGTTTCCATAGCCTGAAGTCATTGGACCCGTCAAATTTCTCCACTTCAAATTTTGGCACCGACATCTTGGATCTTAGTCGAACCTTATCTTTGTTAACAGTATCTTTGGAATAGTGCAACTCAACTGTAAACCGTGCACCAAGAGGGTTCCCAGGAAAGAGAGGTGGGTCACAATGGACACGCTTAAATACCAAGTCTTTCCTTAGCCAGAACCTCTTCAAACTGCACTCTCACAGTATCACACTGTCTTCCAAAGAATAAAGAACCAAAAGGTGATCCTCAAGTATTAGGGAGAAACTCTTTTCTGATGTGGAAGATCAGACTAAGCTGCAACCACAGAGCATACTAAGAATAAATCCCACCGATCCAAAGCTCTGATACCACTTGTTATGATATCATCAGAGTCGGGGACACCCTAAGTGTAATAAACACTTTTCGGATGTGAGCGGAAGCGCGCCCAAATTGAAGAGACGGAAAAATGGAGCACGGTGAATAGTAATCCACTGTGGGGCCACGTCACTATTCACGTGAATAGTACTATGCAATGGGATCCACTTCACTATTTATGAATAGTACTCGTTACTATTCACACCAACAAAATAGATCAAGATAACTGCACACCAATATTTTAACGTGGAAAACCCTCCTGTAATTTTGAGGGAAAAACCACGGGCCAAACTCCGAAAAATACTCCACTATATTTTAAAGAGTAATTACAATATAGTGTATCCCCAATGAGACTCTCTTCTACTACAATTAGTAGTATTACAGAGATCTAGAGAATATATCCAAAACCCCCAATGTATACTCACACTACACTCTTGGAATTTTCTTACACACACTCTCTATTTTTCTCTCACTACAAGAAGCCTACACTGCTTCTTTATTTACAACCGAGGAAATGCTTCTCAGTTTAGGATGCAAAAATCGTCTGCTTCAAGGCTCTATTTATAGGAAATTTTTGAAAGTTACTGTGCATGTTACTGTGCATATTTCGGTGGTACAACTGTATTTCACATTACTGTGCATGTGCACAGTAATCTCTTTTTGATTTTTCAACAGTCGGTGGCTGCAAAATGCACAGCCACCGTCCACTTTTTCTACAATTATGACCACTTCAAACTCAACATAAAATGCAAGAAGTTCGGTTTCAAGATTTAGTTACAGCTTGTAACTAAAAACCGTTTTTGATTGAAAAAGATAAATACCTCCTCTGTGTCCCCTAATTTATTTATAATAACAGTTAAGGCCTGTTTTGAGTTTCCCATCCTTCCTAGGATGAAGACTTGCTCTCTCATTAGATCTCTCTGTCACTAATGACTTGAGAACGTGACTGGCATGTGAGGAATCTCATCTCCACGTGCCTCGTGACCTCTAAGTCTCTCTATATGCATATTTAACAACAAAATTCATTTCTAAAACAATATGAATTCATGTTTATTATAAAACCTCTTGCTCTTTGAGAATCCTCCATTCATCATGATCAAGCTCTAAATCTATCTCTGTGATACAAAATATATGAGTTGCTCTCTATACAAAACACAAAAGATACTTTACTCTGAAGTGAAACTCATCAACTGAAAATCTCTACTGCTGGAGAGGAGGTGGTTGAGAAGAACCGATAGTAGCTAGTATATCTATAATGGGAAAAAGAGAGAATGGTGAGTTTCATTTAAAACTCAGTGAATATGTTCTCACCCATAACCTTCTCATGGGACAACAACAATATATATATACACATATATAAAATCATCATAATTATTTAATGCGATAATTCTGAAGTCATATTGATATGTATAAATATTATGACTTTAAAACTGATATTCTTTGGAAAACATAACAATAATACTTTGCTAGGGAAACATGGATCTCTCTGGTTATGCATTGCATAACAATATATTCTCTAGTTATGTATATCAACCATGGCATAACAATTTTTTTTTTAATCTCTGGGATCCCTCAAGGATACAAATTGGACATCTAACTAGATTTCATTCTCTGTTTTATGAAATTGTCCTTTTAGGATAACTTGGTATCAAGGTTAACAATCGATTTTCAGCCGTTAACTCACTGTTTGCTTCTTTATAGTTATCGTCTTGTCTCTAAATCATAAAAAATATTATTTCCTTTAAAACTTTATATTAGGATCTGCTGATCTAAAGTTAAAACTCTATCATATATAAATACTCTACTCTTGAAATTTTCAAGGTAATTCGTAAAATCTCTAAATAAATTATATTCATACTCTGGCTCTTATAAAATCATTTAAGCAATAAATGGTCCCATGAGTTTGCATTAAAACAAGTATTTCATGCTCTATTGAAAATCATCATTTCCATAAACTTGGTAAAAATTAACCATAATCACTAATATCTTGAAATGGTCTCTAAAATCATGCAATTATGCCACAATTTAAGGAAAATAATTCTAATGACCAACATAAGAATCATTGGATCTGAACCCATTTACTTGGAGGGAAGGAAATAATGGTTTAACACCAACGAAGCTTCAGGGAGGAAGGATGACATCAACGTCTGTCATAACAATCATAAACTCTAATACTCTCTAATTAGCTCTAGATCAACTCTAACAACATTAGAGGAGCACCCCCACTCGACAACAATGAGAAAAATAACAAAAATCATACTCTAGGATATAAGATGGAGAAGAAGAGGACAATAAAAACCCTAAAATCTCTTATCTTCGATTTTGAGAGAAGAAGAAATAGGGTTAAATTGAGAGTAAATGGGGACTTAATGAATCAGAAACTTTGTCCTTGACTGATAATAGTATTAATAAAATGGTTACTACGGCCAGATTATTCAATGTAGAAGTCATTAAAGGGCTGAAGAAACTCTTTCCTAAAGGATGCAAAGTAAAGACTCGTAGTCAATACCTCGGAGCAAGACTGCAAAGTAGTATGGACATGATTAAATATCTAAAAATTTACTTTTTAGTCAATCAATGGGTCTTATATTTCCTTTCCATCCGTTTTATGTCATTTGTGCTGGAACATAACCAGAATTATTCCTTAATAGGGATAGTACTTTATTTTCTATCAGAAAAACAAGGTAGCTACTACTTTGGGTTTGCTAAAGTCCCACATTATTTAAGGGTACGGTCAAGATAGCTTTTATAAGAGTTTGGGCATGGGATCAGTTTACATATTTTGGTTGATGGGATCGGTTATTTTGTAGCCATAGTATAAATAAATCGAGGTATTAATTAGTATGAGTTTAAGGATCACAAGTCACAAATATCTTGATTGATAACTAATCAGTAACATATTATGGACATTCTTTTTCTCGTGTCTCTATTTTCCCTCTCCCCAAAAACTTCCGTTTTTCCAACAAAAGTGGCAACAAGTACAAACAGAGCATCAATTCACAATCTCACATGAAATTTTAAGAAAATACAATAAATTTCTCTCCTGTGCAAATAAAATTGAGAACATTCAAAGATTAATAAACCGATTCAAGATATCTGGGATGGATCGTGGGACTTTGCTTGTTCATCCATTTATTATGCATTCAATAAATCTAAGAGGTCAGTGTGTGTCAACAAGAATAACCGGGTCCTAAAGTATTATACCAAATAGCAGCAGCAACAACAACAACAACTAAGTCTTGTCCCATGAAGTGGGTTAGCTATATGGATCAAGTGACATCATAGAACTCTATCATATATCATAATATATTCATATTAAATCTATTAACATTTAAATCTCTCATGATTATTTCTCATATAGTTTTACCATTTCCCTCTACCTCTATTTAAGATGTTATTCTCTATTTGACCAACTCTCCTTACTGGGGTCTTTACAAGTCTCTTTTAAATACACCAAAATTACCTAAGGTGATATTTTACTATATTTTTTATGACAGGCACCACCCTAATTTTCTCTTTTTCCTTCCTAAAATACTCAATCAAAACTTGTAAAAAGATTCTTCAGGTGTGTTGATGCTTGAACCTGAAATGTCAAAGGAGACATGGAATACATTTTGCACATCAATTGATGCTGTAAAATTCCAAGATAACTCCCATTGCCACAAATTACAATCATACCTTTTCACGTCTTGCATCGTGTAGGTTATGTTTATCAATGAAGTCAAATACTTTAGGCTTCATAAGCTGAAGGTTTCAACAGAAAAGGGAGGAAAATGCCTACAGCGACATCTCGATACTTACATTGGTTAAGCTGTACTTTGCTTGATGAATGTAGTATGTTTTTGTTAGTCAATTGATGCTTAATTCGGCCAACAGGGTCAATTGATGAATTTCGGTTTTTGTTTCCCCTTCCTCTTTGGGTCTGAAGGAACTCAGTTTTCTTTTGCAGTTTTTGTGTCATAAAAATATCCATCTTTTGTCGTTTAGGGCCAGTTAATGGATGTGTGGGAATGGGCCAGCGTTGGACCCTTTTCCTCTCGTTCCTGGCAAAATAAATGGAGGTGTTCTCTGACGAAAAAAAGAAGAGTGGAAAGAGGGGGGAGTTTAAGGAAATAATGTGAACCAAAAGGAGATCAATCCTCTATTACTGTGGGGAAAATGAGCCAATTAAATTTATGATGATTATGATTATGTCCTTCAAGCCAATTAATATTTGTGATATATCCTATATACGGTTCAAATAAATTGAATTTGTAATGATAATTTCGTGGTGCTATCAAACAACAATTTGGCAATGTTATTCAATAAAAATTCAAGAAACCATTTATTTATAATAAATCATTAAAGAGTTTAAAAAAGTACCATTTGGCTTACTTTGATGGCGATAATTATACACTAAACACCTTACTTAATCCTTCAAGAATATTATGTTGGATTGAAACATATATGACAAGTTAGTCCCTTCACTATGTCTTCATTAATAGAATTATGCATATAATGTGTTATAATATTGATGCATCACATAAACTGATGCATTGATGTCTAAGTGACATTGTTTTGGAAGGATTCAAGAAATCGTGTCCCATAGTCAACAAAGCATTTCTTTCATACCATGTTGTCCTAAGTTTTGAGGAGAAAAATAAATACTGAAACATTATCTTACTCAAGAGGTGTGAGTGTGATTTTCACATATAATATGATTTGCCTCATTATTGACTCAACAGATGACACATGTCATCCTGTTAAGATTTAATTGATAAATTTTATTGAAAAACTAATTTGTTCTAAGGTTCAATTTTCGAAAGATCACATGAGAAGCTTATTTTCTTGAGGGATCAAAATGTCCAGCACAAGATTATTAAGAGACTGAGGTGCTTACTCATAATTATATTTCTATCATTACCAAAAGTCATTCCATTTTTTTAACCCTGGACTAGAACCATTAAGATACCTTTATAAATGTTGTGAGATTAAACTGTTCTTGAACACTATAATGATAAATAATTTTTTCAACAATTATCTTCTTCAAGATTTGATCATTAGTTCTCTTCTACAACTCCCGTATAACAATTTCTTCTTGAAAACTTCCGGTGATATAATAGCTATCACATCATTTATAATATAAAAGAAGCTACCACCTCGCAACAACGACAACATCTCCATTTCATTGGCAACATTACGCCGTTATTAATCGAATTTCTATTATAATTCAGTGGTTTGTTTTTCACCCTATGGTTTGCTTTGGAAATTTTGATGTCCCTTTGAGTGCACCAAGATCAGCATAATACCGGGTGATCCACCCTTTCATAATCTCGACCTCTTTCTTCCGTTGTTCGACCAACCATTCTGGATCCGTTTCACTTGCACCAAGAATATCCAAGCAATGAGATCCTGAAAAATAAATAAACGCTCATCAACCAGGGTATCATTTATTTGATTGGTTTAATAGAATACGATCGATAGACAAAATTAAATATATTAGAGGGACTCCATTAAATATGATATAATCAAGATAGGCAAGGGAGGGTATTAATTACCTTGGTTGGACTGCTAGTATATGTTCAACTTTTTATCTTAATTCTCCATTACTATTGTTTTTATAAAAATAGTAGTGAATTGACAGGTACTTATGCACCTATCAATCCACATTTTTTATTTTTGTAATTTCTTTCAATTTTTTTAAACTCTATTTATTTATTTTTGTAACTTGCTCCAACTACCTATGCATTAAAAATATTTTAGAAAATAGAAATTTTGGACACCAAAAAGAAATTAAAAGAGACTATTCCGTTTGTATATAGTATAGATTTAATAAAAATGTATAAAATTCAAATAATTTCTTTTTCAAAGTTTTAAGTGTATATATTTGTCTGCATCCAAAATGTCCTTTCAAATTAAGACAAAAATTTAAAATCAGTATAATGTATAATGCTATTTGAATTTGACATACATGTGTGACTGATATTGGGAAACTCCGGGGAAAAAGGATGGAAATTTTGATGTACCGGCAAAATGACATATTGTTATATCACAGTCATTCAAAAATATAGTCATATTAGTAAAACAACAAAATTGACACTATCAATATATTTAAATTATTTAAATACATATTCTAACATATTGTAAATAGACAAGATGAAACTACTAATTAATATAGTGCCAAGGCATACCATTAACCGTGTGGACGGCAACAAGACTTTCTGATAGGTCGTCCAGAACCCTGAAATCAATTATACGTAGAAGATTCACACAAAGCTGCTTTAAACTGATTCTTGTTCTAAAATCTAAATTAATCAATCATTTTTTTTTTCTTTTGTATTTAACGTTGCTTACCCGCCAATACTATAAGGGTCTCTTAACCCATTCGAGAAAATGATGTTGCTGCCAAACCTTTGGAGGACCAACTTTATATCCTGTCATCAATCACAAGAAAAATTAAGCTTCCTGGTGTCCAAATACATGTAAGTCTTACAATTGGATTTAGATATTTAATTGTTGACTAATAGATAACCCATATATATCTTGTTGAATGGACCTATATGGATGTTAGTATGCGAAGAGAACAAAGAAATTAAATACTTACATGGCCTCCATAGTAAGTAGTGACCCAATGAGGCCGAGGTGATACACCAAATTTTTTTTGGCACCCTCTGGCAAAGCTCCTAAAGCTGAAAGGGGAAGGCTCGAACATGGTATCATTTCCTATGCCGATTGGTATCACCATTTCACTACACGTCTAAATGTAAAGAGCACTTTATATCATTTTCAGATCAATAAAATTAAAGACCTATATATATACACACAATCATGGTGTTGGTGAAATGACTATGTTATGATATCATCAGAGTCGGGTACACCCCAAGTGTAATAAACATTTTACGGATGTGAACGGAAGCGTGCCCAAATTGAAGAGACGGAAAAATGGAGCACGGTAAATAGTAATTCGCAGTGGGGCCCACGTCACTATTCACGTGAATAGTACTATGTAGTGGGACCCACTTCACTATTTATGAATAGTACTCGTTACTATTTACACCAACAAAATATATCAAGATAACTGCACACCAATATTGTAACGTGGAAAACCCTCCTGTAATTTTGAGGGAAAAACCACGGGCCAAACTCCGAAAAATACTCCACTATATTTAAAGAGTAATTACAATATAGTGTATCCCCAATGAGACTCTCTTCTACTACAATTAGTAGTATTACAGAGATCTAGAGAATATATCCAAAACCCCCCAGTGTATACTCACACTACACTCTTGGAATTTTCTTACACACACTCTCTATTTTTCTCTCACTACAAGAAGCCTACACTGCTTCTTCCTATACAACTGAGGAAATGCTTCTCAGTTCGGGATGCTAAAACCGTCTGCTTGAAGGCTCTATTTATAGATGATTTTTGAAAGTTACTGTGCAGATTACTGTACATATTTCGGTGGTACAGCTGTGTATCACATTCTTTGTGCATGTGCAGATAATCTCCTTTGATTTTTCAACATTCGGTGGCTGCAAAATGCCCAGCCCCCCCCACTTTTTCTACAATTCTCCACCTTGGCTGCATTTTGCAACAGCTTTCAACCTCTGCAAATATTAACTAAGTCTAAGCAATGCTTAAACTTGTCAATCGGCAATGGTTTTGTCATCATATCAATTTGGGTTCTCATTGTGGCTATCTTCGAATTGCAATGATACCATTATTGATACATTCTCGACAAAATGAAGTCGCGTCAATGTGCTTTGTCCTTTCATGATAGACTGGATTTTTAGCGGATGAATGGCGCTTTAACTATCACAATGTACAATTGGTACATGTTGATTCAATCCAAAACTATCCAAAAGACCGTGCACCCAAATACTCTCTTTATGACCTAGTCAATGCCACATACTCGGCTTGATGAGTTGACAATGCCACTTGTTGATTGCAATGTCGCCTTCCGCTAATAGTACATCCAAAGACTGTAAAGATATAGCCTGTCAATGACCTTCTTTTATCCAAGTCACTTGCATAATCAGAATCTACATAACCTACAACTCCACGGTTCTTCTGACCTTCAAATACCAAACAGGCATCGGTGGAACCTTTTAGGTACCGCATGATCCATTTCACGACTTTCGGTGTGTCTTTGCAGGTTTTCTCATAAATGCGCTTACCACACTCCTTGCATGTGAAATGTCCGGTCTAGTGCACACCATGGCATACATGAGGCGCCAGCTGCACTAGAGTAAGGTTTATGAGACATGTGCTCCACCTCTTCCTCAGTTCTCGGACATTCTTTCAAAGATAACTTAAAATGTGCAGCCAACGGAGTGCCAACTGGTTTGGATTGATCCATATTGAAGCGTTGTAGCACTTTTATAATATAATTTTGTTGTGTTAAACACAACCTGCCACTATGTCGCTCCCTATGAATTTCCATTCCAAGAATCTTCCTTGCCGCACCTAAGTCCTTTATCTCAAACTCTTTTCCCAACTGAGTTTTCAACATACTAATTTCAGCCTTATTACGAGCTGCAATTAGCATGTCATCTACATACAAAACAAATATATCTTCAAACCATCTGGAAGCTCCTTAGAGTAGATGCAATTATCATATTGGTTTCTACTATATCCAGTACCAATCATAAATGCATCGAACCTTTTGTACCACTGCCTTGGAGACTGCTTCAAGCCATATAATGACTTCTTTAATAGGCAAACATGATTTTCCTTACCAAGACTTATGAACCCCTCTGGTTGACTCATGTAGATCTGCTCCTCTAGCTCACCATGTAAGAACGCCGTCTTCACATCAAGCTGTTCTAGCTCCAAGTCAAACGTACTTACAATAGCTAATAGGATCCGAATAGAGCTATGCTTCACCACAGGAGAGAATACTTCATGGAAGTTAACACCCTCCTTCTGAGTATAACCCTTTGCTACCAGTCTTGCCTTGAACCTTGGATGCTCAATGCCAGGGATTCCTTCTTTCCTTTTGTAAACCCATTTACAGCCAACTACTCTTTTTCCCTTTGGAAGTTGTACCAGCTCCCACGTTTGATTTTTCTGAAGAGACTCAATCTCCTCATTCATTGCTATCAGCCACTCCTTCGACTCCTTACTTTCTATTGCATCACGATAGGTACATGGTTCATCTCCAACTGCACCATCCGCCATAGCCAAAGCGGATCTGCATCTAATGAGTCAAGTGCACAAGCAGCAGAATCCAGATATCTTTTTGGTTTCTGGATTTCTCGTCTTTCTCTGCGATGTAATCTTGTATGGCTCTGCTTCTCTGGTTGGTTCACCAGTTTCCTCATAGTCAGGTTCATCTTGTTGTTCTACTTCAGGTTGAGCAATCCCTGAAGTATTTGGCTGATTCATTACATCATTTTCTTGCTTCACCTTCCCATAGTCAATCTCTAGCTCCACCTGCTTCTTAGCACCATGATCTGTCTCTGCCTCATCTAAGTTAGACTCCTTCTTCTGATTTAGCATTGCCGCCTCGTCAAAAATGACATCTCTGCTGACAATGATTTTAGGTGAACTTGCCTTCTCTATACACCACAGTTTGTAGCATTTCACCCCTCGTGCATATCCTAGAAATATACATCTTCTTGCCCTTGCCTCAAGTTTACCATCATTCACATGGGCATATGCAGGACAACCAAATATCTTTAAATCAGAATAGTTTACGGGTCGACCGGACCATACCTCTTGTGGAATCTTGATTAATAGCAGTTGATGGAGATCTGTTTACGGATATACAAGCTGTATTGATCGCCTCGACCCAAAATGATTTGGGAAGTGTTGCGTTGATTCGCATGCATCTTGCACGCTCTAGAAGTGTTCTGTTCATCCGTTCTGCAACTCCATTTTGCTATGGTGTTCCTGGTACAGTATGGTGCCTCACTATACCAGCATTTCTGCAGAACTCCTCAAATTCTTTGCTGCAAAATTCTCCGCCATTGTCAGTTCTTAGTCTCTTGGTGACCGCTTGATTTGCTTCGACCATGGCCTTCCATTGCTTGAATTTGTCGAACACTTCTTCTTTTTCTTGAAATAAATCCAGACTTTTCTCGAATAATCATCTATCGAGTAAGAAAATAGCGAGCTCCACCTAAAGAGTTAACAGGGCTGGACCCCAAGCGTCTGCAGTGGACATACTCCAATATCCCCTTGCTATTGTGTTTGCGAATTGAACTTCACCCGTTTACGCTTTCCAAATACAAGTTTTCCACGAAACTAAGTTTACAATTCTTGAGGCCTTTCAACAAGCCTTTGCCCGGCAAGTATGGTCATTCCTTTCTCGCTCATATGACCAAGCCGCATGTGCCACAATCGTGTAGCATCATCCTTTCTTTGGAGGATAGAAACGGCGGCGGTTCCATCATTGTGCTTCCTAGCAATAGATAGATCCCGCCCTGCAGCTTTCCTTTCAATACCACCATTGAGCCTTTGAATACCTTCAAGAAGCCACCCTCTCCAGTGAACTTGTACCCCCGATTGTCAAGGGCACTCAATGAGATCAGATTTCTACCCAATTCTGGTACATGCCATGCATGAAACGTCCTTTTAGTACCATCGTCCAAATTCACTTGCACATCTCCTTCACCAGCAATCGGAATAATTCTATTATCTCCCAATCTAACTTTTCCCTCCCTTTTTTTATAGGATGGGAAGAAGTTTCGATTAGGTGTCATGTGAAAGGATGCACCAGAATCCAGGATCCACTCATTTCTGGTGTCACCTGTGAATACTGTCAAGGCCGAACCAGCATCGGCATCACTATCTTCAGAACTTTCAATTGTTACGTTGGCAGAATCTCCTGATTTCTCCTTTCTTTCTGGGCAATTTCTTCTGATATGTCCCGTCTGGTGACAATGAAAGCACTTCACAGATTTATGCTTTCTGGACTTTGATCTTCTCTTGCTTTTACTTTTCGATCCTCTTTCTTGACTACGCCCTCTCGTCACGAACAATCCATCTGCAGAACCTTCGACATTGGATCCGGCTACTAACTTCTGATGTTCCTTTATCATCAGTGATTCTTTGACATTTTTCACTGAGATATCGAATCTACCATAAAGTATGGTATCACAGAAATTATCATAAGACGGAGGTAGTGAAATCAACAAGATCATAGCTTGATCAACATCTTCAACTTTAATTCCAGCTGCTCCAACATCAGAGATCATCCGGTTGAAGTCGTCTATATGTTCTTGCATTGATTTTCCTCCTGAATATTTGAATGTGTACAGTCTCTTTCTCTGATAAAGCTTGTTGGACAAGGTCTTTACAGAATATTTTTCTTCCAAAGCCTTCCATAGTGAATCAGCGGTTTTTTCATCCATGACTTCTCGCAGAACATTGTCCGCAAGACTCAATTGTATTGTACTCAGTGCTTTGACCATCATCTCCTTCTTCTTGTCATCAGGTAATGACCCTGGGTCCTCCAACGTCTCTGCAAGACCTTGCTGACCTAGCAATGCCTGCACTTTCAGTTTCCATAGCCTGAAGTCATTGGACCCGTCAAATTTCTCCACTTCAAATTTTGGCACCAACATCTTGGATCTTAGTCAGAACCTTATCATTAGCAGTATCTTTGGAATAGTGCAACTCAACTGTAAACCGTGCACCAAGAGGGTTCCCAGGAAAGAGAGGTGGGTCACAATGGACACGCTTAAATACCAAGTCTTTCCTTAGCCAGAACCTCTTCAAACTGCACTCTCACAGTATCACACTTTCTTCCAGCAACAGCAACCAAAAGGTGATCCTCAAGTATTAGGGAGAAACTCTTTTCTGATGTGGAAGATCAGACTAAGCTGCAACCACAGAGCATGCTAAGAATAAATCTCACCGATCCAAAGCTCTAATACCACTTGTTATGGTATCATCAGAGTGGGGTACACCCCAAGTGTAATAAACATTTTACGGATGTGAACGGAAGCGCGCCCAAATTGAAGAGACGGAAAAATGGAGCACGGTGAATAGTAATTCGCAGTGGGCCCACGTCACTATTCACGTGAATAGTACTATGTAGTGGGACCCACTTCACTATTTATGAATAGTACTCGTTACTATTTACACCAACAAAATATATCAAGATAACTGCACACCAATATTGTAACGTGGAAAACCCTCCTGTAATTTTGAGGGAAAAACCACGGGCCAAACTCCGAAAAATACTCCACTATATTTAAAGAGTAATTACAATATAGTGTATCCCCAATGAGACTCTCTTCTACTACAATTAGTAGTATTACAGAGATCTAGAGAATATATCCAAAACCCCCCAGTGTATACTCACACTACACTCTTGGAATTTTCTTACACACACTCTCTATTTTTCTCTCACTACAAGAAGCCTACACTGCTTCTTCCTATACAACTGAGGAAATGCTTCTCAGTTCGGGATGCTAAAACAAATGCTGCTTGAAGGCTCTATTTATAGATGATTTTTGAAAGTTACTGTGCAGATTACTGTACATATTTCGGTGGTACAGCTGTGTATCACATTACTGTGCATGTGCACAGTAATCTCTTTTTGATTTTTTAACATTCGGTGGCTGCAAAATGCACAGCCACCAGCCACTTTTTCTACAGATTAAAATTTTGCAAAAGACATGTCCTTCAGTGACAGATCAAAATATGCAGTAATTATTCTCATTTTAAAATTTTTTTTATCCATAGTTATAATTGTATATACTTTAGCAGTTTTGTCAGTATCCATCACTTATGCATCACCATCATAATATAGTTAGTTATATTTTCTGTTATTCTTTCTGTTAGTTTGTTAAGATTAGTTACTGAATGGCATTATGTTTGTTAGTCTCTCGCCAACTAGTATATATACTAGTATTACTTCAAGTGAAAGTTTAATGAATTTAGTTTTCCCATTCTTGCTTTCTTTCTTGTTTCTGATCTGAGAAGAAAGAATTTTACATGGTATCAGTTTGGGAAACTATCCTCTTTGAACTCCTCACTTCTGCTCCAACCTTCATTTCACTTCTTGAACCAAGCTCCATTCATGGCAAACACAACCACAGACCCCTCAAGCCCATATTTCATCCATCCGAGCGAAAATCTAGGTGTGTCAATCATCTCCTCCACTTTCTTAGGTCAGTCAAACTATCATACATGGTCCCGCAAAGTGCTCATGGCACTCGAGCTCAAGAACAAAGTCAAGTTCATCAACAGGTGCAATCCAGAAACCATATCCAACAAATTCAATGTTTGAGGCGTGGTCAAGATGCAACACTCTCGTGCTTTCTTGGATCACTCATTCTCTAAGCCAAGAAAACGGCCTTAGTATGCTATGGCGCACCACTGCTCTTGATGTCTGGAGCGCTCTCAAATCTTGCTATCATCAAGGTGATGACTATCGTACCTCATCTCTTCTTGAAGAATTTTACTCTCTCAAACAAGGAGATCGCTCCATTTCAACCTATTTCACTCACCTTTAGAGTGTTTAGAAGAATTGGAGACATTCCGCCCTATTCCACCTTGTGTCTGCAATGTTCCATGTTCTTGCACCCTTATCCCAACAATTCAACGTTACCATGATAAAGAATTTGTTATCAAGTTCATGAAGGGACTCAACGACCAATTCTCCAATGTCCAATCTCAGATTATGCTCCTAAAACCATTTCCAGACATTAACCAAGTTTTAGCCTTAGTTCTTCAACAAGAACGTGAACTCATTGGTGAACCACAACCCACCTTACTTGCATCCATCGATTTTTCATCTCGCAGCCGTGGCAAAGTCGTTCTCGAGGTGGCCGTACTCACTCCAGTCGTGGTAGACCATTTTGCACTTATTGCAACAGATTTGGTCATACCATTGACCAATGTTATAGCAAACATGGCAAACCTCCTCATATGCAAAACAATGCTGGATCAATGAACTTCATAGCCTCTGAAAATATTGGTGATTGAGGCTCTACGAGTCACTCTCAATCATCTCAGTCAAATCAGGAGAACTTAAGTGTATTCTTCACTAAGGAACAATAACAAAAACTTCTTGCTTTACTTCAACAATCAGAATCTCAGCCACAGCCTCACTCTATCAGTCACATTTTTGCAACCCAAACCCAAGATCATGCATCGAGTATATCTTGGTTTCTTGCTTGTAGTCTTTTACCTAGTTGCTGGATTTTGGATTCTGGTGCAACTGACCATACTTGCTCTTCATTGTCCAAATTTAGCAACTACAAGCATATTAAACCCATTGTGATTAACCTTCCCAATGGCAGCCAAATCACATCAAACATTTGTGGCAGTGTTTTCTTCTCCAAAGACCTATATATAACTAATGTTTAATACATTCCTCAGTTCACATTTAGTCTAATTTTTGTTTCCAAATTAATTGCATCTCTTCACTGCCAAGTAATGTTTTCTGACTTTGGTGTTGTAATACACGGCAAGCACTCTTTGAAGAAGATTGGAATTGCTGAATTAAGAGGTGCTTTATACACTTTGGACCACCAAGATTCTGTCACTCTACAAATTCCTTCTGTCAACAATTGCTCATTTCAGTTTACACATTCTGTCAATAAAGCCGATTTGTGGCATGTTAGACTAGGTCACCCATCGTACAATAAACTTCATGTCTTAGCCAACTCATTTCCTTATATCACATGTAAAAATCTCAATGTACATTGTTCAACTTGTCATTTAGCTAAGCAAAAGCACTTATCCTTTCCAAATAGCACATCTGTACCACATAATGCATTTGAACTCATTCACATGGACATATGGGGTCCATTTAACATACCTTCCATGCTTGGTCATGAATATTTTTTAACTGTAGTAGATGATAAATCCAAGTTCACTTGGGTATTTTTAATGAAAACAAAAGCTGAAACTCGACCCCTCATCCGAAACTTCAAACACCTAGCACAAACTCAATTTAACACAACAGTTAAAACCATTTGATCAAACAATGGCCAAGAATTCATTATGCCTCAATTCTATGTATCTCTAGGCATCATACACCAAAGAACATGTGCTGCAACTCCACAACAAACTGGTATAGTGGAACGTAAACATCAACATTTACTTACCATAGCTAGATCATTACTTTTTCACTCCAAACTCCCCTACATTTTTTGGAATTTTGCAATCTCACATGCAGCTTTTCTAATCAATAGATTACCATCTCACACATTAGACAACAAAACCCCATTTGAATGTTTACATCTCACAGCACCTGACCTCACTTCACTAAAAACCTTTGGTTCATTATGCTATGCATCAACTCTAGTATCACACAGAAAGAAATTTGACCCTAAAGCCAAACAATGCATCTATCTAGGACACCAAAAAGGCACAAAAGGATTTATCCTATTTGATTTACAATCTAGAGAAATTTCAGCTTCAAGACATGTCATATTCTATGAACATATATTTCCTTTTCACACAGCATCCTCAATCACTAACACACAGCATCTTATCACAACAGCACCAACTACACAATTTGATCCACAACCTTATCCCAATACACGCAATACTGAAACATATTCCCACCAACCACAAAACCATATAACAGAAATCACCCCATATGACCCACCACACATCAACACCTCACTAAATTACCAATCCACAATCACATCTGACAAATCAGTTTCAGCACCCACTCCATACACTTCCATACAACCAGAACCCGAGCACATACCAAATTCCCAAAATGATGCAATACCCTTAAAAAAGAATGACAGAATCCGAAGGCCACCATCATATTTGAAAGACTATCATTGTGCACTTCAATCCTCAAAAGTAGTTCCATCTTCATCAAACAATGCTTACCCTTTATCACATGTCCTTAGTTATGACAACCTTAGCCCTCACTAAAAATCTCTATCTCTAGCCTTAACATCCAACACAGAACCCCAAACATAGAAACAGGCTATAATTCATGATTATTAGAACAAAGCAATAAAGGATGAGTTGAATGCCCTTGAAGAGAACAACACTTGGGTCCTTACTAAATTGCCTGAAGGAAAGAAAGTTATAGGTTGCAAATGGGTTTACCAAGTCAAGCACAAAGCAGATGGTTCCATTGAAAGACACAAGGCCAAGTTAGTAGTAAAAGGCTTTACTCAAACAGAAGGGTTAGATTATCTGGAAACATTCAATCTTGTAGCAAAAATGACAACAATCAAACTAGTCCTAGCCTTAGCTGTAGCCAATGGATGGCATCTTAAGCAATTAGATGTCAACACTGCATTCCTCCGTGGTGACTTACATGAGGAAGTTTATATGGTACCACATTCAGGCCTCAATGCAGTAAAACCTGGCCAAGTGTGCTGATTACAGAGGTGCCTCCATGGCTTAAAATAGGCCAGCCAGCAATGGAATCATAAGCTCACTGAAGTCTTAATACAGTATGGCTATAAACAATCTATGGCTGATTACTCACTATTCACAAAGCATGCAAACAACAAGCTCACAATAATTCTAGTATATGTAGATGATTTACTTCTTACTGGTGATAATATTGAAGAAATTAATACTGCCAAAAGAACTTTGGATGTCAAGTTCAAAATCAAAGACTTGGGAGACTTAAAATTCATTCTTGGTATGGAAATAGCTAGATCTGACAAAGGCATTGCACTTTTCCAGAGAAAGTATGCATTAGAATTGATTCAAGATGTAGGTCTACTTGCCAGTAAACCAGTTTCCACTCCTCTTGATTATTCAATGAAACTGCAAAAATCTAGTTCCAAGCCTGTGACCAACCCATCTGCATATAGGAGACTTATTGGTGGACTTGTTTATCTTACCACTACCAGGCCAAATATATCATTCTGAGTTAGCCAACTCAGCCAATACCTATCTGAACTTATGGTAGAGCATAAACAAACTGCCCTCAGAATTCTCAGGTATCTCAAGGCTGCACCCGCACAAGGTTTATTCTTTCCTGCAACCTCTAACATCAAACTCACTAGATTCAGTGACTCCGACTGGGGCACATGTCCAGACAATAGGAGGTTTACATCTGGATTCTGTTTCTTCATAGAAAATGCACTAATTTCATGGAAATGCAAAAAACAACTGGTCACCTGATGCTCAGCTGAAGCTGAATATCGAGCCTTAGCTCTTGCAAGTTGTGAAGCCCAATGGCTGAAATTCCTGCTAAATGACCTCTACGTTCATCATCCAGCTCCCATTTCTATGTATTGTGACAATAAATTAGCCCTTCACATTGCCACAAATCCTATTTTCCATAAAAGGACCAAACATATAGAAATGGATTGCCATACTGTCATAGAAAAGATACAATCAGGACTGATTCATCTCCTATCCATTCCTACAAAGGACCAAATAGCAGATGTCTTCACTAAGTGTCTCGCAACCGATCCCTTCTCTAAGCTAGGCCTTATTGACTTATACTGGCCTGCTTGTCTTGTGAGCTGAGGGTTTGTCAGCATCCATCACCGATGCATCACCATCATAGTATAGTTAGTTATATTTTTTGTTATTCTTTCTATTAGTTTGTTAAGATTAGTTACTGAATGACATTATGTTTGTTAGTCTCCCGCCAACTAGTATATATACTAGTATTACTTCAAGTGAGAGTTTAATGAATTCAGTTTTCCCATTCTTGCTTCTGATCTGAGAAGAAAGAATTTTACAAGTTTAGCCTCAAATGTAAGTTGCATTTCAAAAAAGTCAAATCCCAAGTTTTCGCTTTTCACGTTCTAAAACAATTATTGAGTAAATATGATGTTCCTCTAATGAACAACTCAATGACTAGTTTTTGCGTGGAACTGTGAATGCAGATCTAATTCATTAATTATTTGCCCCACACTTTTAATGATACACCAAACTAACCATAAAATTGTATTTAATCAATAACCAATTGAAGACTTGACTTGGTACGTAGTAGGGACCCCTCTTTATATGATGATGACAATTTAATTAGAAATTCATGTCCATCACCAATGTTATATTAATTCGATCATCAATTTAGATTGGTGAGTGCAAGTAAAAGAATTGTGTTATTTTTATCACTCCAACACAATTCAAGAAATACCTTGGTATGTCACTTAAATATTAATTGAGAACAAAAGAAAAAATTTAGATCCATCATCCATTCAATCAATATTTAAAAGACATATAAGTATATCACTTTAAAAATATCTCTTAAACTGATATAAATGATACTTTTATGAACAAAACAAAATAGTGGAACATCTTTGCACTGGTAAATGCAGTTACCTACCTGCCATTTCCAACCCACACTAGTCTCAGATATAATTGTTTGACCATTAACTTTGCATGTGCTGTTTCCCCTGTAACCCACGACACCTGCATATATCTTACTAAGGATATCACTTCCATAAGAAGCTCCATCAATGCCTCCACAGACCACACTAACTGGATATCTTGGTGGCCGGTCGTATTGAGCCGCACTAGCATACATCGACTCCAGGTAGGATACCAAGTCATCAGTCTGGTTTAAGACACTGCACAAAAAAATGAAGTGACAATGTGAGTAATTTAATAGATTTTGATTCAAAAACTGTTTTCTATTCTGTAATTAATTAGAAAAATGTCACCTTTTTTAATTTTATTTTCAAAATTTCATGAAGAAAACAATGATGATACTTAAATAAAGCATTCCAAACATGGCCTAAGTTCTAACGATTAATCCATGAAAATTTTCATCGTAGTTTTACACTCTGAGCAAGTACACCCCAAATAAACAAAAGGGAGGGCGTAAAAATAGTGCTTGTACTGGCAAGTGTTGAATCTCTCGCTAAGAATGGAAAGACCGTTTGGCTGAGAGGCTAATCTGTGGATTTCAGACCAGGACTTTTGTATAGTTTGGTAGCATGTCTCACTTGCTTCCTGCATATCAATTCCTCATCAAGCCTCCTTTGTAAATATGCATTGATAAAAATAAAATATAAGAAAGATTAAAAACATGAAATTATGGTATATTACTCGAAAGTCTCTTGTGACTACAGAGAAGTAACCATCTTGTGGCGTGATATTATCAAAGTAGAGGATTGGAGCTGATGAAGCCAGGGCACCAATGGCAAGGTGAGGGTATTTGAGCCTGAACCATGTAGCAAGCACTGCATATATAACAAAGACATTTATATCAACATCTATATATTATAGGAATAAAATAGAAGTAACAATGCAAAAAGTGGGACACCAGGAAAGAGTGAAGACTATTTGAGGAACTAACTTCCGCCATATGACCCTCCAATTACAATCACTGGGGACCTTTTGGCTTTTAATGTCTTCTTTATATGTATGATGACTTCTGCATAGTCTGCTATGGCTTGAGCTGAGTTGAAATAACCAATAGTGCTTGCATTCTTCAGAGCTTCTTCCCTGGATCCAAATGGCACTGATTTCCCATAGTACCGGTGCTCATGAGAAAAAAGTAAGAGTAAGGAACTGCCTAACTCAATCCTTTGAATTAATTAGACCATGCATATTATTATCTTAGTAAAAGATATAAAAATGTTATAGAGTCATAAACTTTGTCAGAATTTTATCGGCTAATGTGATATGATTATTGACCCTTAGATGACTGTATAAACGAGTCATGCCAATTTATTTCAGGACAATATTTTGCCATATTTAAAAGGTGTAGTTCTATGGATTACCTCTATGTATACTATGAGAGCATTAAAGGAAGCAGCGTTATCAGTGAGAAATCCTATGCCTGCAGGGGAGCTGTCTATTGGTGCCTCTGCACCCAAGTAGGCAAATATTGGGGCACTAGAATTGGCGCCACCCCAGTACTTGAAATTGATGAGATATCTTTGTTGGAATGTTCTATAGCTTTGAGGCCTATAGTTGAAGTGATCAAGGGTCTGTTTGTAATAAAATGTTTGGACATCATCATCTAGCAGGGCTGCAGGATCATGAAAGGTTGTTTCCCATTCAGCGAGTGGACTCAACCTTGGAATCATCAAAGAGTGTGTTGCAGTGATCAGAATCATATAGATGCAACGTAGCCATTTGAAAGCGAATAAGGGGTGGTGTTGTTCCATTGCAGCAACCAAAGCAGGGGAATGTCTTTGAGGCTTCTTTTCTCAAGAGTGTTTTTATTTCTTTTTCATTCATAAATTTCGTACGCGTAGGGAGGCTTAATGATATTCTATTCACCTTTGTGTACAAAATACAACTACCGTCAATTGTTATAGGTGCTGGTATTTGAACATTAAAAGATAGATATTGTAAAGGGATACTTTTAAGAAAAAATATAAGAGTGAAAAAAGTATATATAATAACCACTAGTTACGTGGTTAAATTATGATGTCTAAATTTAAGGTCGAAATAATATTTCTGTATCCTTTGTTTACAAAATCACAAGATAATGGGTGTGTATTTCGCAGAGGAGAAAACACAAGTAATAATAATCTTATTGAACATATAATTCAGATCACATACTAGATTTGATAACCAATGCAACGAAACAACAAATCAAGATATAACATGAAAAAAAATTTAGAAATATATAACTTAAATTGATTTAGAAATTAAAATTTATATTTGGAACTCATTTAATATAAAAATAATTTCTTTCGTTGAATAAGCTATTCAATAAAGACAAAATGATCAATTACGTTACGTGATTGAATTACAATCAAATTAATTCATACGAAATCTTACAACTATTTATATGATTTATAAAATAAATTAAAAAAATCATAGAATTTATCAAAAAACAATTCTTAATTTTGAACACTTTAAACCAAAAAGTTGATCTATAAATTAAACTAATTTTTAATTTCAATCATTCCAATTACATTCTTTACTCATGACCACATATCCTGGAATGGAATGAGTGACAATTGGACCAGTTTTTTCACTGTGAAGCAACAATAAGGGGCCCCACGGCACCAGCTACTGGAGTCGGTTGTGATCGATGACAGTTTGACCTATTAAAACGCAGTCATGGAATTCATTATCTGAATTTTGATTTTTTCTTTTAGTTTCACATTACCATTTTATCCGTACATGTATAGATGTTCAAACAGTGAGGTATATTGACTTTGAGAATATCGAAATTGATTACTTAAAAGTTAAAACTCATACTCCTTGTAAGTTAATTATAACCTTGAAGGCTATTTTTTGACAAAACTAATTTGAAAATTGAAAACCCTTGCTTAAACATATAGTGTGTCTTTGATTCTGCTTTTATAAAATTGATTTTGAGATAAAATGATTTATGTTTGATAGTTTGATTTATAAATTGAGTTCGATAAAAATTAAAAGAGTAAAAATTTAGAAGCAACAACTTTTCACTCCTACAATTAATTTTGAACCCAAAATCAATTTTGAGATTGGATGCCAACTGAAAACCAAACGACATGAAAAATGACTCAAATCGATTTTACTCCTTCAAAATCGATTTTGACATGTCCAAACCAAGAGCGTATTTGGTTTGGGCGTTTTTCGTTTTCATTTTCGGGGAAAACAGGAAACACGGATAAAAATATGTTTGGTATGATTTTCTGAAAATATTTTCAGAAAATATTTCTCAAATTCATTGAAAATATGAAAACGCCATTTCCTCGTTTTTCATCGTTTTCAAGCAAGTGTGTTTACAGAGTTGAAAATGTTTTCAACCCAAAATGCGGTGGCATTTTTGCAATTTTTGAGTGGATCCGTTTCTTTCTTCAAAATACAATACAATCCACAGTACACAATTTGCACAAAGAGAGATGGTGAGAGTGAAACTCAAAGGGAAGGAGGCCACAACGATGACTGGCGGAGCAGGCGAAGGGTGTTGTGGCGGAGCTCACGGTGCGATCTGAAGCGGCAAAGCACGCGGTGCGATCTGAAGCGGCGGAGCTCGCGGTGTGATTTGAAGTGGTGGACCTTGCAATGATGGAAGTGTGCGGCAGTTGCTCGCAGCAGTTGTGGAGACGCTTGGTGGAGGATGCGCCGGCAGCAGTGATGAGGTGGGGGCTCAAGCGGAGCTTGTGGTAAGGTGGTCCTGGTGGGGCGGAGTTCGCGATGATGGAGACGCAGTGGCTTCGAAACAGTGGCACGATGATGTAGACAGAGTGCCTCCTCCTTTTTCAAAGTCTCCTGCTCTTGCTTGACTTCAATAGTTCAATTCCTTTTTTCTTTTCAATTTAGAGCATCTACGTTTGTTCATTGGCTGGGTATGCTCAAGAGAATTGGGCTATTTTGTTAATGTTAGGAATGGGTGGGTTTGGTTTTGGTTTTGCGTCTGATTTTGGTTGGAATGCCTGATTTTAATTATTATTATAGAGTTAATGATCAATTTAATCCCTCACATTTCATGTGTGAGTCAATTTAGTCCCTGATTTTTAAAATGAGTCAATTTGGTCCCTCACATTTGCAATTGTGAGTCATTTTCGTCCTTCCATCAACATCTTTTAAAAGTGATCCCATATGACAGAGGGAATAAAGTGACTCACAATTGCAAATGTGAGGGACTAAATTGACTCATTTTAAAAGTCAGGGACTAAATTGACTCATACGTAAAATGTGAGGGACTAAAGTGAGCATTAACTCTATTATTATATATCACACATGTATCATTTATGACTTATAATTTATTATTTTAAAGCAAAAATTTCTAGCAATTTTTTAAATAATCATTAAAATGATAATATTATGTTTAATTTTGTTGAGTAGATTGACCAATTTCAATAACAAATATAATACTATTATTTTAAATTTAATTTTAAAAATATATTTTGAAATTAGACAAACCAAATATATTTTTATTATTTTCACTTATTGAAAATAGGATCTGCTTTTATAAACCAAACACATTTCTTGCTTTTGAAAATTTGAAAGTAGAAATGCTTTTCAGAAAATGAAAACAGGAAATGAAAATAGAAAATATTTTCACAAACCAAACGCTACCCAAGTTTCCAAACATGCTGATAGTAGGCTGGCACATCGTTCTTGCATTATAAGATGGTTGTTTGTATTTACCTATAGAACTGTCTTTTTAGGGTAATAATCAGGAACCACTTTATACCTCTCCAATATAGGGCAACTTTTGTTAGTTTGCTATGAAGGTTTTGGCTAAAAACAATGAGGTTGAAGTTTTAGAGGATTTTGGAGTTTACATGTAACGCCCTAAGTTTTAATCCCTTAATACTCAAGCCGTGTTAAGGTTTGCCTTTAGTTATTATGTTCTACTCTCATAAATTTTTCTAATAAAATAAGTTATAAGAAAAATAACTGTAATAAATTTTTTTTAAGAAATAAACTAGAAGCCTTGTGCATAGATAAATCATATACAATAGTTATTTTGTGGTAGCTAACTGATACATTCACAAACACATACAAATCATACAACGTCTAAATAATATATATCATAAATACATAAATAAATCCTAATAATATGTTGTAAATAAGCAGCAAGAGCAATAAATATTTTTTGGCTAACATTGGTCCGGTAATCAATGAAGTATTTAAGCTTCCGATAGGATTTTATATATAACTCATAAATAATTCACCTGAACTAAAATATAATCCTAGTTATTCTCATTATTTGAAATAAAATCTGATCTACTTATTTTCCTTGAACGTACTCCTTCAAATTATCCTTAGTTACTTGCTCACTGTCTGGAGATGACACAACAAAAAAATGGGGTGAAAACTAGAAAGTTTCCAGTAAAATGCACATAAAAAGATGTCATCGAAATCATCTCCAACCACCTCGGTTTATGTTTCTAAAAACATTAACATACATTAAAATTTAATTAATAAGTTTGAAAAGTCTTTATCTAATGTAGATGTATCTTTTAAGATAGTTTTTCCTAGTATGGATATAATATTATCTTTCATGTATGCATGATAATATAAATGAATACATACACACATATAAAATCATATTTAGTCACCTAAAAGTATGTATTTTAGTCTTTTCCTTTCTCCTTCTTTATTCATCCCTTTCTTTATACATATATTTCTTTATATATCTCTTTCATTACACACATCTTTCTTTATTCACCTAGTTGGCCAATCAAAAGCTTATCGTCATCGACAAATACAATAGGGATAAACAAGGTATTAGAACAGTGATGATCACCTCTTTCTATTCAGGATTATTTCCAAATTAGTTAAATACCAACATGTTTAACATTTTATATCACATTAATGATTTATCAGTGGCGACAGAGTCTAGCTTCTTTAACATTTTATATTACACAAATACTTTATCAATGGGGACAATGTCTAATATCTTTTCATGTCATATTAATAATTCATCAGTAAGGATCGTGTCCTCATATATATAAATAACTTAATATTTTCTTTTAATATAGGTACTCATAATAAATTCAAGCATACATACATATCAATATTTAGCTTATAACATATGCACAGTTTTGTTACTGTTACATACAACATCATGCATCAATCCATAAAGTGCGAGAACCATATAGTCTCTCATTATAGAAATAATGCTAAATTACTATGCATACAATCCAACACCAAACATTTAATTACATGATCATGCTCATATTATAAGTAACATAATATCCTTTCCATAGATTTCATATAATGCAATTATTTTCGTAATCATAAACAATCATAGTCATCAAAATCATCATTATTTCATGTCAATCACACTTTTATAGGCTTGGTTATACAAAACACAACACTTAACACCACTTGCACTCATTTACTCCATTGATACAACAAAGACAGCAATTTTCCGGAAAGTTGGTCTCAAAAATTAAATCTAAAAATGTTAGTAAATGACATGATAAGTTCATTGGAAAAAAAACCAAGGATGTAGCTTAACATATTAAGATTCACGTGTAGAAAACTTAGGTAAAAGCTGAGATCTTAGATGGGATTATAAAATTGTATAAATTCAGTGCTCAAAACACATTTTTCAGTAGTATAGAATCAACTTCCTCAAATTTTAGACCATAGCAAAACATCCCAGAAATTTCCCTAAAAATATATAGGAAAACCTCAACAACACCATGTAAAAATTTTAACTTAAAATTACTTCATTGACAGGATAACAAAAATAAGAAAATTTATAGCTTGCTGAAACAGGTGTAAGGTGCTTACAGGGGTAGTTTCAGTTTTGCAATTTTTAAGGATAGTAAATAATTATCTTTGCTCTCATAAAAATTTGTGGAAGTAGTCCCACATGTTAGCTACATTCCATAAAAAAATTCAGCTCAAAATCTCATTTGCAAGTAAATTTAAAAAGTCATGCAAGTTTACTGTGAAGGCATAAAATTGAAATTTAGTAAGTCACACCATTTATCAAAATGATTTTAAGAGCTTTCTAATCAACACAATTTAAACCCAAATTAATTATAACTCAGGAAAAATATCAATCACTTTCATTCCAACACAGAATTTCTAGCCACACTTCATTCTAAAGTCGTAAATTACTCATTCCAAAATAGAAAATTCATCAACAGAAATTTCAGCAACATAGAAAATTTCATTGAATCCATTTAATGGCTAGAAAATTAAATAATGCAAGCATAAGCCCCTATCTCAAGTGATGAACTGTATGAGACTGAGTTTTTAGAGACTCCAACGAAAATCAAGCAAAAGTCCTCATCCTTGCTCCCTCCTTGTCCAAAAGCTTAAGGTTTATGTGTTTAAAGAGAAGTTTGAACCAAGATGGCAACTCAAATTCAAGGTGGTATTGACAATGGTAAAGGATGGAGAAGAAGTGGAGAATGATGATGTAGAAAATGAGACCTTGGAGAGGATGAAAATGGTGGAGAGACCGAAATTGCAATTGTAAAGAGGAGGAAGTAAGCTAACTTTTTCTTATATAGTGGGTATGGTTAGAGTTTTGTGTGCGTCTCTGTTTTTTTTTTTTTTTTTTGTAAATATAAACTATTATGTATATATATAATTTATTTATTATTATTGTTGTTGTTGTTATAATAATATTACATATATGAAAATTTATTTAATATAATATATAAAATAGCTATTACATTTTTTTCATTTCTAATTAATTCATGTACATAATATTATATATATATATATAAGATAGATGAATTCAAGTTTTGGATCCCTGATTTGCTTGTTAAATTACCTAAAAAATAGGGATTTGGAGAGAAATTATACCTTGTAGTTAGTATAATAATAATTTATAAGGATTTGTACATAAATCATATCTTGCTATTATCTAAAATTTAAATTTTACACACTCTCTTCTAATTTAAATATTAATTGATTGTTGGGTACTATGAATCATTTAAAATCTTATTTTCATTTTTAATTTTTGAAATAAAAAATTTAATAAATGTTTAAAATTATCTTTTTGTCCTTCATCTAATTGGATTGACTTTTCCTAATTAACTAAGCTTTTACTTATTTATTAGTTAATACTTAATTAATTTATTAATTCATTATTCTAATAACTCATAAAATAAGGTAATCAATATAAGAGAAAACTGGGGACTTTACATTATGTATTGATTTGGTATGTGTGCTTATAAATTATAACCGAATTAATGCTTGAATCTCCATAAGTATTTCTTTGCCTTAAATTTCAATTCGGGATAGAGCAACATTATTATTATTTTTTTTCAATTTTCTATGGTATTCTGCTGTACTGCTCTAAAAATACTGTTATTTGTATATTCAAATTTAATCCTCCATTGTTTTGTCCTAGTCAAATAATAATAACAGCAGCGATGATAATAAACGATGGCCACCAACATCATTATCATCATTTAGAGGTATAGAAGTGGCATACATAAAGTCATTGCAATCACACCACAGCTTGGAATTCTACTTGATTGTAGGGCTACTTTTCTTATGTTCCACGCATTTATGTAATTGCTTCGTAATCATAATCCTTTCCCATACCTTTCAGTAATGTGATAAAGAAACCCGAGTCTAAAAGTATGTTCTACCGAAGCTTCTCTTAAGCCCTAAGGCTGAGGAAAATATTCAAATAGATGTGGCAAATGAATCTTCTCGGCACATGTAGCACGCAATTGACAATGAATATTAGAAGTATAACTTTGCCAGGAAGCAGGACCGTGAGATTATAAGGCCTGGTTTTAATCTTCACTTTTCATTTTCAATTTTTTTGTTTTCAGGATTTTGGAAAAGGAAATGATAAAAACTATAATTTATAAAATTAAAATTAAAATTTATAGTTTTCAGATTTTTTAGTACTTTCTTCACAAAATCTGAAAATTTGAAAAAACTGAAAATGAAACCTAAAATCTCAAACCAAACAGGCCCTAATTTTGTTAGTTTGAGAAAAAAGTCACATTCGTTTTCTTGCAAAAAGCCTTAAAGTATTTTTTAAAGCCTTTAAGTCTCAATTTGACGGCTAGGTGTGTCTTTATAATGAATTTAAAAAAAATGGCTTCTAAATACTAAAAACAGACAGGATATTATTTGTAGATGATGTGAATTTAACGTACTGTGATTCGATTTATGGCCTAAAAGGATTATTGTATTCTGAACCACACCCAAAAAACAAAAACAGACTATGCAACGTATGTCAACAATCTAGACCCTCAAAAGATTAAAAAATATCTTACGGAGATGTTATTCAACGACTTGCATGAGAATATATGAAGAATGAGTGCAAATTTGTACAGAGATTCTTAGTCTTTGAACAAATATATAAACGTTTGGTTGACAAATATTTGCACATACTCTTTAGTCTTTGGAAAAACATATATATGTTTGGTTGACATATTTGGCAAAAGATAGTGCTGTAGATGCCTGACTTTAGAATTACGTTTGATAGATTCACTTCTGAGGTCTAAACGGTAGTTAAATCTACGCTAACTTATTTTTTTTTCCCCCAAATTCGATCTATTATCAAACTTATATGCCTTAAAAGAATGAATGCAAATATTTCCATTTCAATTTCAACCTTGTGATTCTATATAATATTCGTAACATAACGCAACTCTCACCCTTCCCGTATAAACCCCATCTCCGTTAAATCCCAACTCATTGCATTCATTACACAGGACTCCACCAGCAAATTGACACATTCCACCTCTATATTAGTAATACGCGCACAAAAGCGTAAAAAACCGAAGTAGGAAAACATATCAAGTCGCCACAGCACGGGCCACTAAACAAGAAATTCACCTTTAATTTATGAAAGGACCCTGGCATTTCATCTACGAGGAAAACTTGATTTTAAAAAATATATGATACAAGCCATGAAGATAACGTCAAAAATGAAATAATAAAACTATACTTATCATGATATGGACTAAAAACAATTGACAACATACTGAAGGGCCAAGAAGAGGGGAAACCCCACATGCATCATATGCATGCGACCACCAACAAAAATGTTAACCATGCAAGCACCAGTGGCTAGCACACACAAACAAGCACCAACACAACACACTCTAATTAGCCGCAGTAGTACACAATATACATCGCATACGAGGGCCACCCACCTCCGTTTTATCCTCATCATCATCACCACCACTATCATCTCCATAACCATTGTAATCATCATGAGTGACTTCAGTCTCTTTCTTGCTACTACTAGTGTAGGAGGAATCCATAAGACAAGTTGTGTGATAAGCATGACAGCAAAAGAAAACAACGACTGATACATTCTGTATAGAGAACGGGTCAAAACATATACAACATCTTCCACCTCCTCTAGTCTTTGACTTCATTTCCATTGTTCTCAAACTAGGGGATTTCCCAAACACTTCCGAAGCATTAGTATCACTCCTTTTAGCTCGTAGTTCATCTTCTTCACTAGTTAGACAAATCCCTTGCTTTGCCTCTTTGTAATACTTAATTAAGAGGTTGACACAGTCCGCCTATTTTAATGTGAGAAAATCAGCAAGATACTAACTGCATCAAATTAATGAGACTAGTTTTTTCCTTTTACTAAAGAAGGGGTGGGGGAGTAAAGCACCTTGAGGATATCATTGCACCCATGTCTAAGTGATGTTTCAGTCCTGTAATCAGTGATAATTTTGACCAGCCGATCTCTTAGCCTACAGAAAAGAAAACAGATAAATCACACTTGGTGAAAATCATAATGCTACTGTACTAAATGTAGCCAGAATGGGAAGCCATGATGATCCAAGAATCTGGGCAATCAGTTAAAAGTTAAAACATGAACCACAGTAAACAAAACCAGAAATAGATAGATGGACATCATCTACTTAAATGCAACCCACAACCTAAATACTGTATTGCTTATGATTAGATATTGTAATTCTAATTGCTAATAAGTCACATTTATTGCTTACCGCGGTATTTCCATCCCATTGGGAACCTTGTTTACAATGTAGAGGGGATCAAGGTTTCCAACTGTGTGCTCCAATAGTATGCCCACCTATCAATAACAAGAACCAGGATGAGAAAGAACTGGTACACAAAATACGCCAATATTGGGCATGCTTGCTTGTGTTTTCAGTTTTCCCCCCTCTTCTAAAATAGATTTGTAAATTCCATCAATAAAACATAGTTTCTGAACATATTTGGGGACAACTGTTTTTTTTGGATAAAATATTTGGGGAAAATTGTGAATACCAGGCGCCACCGGAAAGACTTTTAACTCATCTAACCCCAGAAATAAGTAGTGTAAGAAATGGTGAGACAAGAGGTGCCGAGGGCAATAAAATACACCAGACCCAAGACAACAAAAATATAGAAGAGCAGTTAGACTTTCAGACATTGTAATGCTAGAGCAGGAGGACAAGTTTTAAGATAACAAAGATAGCATAGATGAGTGGGCCAGTGACAGAAATTAAAAGATGAGTGGCCCAGCAATGAGACATTGGAAAATGACGGTAGAAATGCACAGGAAGATGGACTGTTCAAAATGATCAAGACATTTACAAAAAAATGCCACCATAATTTTGGAAAAATATAAAGAAATAGAAAATAAAGTCCATGAACGTCTAAAAGATGTGTTTTGGCTTCAGGTCAGCTGATCTGCTACAACCAGTCTCTAAAATAACGATAAGAGCAGGCCCCTAGACAGTTTTCTTTCTTCAAAAAACAAAAATGTGTTCTCAAAACAAGTAATCAACAGGCCTGAATATTAAATATACAATTTAACTATCAAGATATACCATTTCAGGTTTGTTAAGGCATTGCTTGATTAGTTCTTCCCAAAGTTCATCATCATGCTGCATGGTAACAAACTCCACAGCCTGCACAAAATTATGACCACTTCAAACTCAACATAAAATGCAAGAAGTTCTGTTAGAAGATTTAGATACAGCTTGTAACTAAAAGCCGCTTCTGATTGAAAAAATGAATACCTCCTCTATGTCCCCTAGTTTATTTACAATAACAGCTAAGGCCTGTTTTGAGTTTCCCATCCTTCCTAGGATGAAGACTTGCTCTCTCATCAGATCTTTCCTAGTGCAAATTTCATAAGCCTGAAAAACAATTTTGAGAATTTGGTTCACTAGCTTGCAAATATGTAACTGTCAGTCATTGGTCGATCTCAAACCTTCTCAAGGGTATAGTGTTGACTGCTTCGAAGAAAAGGTAGCAGCATCTTCGGGTCATAGTCTGCATAGAGTTCTACCTATGCAGTGAAAAAAAACAAAGAAAGAAAAGAAGATGATATCAGCAGAAGAAAAAAGAGGGCATTTAACTGCAGGAAGCACATACAAGCCACTTTTCATGTTTAGTTTCAGAAGACAGAAGACAGACATTGTAATTCTCAGACAAAAAATTAAGGCAAAAAATGGAAGAAGAGTATAGAACTGAGCACTAATAGGGCATCAAAGCCTGCAATGAACAATGATGCCCCAAGATCGACAAAGAAATGCATCAGTAAAGCAAACCCACAAACAAACACAAACACACACACACACACACATCAAAATCAGGTTATGATAGAAATCCAGAGAGTAAATGGGCCTTAATGAATCAGAAACTTTGTCGTTGACAGACAAGAGTATTAATAAAATGGTTACTAGGGGCAGATGATTCGATGTAGAGGTCATTAAAAGGCTGAAGAAACTCTTTTCTGAAGAATGCAAATTAAAGACTTGTAGTCAATACCTCAAAGCAAGACTGCAAAGTAGTATGCACATAATAAAGTATCTAAAAATTTACTTTTTAGTCAATCAATGGGTCTTATATTTCCTTTCCATCCTTTTATGTCATTTGTGCTGGAACATAACCAGAGTTGTTCCTTAATAAGGACAGTACTTTATTTTCTATCAGAAAAACAAGGCAGCTACTACTTTGGGCTTGCTGGAGTCCCACATTGTTAAGGTACAGTCAAGATAGTTTTTATAAGAGTTTGGGCAACCCTCCTCCTATGAGCTAGCTTTTAGGGTGGAGTTAGGCTCACTCAATTCTAATAGGGACGAACATGTGACAGCAATCAGATGACTTTCATCAAATCAAAATATAAATATAGTATTGAACTACACCTAAGAATCAACATGAAGGAAGCTTGCAAAGGTTAAATGAAAGAAACAATGCCTACCTGCAAATCATGAAAGTCCTTCCCAGCATGTGGATTTACTTCGAATAAGGCATGGAGATATAAATGCAAGAAATATCTGCAGTCACACTTATTATCAGCACTTTGAAGTTGCTTCACAACTTCAGGAGGGCTTATTAAGTCCCTATTTTGGATTAATAGAGGAACAGCACGTTTGCAATCAAGCATCATCAGTTGGACAACCTGAACATGTACAGGTTAGATCAATAAGATTATAGTGATCGAATAGACAACTCTATAAAGATACAATAAATTGTTAACAAAGGTGAAGGTTATAAGGGTCATTCGGTAGTTGTAGTATTAGAATAAATAAAGGCATGGGATCAGCTTCAGTATTTTAGTTATTTTGTAGCCATAGTATAAATAAATAGAGGAATTAGTATGAGTTCACGGATCACAAGTCACAAAGTCCTGATTAATAACTAATCAGTAACATATTATGAACACTCTTCGTCTCACGTCTCTATTTTCCTCTCCCCAAAAACTTCAGTTTTTCCAACAAAAGTGGCAACAAGTACAAACAGAGCATCAATTCACAACCTCACATGAAATTTCAAGAAGAAAATACAATAAATTTTTCTACTCTGCAAATAACTCTCAGAACATTCAAATATTAATAAACCGATTCAAGATATCTGGGATGGGTCAAGGGACTTTGCTTGTTCATCCATTTATTATGTATTCTTTTTTTTTTTTTTTTTTGGCAAACCATTTATTATGCATTCAATAAATGTAAGAGGTGAGTATGTGACAACATGAATAATCGGTTCCTAAATTATTATACCAAACAACAGCAGCAACAACAACAACTAAGCCTTGTCGTAATACCTCAGGGACATGTGTCCACAGACAAGTTCGGTACGGCCTTAGGGTCCCCCGAGACCCATCTGCATTGCCAGTAAAGCCCCTGATGCATGAAAGGTCAAGATATGTAGAAGCTGGTGAATTGTCACCGCTATAACAGTCCAAGACCGCAATAGTGGTCACAGTGTGGGATGAGCAGTTTTTGGTGTTCTGTCAACCATTATAACGGTAATGTGTTTGCCGTTGGGGGGCACCTGGGCCTCCTGACAGCTATAACGGCAGTGCCCCTGATCCCGTGAACTGTGCAAAATGTCACCGTTTCACTTATGTGAACTCCCATCCTTTTAAATACCCCCATTTCGGGATTTTTCTCCCCCAATCCAAAACTTAACAGCCCCAAACATATTTTCTTCCTTTTCTCTCAATCCCACTTCAAAACTTTCTCCTCCAAGATCAAAGGTAAGAGATTGTCGTTGGTTTATGTTAGATTCTTCCATCGTCTTTCTCCCCTATGTTATGGGTGTCTTTATTTCTCATGGTCGTAAAGTGGGGGTGCTCCCCCAATGTTGTTAGAGTTAGATTAGAACTATCTAGAGGTTGTTAGATTAATCTAAAGTTTGTGGTTGTTACGGCAGATGTTGGTGCCATCCCTCCTCCCCAGAGCTCCATTGGTGTTGACACCATCCTTTCCTCCCCTTCAGGTGAGTGGGTTCGAATCCTGTGATCTTTATATTGATCCTTGGAGTTATTTTCTTTAGAGTTTGGTATGAATACATGATTTAGAGACCATTTCAAAGAAACTAGAGATTATTATTGATTTTATCAAGTTTATGAAAATTATGATTTCCAAAAGAGCATGGAAGAGATGCTTTAATGCAAACTTATGGGACTATTATTGTTAAAATGATTTTTATGAAGACTTGGAGTATTGATATGAACATCTAGAGAATTTATGACTCCCATAATGATTTCTAGAGTATTATATTTTAGTATAATAGAGCTTTGAATTCAGAGTAGAGCTCAGTGCGGAGATTAGAGAAGATAATTAGTTTTTATGATTTAGAGACTAGATGGTAGCTACAGAGAAACAGACAGTGAGTTAACGGCTGAAAACTTATCGTTAACCTTGGTACCAAATTATCCTTATGGACAATCTCACAAAGCTGAGATGGAACCTAACTAGATGTCCAATTTAGGTTATTAAAGAATCAGAAATCAGAAAATTTGTTATGTCACGTATCGCACATAACCAAAGATCCCTATTTCTCTATTAGGGTACTGTTAATTATATTTTCAGAGATTATGGATTTTAGAGCTAGTGTGTATGTATATATGAAAAGGATTTCCGAGCAATTGCATTTGTTGAGTTTTTATGACTATATATGGATACTCTTGTTGTTGTCCCATGAGAAGGTTACAATTTAGGGCCTGCTCACTGAGTTTTAGATGAAAATCACTCCTTTCCCTTTTTCCATGTACAGATACAATAGCTGCTGCGAGTTCTTTTCAACCACCTCCTCCCCAGCAGTAGATGTAGTTTCAGTGAGTGAACTATTCTTTTGCTATCGATATAGAGTGCTCCAGTGTCATTGTAGACAAGGTCCCGGACCATGGAGACATTCTTTCGCATTTTGCACTATGATTCAGATTATTTTGTATTTACATTATTATAGTTTTCATGGTATATTTTGTATAGAAAGCAACTCAATACCTTTTGTATTACAGAGATATATTTAGAGTTGTTTATAAAATGATTAATTATGATGACCTTATTTTAGAGAAAAAGAGATTTATATTAGCGATGGAAGTGAGATTTAAATTGTTTTCATGCTTAACTATGGATATAGAGAGACTCAGATGTCACAATGCTTACATGCGGATTGGATTCCTCACGTGCCGTTCACGTTCCCAAGTCGGGTCCTAACACTTGTCCCACTAAGTGAGTCAGCTACATGGATCAAGTGACTCCATATAAATCCATCATATATCATATCATATTCATATTAAATCCATTAACATTTAAATCCCTCCTGATTATTTCCCCTATAGTTTTACCGTCTCCCTCTACCTCTATTTACGATAATATTCTTCATTTGACCCACTCTCCTTATTTGGGTCTTTACAAGTCTCCTTCAAATATGTCCAAATCACCCAAGGCGAGATTTTACCATCTTCTCTATGATAGGCACCACTCCAATTTTCTCTCTAATGCATTCATGCCTTCCTAAAATACTCTACCAAAACTTGTAAAAGATTCTTCAGGTGTGTTGATGCGTGAAAATGAAATGTCAAAGGAGACATGGAATACATTTTGCACATCAATTGATGCTGTAAAATTCCAGGATAAATTCCATTGCTACAAATTACAATCATACCTTTTCACGTATAGCATCGTATAGGTTATGTTTATCGATGAAGTCAAATACTTCTGGCTTCATAAGCTGAAAGTTTCAATAGAAAAGGGGGGAGGAGGTAAATAAATAGTTAAAACAAAATTGATTAAAAAAAAAAAAGACTAGTATCAAAGCATTTTAATGACTTGCAATCAATTGTTCCCTGAACACAAGAAAAATTTAGACGACCTACATCAGCATACAAGGCGAAGGCTTTCTTATTCTGCCCATCAATTACATACAACTCTGCTAATGCCTGACGTAAAAAAGGAACACATTAATACAAACAAGCTGGTTACAAAATTCAAAATGCAAATATAATTAGTCAAACTAACCTCCTTGAGTGGTTCAGTCATGGATGAAGTATTAAGCTGAGGTTCAATAGCTGAAATAACAGGTAAGGAAGAATAAATTACAGGTGGCCAGGATTTGATAGTGGATAAGAGATCCTTATGGAAGGAAGGATTTGTAGCCAAGGCAACTAGAGCAACCTGCAGAACCAAATGCAGAATAAAATCAATAAATCCTATGTCAGTTGATTAAAGATACTATGAACACATTACTTTATAAAGACTATAACCTCATAAGCAGTATCACGCAATCTAGGGTTTTCTGTTGGCATGTAAGGAACCAAAACAGGGAGTTGGCGAAGCTGTGCAAAGTGGAACACCCATCTGTTGTTCACTGACACTTGATTATCAATCAAGAACTGTACACCTGACTAACAACTAATGGTATGTGGTTCTGTTACCTTTCCCATGCTGAGGCTGATCCCCGAAGCAACTTGGGACACAAAGAAGCTGCTTCTGCATATTTTCTTTCCACGATCAAATGATCAAGATATCTGGTTCCCACCTGCAAAAATGTAAATCTCAGTTATACTGAAATGGAGAAGTTCATCTAGAATATATATATATATATATATATATACACAGACTGATTCTAGTGAGAGGAGTGGTTTATTATGAGATTGAGAGAAACAAATCTAGACTATATAAACCATGCATGGATGGTTAGGCTTGAAAGTTATTTATGATAATTAATGATCACGTGATCATTTAAAACTGTCACATGATTTTATGTAACGAACCATATTTGCTCCTCTTATTCTCATAATAAACCACCCCTCACTTGAGCCATTCTCTTATGTAAAAGAGGGAGAGGGGGTGTAACGGGGGGAAAAAAAAAAGAGGGGCAGTTTTGTAATTTTATTTCCCAATCTTTTTAAAACAAAAAAAATGTTAAAAGGAGGGGAAAGGTGGCTTCAAGTCACCAAAACCAACCCCCCCCCCCCCCAAAAAAAAAAAGAAAACTCACATCTCATGTTCTCTCTTCTTCTACCATAATCATTCAACAAAATCCATTCTTATCTCATTTGCCATCAAATCCTTCAACCCTTTAGCTTCCAAAACTTGAGGTAAGTCTCCAATGTCATTCTTACTTCCTTTTTTGGTTACTCTAGGGTATATCTTAAAAGTAGTGAGCTCTCAAAAATGGTGGATAGATCTATGTTCGATATTTTGAGTATAAATCTAGTAGGTTAGAAGCTCTAATATTAATAGGTTATAGTGGGTAGAGTCAAGACTTGATTTTTCTCTAATCCTTAGGAACCCTAAGTTCCATAAATTGGGGATTTTATTCAGTAGGCTCTCTAATTGATAGATTGTTTTGAAATAAATTATTTAAACTTGTCAAAATGCTTATGTTTGCTAGAATTTGTTGACACGGAGTGAGCTACTCCCTCTGGAGCTATTAGGGAGCGGCCCAATTGATCCCATTTGTACATTGAGTGACTATTTACATAATGGTGGTGTTCTAAATTATTTTTATGGGAGAAGCTAGCTTATTAGATTTGATAAAAATTTTATTCTAAGCTACTTGGATTATTTGGTTAGTTTGATTAGTTAATTTTCTTAAGTATGATGGTTATTAAATATGACTTGATGATTCGATTGAAATTATTGCTAGCTTTCTTTGTTGATTTTATAACGCCATGATTTTGCTATATGTTATTTCAATGTGCATTGGAAAAGTTTATGATATTTGATACTTGTAAGGTCAGATTAATATGAAGATTGAACTTTAGAATTGTAAATTGTGTTTGATAAAAATTTATTTAAGAAAACCATAATGGGTTCTAAGATGGAATGACCGCTCGCCATAGCTAAAAGAAATAATGGCAATACCGCTTGCCGTAGCGAAGAAATATAACGGCATTACCGCTCGCCATAGCAAAGAGATATAATAGCAAAACCGCTTGCTATAGTGAAGAGATATAATAACATTACTACTTGCCGTAGTGAAGATAAAATTTAAAAGAATCTTATTTGAGACATCACAAACCTTGTGACTAACGGGTTAAGATCACTCCCCAAATAAAATTTGTGCTTCTTGTGTAACTCTCATGAATAATTGAGTATTTGATGTTGAAGCTGATTTAATGTGAGAATGGAATTGTTGAAAATAGTGAGAAAATGTATTTAGTAACTATTTTTGAGATTATACTTAGAAATGAAATTTCGAAGGGTACTTCTTTTAAAACTATAGAAGAAATATGGAAAGCATGGACTATTATTTTTATTAATGGCTTTTAGAAATATGTCTGATTTACAGGATACATTGTTTCATTTTAAATGCTCGTGAATAATTGGTTTCTCCTTCTTGTCCACTTTGTTTATAATCCTCACTGGATCTGTTTGACTCACCCCCTCCCTTTTCCTCCAGATTTTCAGGTAGCTTCTTGTGTAACCCTCATGAATAATTGAGTATTTGATGTTGAAGCTGATTTAATGTGAGAAAGGAATTGTTGAAAATAGGGAGAAAATGTATTTAGTAACTATTTTTGAGATTATATTTAGAAATGAAATTTCGACAGGTACTTCTTTTAAAACTATAGAAGAAATATGGAAAGCATGGACTATTATTTTTATTAATGGCTTTTAGAAATATGTATGATTTACAGGATACATTGTTTCATTTTAAATGCTCGTGCATAATTGGTTTCTCCTTCTTGTCCACTTTATTTATAATCCTCACTGGATCTGATTGACTCACCCCCTCCCTTTTCCTCCAAATTTTCAGGTAGCTGTGTAGCAAGTTCCTGGGATTGTTGTTTGCCCAGGATATTCTTTTGGGTAGGTCTCTGTTGTCAATTGAGGCTTTTTGGCTGTTGACTCTAATATTTTGCCGCTATAGGACATAGGTTAGGTATTTTGATTTATATGTATGAACAAGAGTTTAAACATGATCTTTTGTATAACTAGTCCTTAGTATATGTCTATAACTGGAAATATTGGAATGTACTGGCTGTTGAATTTGGATTATGACATTGCATTGTGCAACAGGTTAACTTGATATGTGGATTGTTCAATTTTTAGGGGAAGTTCTGCTCGATTTCCAGTAGTCAAAGCATTAAGTTTGTAATTTAATTTAGTCGGATCATATCTTTAGACTTGCCTGGGTAGGTGAGTTCATCTAGCCGATCACTTGGGTCGTGACAGGGGGGTCCGTTGATACTAGTGTAATACTTGACACCCTTACACGATAACTTTTTATTGAATACAGTTTTTATCGACCAAACCATTTAATTATAGAGTTTAATTTTGATGTACTGACAGTGTAAACTGTTTTAATTTGAATGGATTTTCAAGTAGTGGGTATGAAAGTCAACAATTATGGCTGATGTAACACTACATAATTGGATAACTTTTACACTGGCAGTACATAGAAATTGAATTGTTAATTACAACTACATAACATGTTGATTGTCTTTATCAAATTTTAAAATAATTGGACATTGCCATGGCGCCCTCCGGGCTTTGCCATGACAGACATCTATAAGGATGTGATCAAATAGTTCTTATTTGCACACGTTTATGAAATATTTATTATGTTGATTTAGATATGTATAAAATTTATTAAACAATTTTAATTTTATAGAAATTATTTATAAAATATGAACTTTCAATTCAACAATGAGTTTTGTTTGAAAAAAAAAAAAACTCTTCTATAAAAAGTTATCGAGGGTGTGTGCATGTCTGTGTGCGTGTGAAATTGGTTTTGATTAGATCAAATTCAAAATTTATATTAAGCTGATACAATCCAAATTGATATCAATTACATTGTTTGTATTAGTTGGTTTTTCTACTCAAAATTAATATAAATGAAGCACAAATACTCATAAATCAAATCTTTTTTTCCAACAAAATATTATGTCACTTGAACAGTTTGTTTATGGGTAGGTTCTAAGTGGGCCGAACCACTGTCAAGACCAGAGTTTTGTATACCAAATCGAAATTTTTTTTAACAAAAAAAAAATAGTAATCAAAATACACTAGATAATTTTGGCCTCCTTGTCAAATTACAGAGTAGATTTTAAGCAGGGTGTATTTTAGATAGATATTTTAAACAATAGGCCATTCTCTTCTAACGGTATTTGACAATATATATTACTAAAATGTAAGGTTCTGAAACAATTTATATAAATATGGGATTTTAAGAGAATTCGCCACAGGTGGTGGTAGAATGTCAAAAAGAAATTGAAAAAAAAAAATCGTTGAACTTTTTTAGGTGATTATATAACCTTTTAATAACTTATGATTTTGACCATCCATGCATGGTTTAATAGCCAATATTTAATCCTCCTACCTCATAAAAATAACCCTCTCACTTGATGCAAATGTGTGTTTGTGTGCGTAAAGAAATATTATAAACAACATAATAATAAAATCTCAGGAAGGAAGTTATACAAGAAAAAGGAGATGATTAGGCTTCAAAAATGATCAAATCAATTTGAAAATAGATAACACTATGGAATTCATTTCTTTTCCCTTTGAGCTTGCATCCAGTGCCAAATATTACACAGATTTATTGAAAATGAGAACAAAATAGTCGAGGAGCCTTCACAAACATGCAATCAACAAAGTCAGACACTTCCATAGGCATACATGGATAGCCTTACTTCACTATTATATGCTACACAGACACACACTTACCTCATCAAGTAGTTCACTACGGCCCTGACCAGATTCAACCGCAGCCAAAGCTTTTTCATGCCACCCGTGTTGAAGAAGCCAAGCAATATGATCTTCAGTATCCCTGATAACTAAAATTCATTAATATCTCCCCTGGTTTAAATTTTTTATTTCCAATTGTATACCAACTTATAAATATAGCATAGCATTTAAGACATAGTAAAAAAAGTCCACTAACACATTTGAGCAAGAAGCTTAAAGTAAACAACAGCCGTCATTTATTTCAATTTATTTGTTCTAGTCCCTTGAGGACAATGGTAATGAGTGATCTCCTAACAAAGGGAAAAAATGTTGAAGGATCTGGCATATGGGAGAGGCATTGCCCTTTTTCTGTAGTTAAGTTGAGGCATCTGAATTTCTTGGATAGAATAAGTAACAACTAACAGCTCCTTAGATTATCATTCTATGATATTTGAAAGAAAATGCAAAGAAAAGACAAGATCATGTATAAAATGTACAACATTGATCACTAAACCAGACCACCACATTGTAAATTCTTCCATGTCATGCGGTCAGCTGGAAGGAAAGATTATTTATTTATTTATTTTTTTAATCTCCTAACCCAAAAATTAAAAAATAAAATAAAATAAACTTTCAGAAGGATAAATTCATAAAGAACATAACATCCTTCGTTTTCTCCCTTTTATCTTTTTTGGTGATGAGTCAACATAAATGCATCAATCATGTAAAACAATGCAATAAGATCAAGAAGGCGACATAAACCTTGGCTTTGCAATAACTACATCCTTTGGGGATACAATATAGTAAAGCGGTTCATCACCTGCAGCCCACTGACCACCAGCATAACTGCTGCCTACATGTGAATTAAAAAGTAACTATCATTATGCTGCAGCAGCCAGACCAGACCTTTCCATACACAAAACATGAACAAAACTTGAAAAAAGATAACCTGAGAAGGGAGCATGAGCAAGAGAATAGTCCTTTGCCTTGTAATGCTCAAAGCCATGTACTGGTAGAGCATCTGTTGAAAGTTCATCATTGTTCCATGTTACTATTCGTACTTCTGGTCTTTGTGCATTGCCCTATTCAAAATTACATTTATTCACCTTAGGAAAAAAGCAATTAACAATATAATTTCATTTCATCAAATAATATGTGCAAGGAAGATAAATGCCTGCCGTGAAGGAGCAGTGCTACTAAAATCCTTTTCTCCATCTTCTTCTCCGGGAATATAAGCCAGAACAACCAAAGCATCACCAAAGGGGGCAATTCCTGAGATGAAATAGCTAGTTTGAAACGATGCCACAATATCCACCTGGGTCATACCAGACAAAGGAACTTGCCTGAATGTCCCATTGGCTGCTTGGTGGCAGTTTGTCCTTATTGAAGCTATTTTGACAGATGCCCCCCAACCAATAACTAAAAGGGTGTCATCCTACAAAACACGGCAACAAAAATCTTACTAAGAAATGGTTTTGCATCATTTTCAAAGACTTGTAAAAACAAAAATTCAATTCAATTATAGCAGTGGAAACTGCCTTTCAAATAGAAATAACATAACAAAATAGGGTAGCAAGCCTAACTACATATTAGACTAACCTGCCAAACGAGGTGAGGAAGCAAAAGCTCGGGCCGTGGGCTACCTCGTGGCCTTTCAATAAAGGTCACACGCTGGTCATTGGCGGTATCATAAACCTTCACTCCTGCATCATTTGCCCAAGCAACAAGACTTGTTCTCCACTTCACTGCATGTATTGGACCTTCGCCGGAGTGCAAAACCTTTTTTTTTATTTTTAAGAGAATGTGATATCATTATAGTTCATAAGACACACACACACAAAAACAAGAGAAAAAAAGTTACCACTAAACAAGCTGTAAGGTAAAGGCTACAATTCAGGGATGCTTCAAAATAGTCGATGTACCCGTACACTATTGTGTGATAACTGTAGACACTCCTAATTATATTTTACATATTTTTAATTTGATTTATGTTAAATATCGTACTCATGTCATACCCGATACTCCCATCAATATCATGGAGTGGAAAATAGGCTATAGATAAGAAGAATCTTACAAACCTGGTCACGATAGCCTAACCATTTCTTCGAATTCATATACAAATTCCCTGCTAAACCACCAGCAACAAATCTCCTAGAAGTGTTCCTCGCGTAATCAGGGTCTAATGCAATGGCCTTCATGGGACGATGATACTCGAATTTCAATTTCTCACCGGAGAAAAGACCGCTTATTACAACGGATCCATCGTCGGAACAGCTTCCAATGTATTCACCCTCTAAATCAAAGCTAAGGTCGTTCACAACAGCTGCATGAGCACGGAACTCCTTCACCTGCAATCACATGAGACTCAGTATAAAAGACAATAGGAAATAGCTACAGCTACGATCGGAACAACAATTGATGCAAATTCAAGCAAAAGAAAAAAAAAATTGATGCATATAAAAATCGACGATTAGTTAGCGAGCGCGACACCTGATTGCCGAGAAAATCGAGGATGTGAACGACGCCGTCGTGAGTGCCGAGCGCGATCATGCGTTCGGCGACGGCGATGCAAGAAGCTCCGTCGCTCGCTAGAAGCGAAGGTATGCTTCCTCCCATTCTCTGGTACTTGAGCCTTGGCTCCTCTTCCTCTTCTTCATCTTCTTCTTCTTCCTCCTCTTCTTCTTCTTCGTCTTCTCTCTCATCGTCTGCTTCGACGCCGTTCTGTGACGGAACCGGAGCCATTCGAATGGTTACCGCCGGCGAGACAAACGGAACAGAGATCTGTTTGGATGCTGAGAAATTCTCTTCTCTTCTTTTTTTTAATTTTTATTTTTATTTTTTGGTTTAATTGTGTCTCGTTTTGGTTGGAGTTAGAATTTGGGCTGTCGTTTATGCGTTGGGGGGCGAGGGTGAGGGTGAGGGTGAGGGTGAGGGTTTTGGTTTGGCTATAATTAAGAAAAGTAATGGGGTAGACGACAATAACAACAGTATGGGGTAGGGGTAATGAAGGTTGATTATTGAATGCGATTGATGAGGTGTAATAACTAATAATGACACCTGGAAGTGAGGGAAGTGGGTTAAGTAGAGCATACGTTGGCTTTGGCTGTTAGCGTTGGTGCGAGTTTTTATTCACTTGTGGCGCTCTAGTATTCCCTCGCGGGTTGCAGTGTAGCAGTGAGAGCTTAAGACTCACTCGTCCAAGGAAACAAAGCACGGTGTCGTGTTGCTAACGGACGCAAGAGCTAATATGGATGCGCTTCTATAGGATTTGGGAGCTTCAAAATCTTTTTTTTCACTCAAAAAATTATTTATTATATATTTAAATAATTTTTGAAAGATAATGAGAATTTTAAAAATATCAGGTTTTAAAAAAATAGTTTTTCAAAAATATTAATTTTTAAACTTTTCAATTAAATATAAAATTTAAGCTTCACGATCATCTTTTTAAAAATCTAAAACAAATACATCCTAAATTACAATGAAACTCTTCACAAGAAAAAAAAAAAAAAACCAATCCTATGTGGTTCCAATAATATTTAGAACCACACAGTGACAATTTCACTTATTCATAATTGAATCCAATGGTTGAAATTGATTGCAATTAAGATATATATTTATATTTTAATATTAATAAAAATATTATGATAAAGAATTTGTCAATTTTATCATCATTCATTCCCTCACCCACCCACCACCTTCCATAAAATAGTGCTGCCACCACCATCCCTTCCTCAAAACCAAGGCCTCTGCCGCCACTATCCCTCCTCAAAATGAGTACTGCTACCACCACTCTGTAATACCTTAGGTCCATGTGTCTCAAAATAAGTCTATTACTTAGAGTCCCCCGAGACCCACCTGTGTTGCAAAAAGGGCCCAAAATGCAAAAGGATAGCAAAATATGCAGGTCAGGTGTTTTCTAACAACAACTTAACCAAACGAGACTTGTGAGCTTACCAAGAGAGACTTATGAGCTCGCCATGCAAAGCCTTTTCTTTTGGAATGGTTCTAAAACTTGGTGAACTCACCTAGCAAGCTCTCCTGAAACAACACAGTTTTTAATTAAGGGACCCCTACCTTATAAATACCCTTCCTACTCGTTTTCTCACCCCCATTCCATTGAGCTCCCTTGGTGTTGACACTCATTGTTCCTTCCTTCCAAATGAGTGAATTCAATCATGTGATCTTTATTTTAGTCATTAAAGTTATCTTCTTAGCTTTTGGCACAAATACATGGTTTTAGAGATTATTTCAAGACTAATATAAACTATTGATGATAATATTTGTGAATCTTACAATTTTCAAGTGAGCATAAAATTATATTAAGAAAACTCATGGGACCATTTTGTTACTAAAATGATTTATGAATAACTATATCTTATATATATATATATATATATCTATGTGTGTGTGTGTGTAGAGATGGCATGATTACTCAATGCTTTAAGAGTTATGTATTCAGGAGATCTATTTTTACTTACAAACACATAGTTAGAGCTTAGTTATGAACTTTTAGAGTAAGATTACCTATTTTTATGATTTTAAGTCTAGACAGTACCTATAAAGAAATAGATAGTGAGTTAGCGATTATGAAAAATCATTAACCTTAGTTTCAAGTTGTCCACTAGAAGGCAATCTCCTCTTATAAGAGAAATCAAAGATGGAATCTAGTTAGGCATCCAAATTCAAGACCTTATGAGGTATCCATGGATATCAAAGTAATTCCTCCAGAGAATTTATTGTTATGTATGTATATGCATAATCTGATATTTCTGTTTCTCTATTAAAGTACTGCTGATTTTTATTTATATAGATTGTTGATATTGAATTTAGTATGTATGTAGCTATGAAAGTGATTTTATGGAATTTGCATTTTATTATATGATTATATATCCTTGTTAGTTGGCCTATGTGGGGGTTAGGGTGAAAATCTACTCACTGAGTTTCCTCTTACAAATACAACAACTACTGCGAATTTTTTCTCAGCTTCCTCCCAAATAGTAGTGGAGTTTTATCTTGGTGAACTTCACGTTGTTGTGAAGTATTTGACTTTTAATATAGAGTGCTCCAGTGATTGTGCAAGCCGGGTCTCAGACCGTACATGTTCTGCATTTTGTTTATCATGATTTAGATTTGTTGTATATTCAAAATTATATGGTTAGATTAAATCAATATATTTTGATATATAATTACATTTTCAAATTTGAATTATGAAATGAATTATTTTTATGGTTATTACGATTTCAAAACACAAGTGATTTATTATTAAAGATAGAATTTATGTTTTAAACTATACATATACCACTCAACGATATGAGGCTTAAAGGACATTTTTTTTTTATAAAAGTAATTTTTAATTAAAAGTCACATTATTATTAAAAAAATCAAAACAAATGCACCTAAAACTTCTGGTTATTGGGTCTAAGCAGGTCTTAGCTTATTATAAGAATTCCTTATACACATTTTCATAGGTTGATAGGCAAGCAAGGAAGATAATAGCAAGAGATTGACAAAAAATATATATACATATAATTCTTAGCAGTGGTTTGAGATTTGTTAACATGGTTATTTGGGAGTGATTCTATAGTTATCTATACTATTAATAAAGGAGATTGGGGTGATTAATCACCTTTTGATGTCTCTTCATTCTATTAAAATTTATTTTCAAGTCCACTAATTACAATCCCATTTATCCCTAATTTCTCCACTTTTTTTTTTCTTTTTTCATGTAATCAGCCTTTTTTTAATGTAATAAAAAGAATATAAAAATTAAAAAAAATCTTTAATTTCTGTAAAATATAATATCAAATAATTTCATATAAAATTATATATTTCAATTGATTTATCTACATATTTCTCTCTTCATTTTCATGAACTAACACAAATAAAACAACGACTCGATTTACCCATATATTTCTCTCTTTATTTTCACGAAATTAACACCAATAAAAAGGCGACTCGACAGGCACTACCGTGCGTGTCGAGTCGCTAGTGTTATTAATCTGAGTAAGTTTAGACTTTGGAGTCCTTATTTCCCACCTCTACTACTGTTTGATCCCTTCTTCTGCATTTTTTTTTTTAATGGCGGGGCTAAAATGCCCCAGACAAATAGAATTACATGGCAACTATCTTAGACAAACAGTATTAAAAGTTTCCAAACCGCAAAAAAAAATAGTATTAACAATTTTTTTAAAAGTGAATTTTTTTAAAAAATAATAAAAATATTACTACATCACGAATACACATATGATATACAAGAAAAGAAGAAGTAAAAATTAATTTAATGTAACTAATTCAATATATTAAGTTACCTTCTTTCTAAAAACAACAATAAATAACAAAATACATAGTAAAAATATTTTTTTAATTGAAGGAAAATAAATAACAAAAAATATGTTAATGATTACGGGTAAATATTTAAGACTTTTAAATAATCTCATTATTTTTTAATTGAATTAATAACAATAATAAAATTATGACCAACAATAAACAATTAATATTAAACTATTATTCTAATTAAAATGTAAGAAGAGAACATAATAAAGAAATTAATCAAAGTGTAAATAACAATAGATATTTGACAGCTTATAGGTTAATTATTTTATTTGTAAGAAGTTTTCAAATCGATGAGCATGGACTCCGGAGATATACGCGATAATCAATTGAGACAAGGCGCTCACTCCAAATTTTAGTTAACAAGAAAAATAATAATGGTTGACTGAAAATTAAACTTTTTTCTTCAGACTAAATAGTCAATATAGTCCCTTAAATTTATAATAGGGGATAAATTAATCTCTTAAATTTTAAAAAATCCTATAATAGTTCTTCAAATTTCACAAATAGAGACAAGTAAGTCATTCCGTCAAATTATTATTTGAATTGTTAACAAAAATGTCTACGTATTTTGCTAATTTGCTCACATGTACTATTAATTTTCATGATGAGTCTTAACTTGCCTCACTCATCTGTTCTGTACAGAACACATGACAACTTAAAGTAAAAAAAAATATTTATGAGCAAAGAATTATAGCGAGAGAAGATGAAGAAGAAGGGAGACAAGTTGAAACAATTATGAAAATTAATAATATATATAAATAAGTTAATAATGCATATAAATAATCTAACAAGATATATCTCATATAACAATTTTACAAAAGGACTGATTTGTCCCCATTTATGAAATTTGAAAGACTAGTATGAGATTTTCTAAATCTGATGGACTCATTTCTCCACCATTATAAATTTAGGGAATTAAGTTGGGGTTTAAGTCTTTTTTTTTTAACCCAAAAAACAACTATTTAAATATAAATTGGTATTTGTATTAGATTTAATACTCATTTTAGTCTGTGATTTTGTATTTATAAGTTATTTTATTCCTTAATTTTTAAAATGAATCAAATTAGTTTCTGATATTGTAAAATATAAGTCAAGTTAACCTCTCATCCCACTTTTATTTAATGTTTTACCTATTAAATAATAATATATAATATTAAATGATACCTAAGACATATTGTTTGACATATTATTTGTACTTTTAGATATAAAATCAGTCATTTTAAATTTAATTATATATTTCAAATGATATATAATATGTCAAAATATCATATATTATTATTTAATTAATAAAATACTAAATAAGAATAAGAAACTAAAATGAGTCGCGGAGCTGTTTGCTTTAATTTTTAATTTTCAAAAGGTTACGAAGGAAAAATTTTTTGTAACTTTTTGTATTATATTGCAGTGTCAAGCTTTCACCAAAAAAAAAAAAAAAAAGAAAGATATCGTAGTGTCAGGGATCGTCGTCAATTCGGGATTGTTTCATGCAGAGTAGAAACCAATCAATCCAAGCCAAACGCGCGCATAATGATGACAACGCAAATAACTTAACTGCAACTTAAAACTCGCGCTCCAGCTCCCAAACTCCACTCTCCAATTTCATTTACCTCCTCCATCCAACAAATCCAAATTACTAATCAATAATCAGTAATCAATCACTAATCAGATCTCACAGGCTCGCTCTGAATCGAAATCAAGTGGGATCGTTACCTCTCGGTGCCGGTGACCGAAGAAGTTGACCGAAAGAAAGAGAGATGAATAGATGTCTCCGTTTGGAACCGCTCTCGGAAATGCGTTAATCTTCAACTCCGTTGGCGAATTGATCAGCGAGAACTCTACTTGCTTCCGTTCTTGCTCTTGCTGCAGGGAGCACCAATGGATCTGTCCAATGTCGCCGAGAAGATCTTGAGCTCCGTCAGGTCCGCCACATCGCTCGGCCTCCTACCTCCTCTTTCTTATCGCCCCGAGGAAAATCCGTGAACGCCATTCATTCTACGCTTTGATCTTCTGTTTCGAAATTTGAAGGCGCGTTTCTTGTTTCAGTTAATACCGAACAGAATCAACGGATAACGCGTTGAATTATTGCTACATTGTTTGTGATGCGTCTGATTGATGCGAGTTTCAATTGTTTTGTATCTCGTGTTTTTGAAAGTGGATATTAATTGTCTGATTCTGATGTGTTGTTCGATTTGAATCAACTTGTGTGTGTGTGAAATGGAGTTGTGATTCATGTTTTATGAATGTGAATGTTGTGGTTGTGCAGGTTCCGACTCGAGCTGCTGCAGCAGCTGCGGTAGCTCGTGCAATTGCAGGATTGCCTTCTGATAAGAGGTATAGCCTTTCAACAAGCTCTGAGGAGCTGAGTAGGATATATGGACGGAGGCCTTGTGATCAAGTGGTGGACGAACTAGAGGATGAATTCCATGAGGAGGTGCTACTTCATCTTCACATGGCTTTCGTTTCAATTTGGTATTGATGAGATATTCTTGTATGATCACAATCCCAGCAAGAAATTATTGCATGCTCCTGGAATATATTTAATGCATGCTCCAAAAGTATGTACAACCACTATAAGTTTTTTATATAACTTTTAAATATTATAAATTAAAATGAGTGGCTGTAAAACATACATTAAATATGCTGTTAGAGAAAAATTCAGAGAACCGATTAAAGTTTACAAGAGGAGGAAGCACAGGGGTAGTTTAGGAATGGGAATGATTGCTGACTATGCTAATGAGAAAGAATCATGTGGGCCTCCCACTGAATCAGAGGCCTAACGGTTTTAGGCAGTGAGAGTGTGGGTAGTGAGACACGTGTGACAAAGCAGAGAAGGGGTATAAATCCCCTGAAATCACTGCGGGGAAAAATATCTGGTTGGTTAGGATTGGGATTGGGAGTGTGAGCTACTATAGTGCTCAAACTTCTCTATCGTGTGTTGATTTCCATTTCATCTTCTCTAATACAATACAATACATTTCTGTGTTTGCTGTTACCCGAGTGTATTTGCTTCTATTATTTGGTATCAGTCCTTTCATCTCTGGGTGTGAGGGGGTATTCATCTCGCTGAAGCTGCTACATGGAGGAAACCGTCGCGGATTTGAGGAGACAGATGAATCAGATGATGCGCATGCTGGAGAGGAAGGATGGACCCCGTCGACGTTCACGAGGTCGATCACCGCCACATCGGCAGACATCCCGAGTCGGCTCGGACGACCGCTGGGATGGGGGTACCAGAGGAGTTCATGGGGGGCACCACTCTCCCCCGACTCCTCGCAGAGAGCACCGTGAGTCGAGGTCGCATGACCGAGACGATCGGGGCTCCCCTCATTCGTTCAATGGTCGTCGCCACTGGGAGCGTCAACCGTGGCATAACCGACCTCCTCACCAGTATTCGGACAGCCCTCCTCCATATAACCGTGACCGTGACAGGAGAATGGAGCTTCCGCTGTTTTCCGGTGATGACGTGGGCGGATGGCTTGTGAAAATTGAGCGCTACTTTCGCGTCCATGGCATTGAGGGGGATGAGAAGTTCGAGGTCGTACTTCTAGCGCTGGAAGGAAGAGCTTTGTCCTGGTACCAAATCTGGGAGACCCAGACACAGTTTCCGTCGTGGAGATCGTTCAAGGAGGGAGTAACACGGAGGTTCCAGCGGGGGCTGATGAGAGACCCATATGGGCCACTTTTAAGAGTAAGGCAGATGGGCCCAGTTCTAGATTACATCGATGAGTTCGAACGAATCTCTGGCCCAATGCGCGACTTGGACCCTGAGGTTCTTAGAGGAATTTTTTTAAATGGGTTGCGGGGAAATTTGAGAGCTGAGCTTAAAAGCCTAGATTTGGGCTCGTTGGCTGAAATTAAGGAGAAGGCCCTTTTGCTAGAAGAGAGAAACAAAGAATGGAAGGGGGGAGGCAGTGGGCCTCCTGAACGCCAATGGGCACCACCTAAAGGCCCAGTTGGGCAAAAATTTATTCCCCATCCTTCCAGAAGCAACGACGTACGTGGAGCCGGAGCTGGTGGGAACGTGAGAGTACCTGAGAGGATAAGTGGCGGAGCAGGGAGAAGACTTTCACAGGAGGAGCTCCAAGACAGAAGTAGGCGAGGCTTATGTTTTAAGTGTGGAGAAAGGTGGGACAAGGACCACGTATGCAAGCTAAAGCACTACCACATAGTTCTTTGGGAGGATCCCGAGATTGAAAACTCAGATGAAGATGGGGGAGAGCAGCGTGAGGAAGAAGAAGCAGAGCTGAACATGAAATCCCTACGCCTAACATTCAATAGCCTTCGCGGATTCACAACCATCAACAAGTCGTTCAAGATAAGGGGTAAAGTGAAAGGGATGGAGGTGATTATACTAATTGATACTGGAGCTGATGCTAATTTTATTTCCGCATCACTGGTGGAGCACCTCCAATTACCTCAGAAGGATGTCGTGTTCACGGTAGAGGTGGGCACAGGTGATATTAAAAGAGGGTTGGGATTATGTCAAGACTTGGAAGTGGAGATTCAAGGTAACTATATATCCCAATCGTTTTTTGTGCTGGGGTTGGGAAGTGCTGACATGGTTTTGGGGTATGGGTGGATGGCTGGGTTAGGGGACATAAGAGCCAACCTCCAAAAGCAATATATTCAGTGGAAGTCAGAGGGGGAATGGAAATGTATTCAGGGTGAGCCCTCTCTGAGCACAGCCCAGGTGTCATGGCGTAACACACTGAAGACTCTTAAATCTGATGGGGAGGGGTTTATGGTCACGGCCTGGACCACAAATGAAGGCGTAAATCAGAGGACAAAGGTCTTGAATCAAGTGCACTGGACAAGCTCCAGCAACTCTTATCTCAGTATACGGACATTTGCAAACTCCCTGAGGGGCTACCTCCCCCGAGACCTCAAGACCATTCTATCACTCTTCATGAAGGAGCCACCATTCCAAACATATGACCTTACAGGTACCCATACTTCCAAAAAAATGAGATTGAAAAAATTGTTGGAGAAATGTTATCTTCGGGTATCATTAGGCCAAGTACTAGCCCATATTCTAGTCCGGTGATTTTAGTCAGAAAGAAAGATGGCGAGTGGCAGTTTTGCATTGATTATAGAGCTTTAAATAAGATCACTGTTCCTGACAAGTTTCCAATCCCAGTAATAGAGGAACTCTTGGATGAGTTAGGAGGAGCCCAGATTTTTTCAAAGCTAGATCTTAAATCCAGATACCACCAGATTCGGATGAAGGAATCTGATGTGGAGAAGACAGCGTTCAGAACACATGAGGGTCACTACGAGTTCCTAGTGATGCCATTTGGGCTCACTAACGCCCCATCAACCTTTCAAGCTCTCATGAACAGCATTCTGAAACCGTTATTGAGGCGGTTTGTATTGGTATTTTTCGACGATATTCTCATCTACAGCAAGTCCGAAGAGGAACATTGGGAGCACTTACAGCAGGTTCTGGAGTTGTTAAGGAAAAACAGCCTTTTCATCAATATAAAGAAATGCTCATTTGCTAGGAGGGAAATTGAATATTTAGGACATTTAATCTCTGGCGAAGGGGTTATGGCTGACCCCAGGAAGATTGAGTCGATGGTGGCTTGGCCAATCCCCACAGATTTAAAGGGGCTAAGAGGGTTCCTGGGCATCACAGGCTACTATAGGAGGTTCGTGAGGAATTATGGGAAAATTGCTTGGCCGTTGACGCAATTACTCAAAAGGGATAATTTCCATTGGGGAGTGGAAGCTCAGTTGGCCTTCGAGACACTAAAAAAAGCAATGACTACGCTACCAGTATTGGCTGTTCCGAATTTTGAGAAGGGTTTTGTGGTGGAAGCGGATGCTTCAGGGAAGGGAGTTGGGGCAGTGTTGATGCAGGAAGGGAAACCCATTGCATATATGAGTCAGAAGCTGTCAGAAAGGGCCCAGCAGAAATCAGTTTATGAAAGGGAGCTCATGGCCATAGTAATGGCAGTTCAAAAGTGGAGGCACTACACATTAGGCAGGAAATTTACTATCCATTCTGACCAAAAAAGCCTTAAGCACCTGGTGGATCAACAGCTTATGGGAGAAGGACAGCTCAAATGGATAACTAAGTTGCTAGGATTTGATTTCGAGATAAGGTATAAGGAGGGGAAAGAGAATGGGGCAGCAGATGCGCTGTCAAGGCGTACTAGTTTCGGAGCAATCTCGTCAGTTACCTTCCAAGAATGGGAGGGACTAGAGGAAGAAATCTTGGTGATGAAAGCTTTGAAGAAGGTTATACAAGAAATTTGGTTGGAGGGAAGGAAGAGTATGAGGGGTATGAACTCAAGAGGGGAAGGTTATACTACAAGGGCAGAATTGTTATCCCAAAGAATTCGCCTAGAATTCTGGTCATCTTGCAGGAATTTCATGACTCAATAATGGGGGGGCATTCAGGTTTCTTTAGAACCTACAAGAGGATCTCAAGTTTAGTTTGGTGGGAGGGTATGAGACAAAATATTCAGAGGTATGTTCAAAGTTGTGAGGTGTGCAGCAGGAACAAATACCTCACTCTAGCACCAGGGGGTCTCCTTCAACCCTTACCAATACCATCGAGAGTATGGGAAGACATTTCTATGGACTTCATTGGTGGATTACCAAGATCTCAAGGGCTGGATACAATTCTGGTAATAGTGGACAGATTTTCTAAATATGTCCATTTTGTGGGGCTTAGTCATCCCTATTCGGCTAAGACGGTGGCTGAACTCTTTGTAAAAGAAGTGGTTAGATTGCATGGTTTTCCGTCATCGATTGTGACTGATCGAGACAAGGTTTTCATGAGCAATTTCTGGTCTGAATTGTTCAAACAAGCCGGTACAAAGTTAAAATACAGCTCCGCCTACCATCCTCAAACGGATGGTCAAACCGAGGTGGTGAATCGGTGTTTAGAGACCTATCTAAGGTGCTTTGCGGGTACCAAACCTAAGCAATGGAGCAAATGGTTAGCTTGGGCTGAATTGTGGTTTAATACCACTTATCACTCTGCTGCTCACTCAACACCGTTTAAAATTCTGTATGGGAGGGATCCCCCAACTCTAATTAAGGGAGACTCACAACCTTCCGTGGTGGAGGATGTGAACCAGCTAGTAAGTGAGAGAAATGCCATGATTGAGGAGCTGAAATGGAATCTAAATAAAGCTCAAGCTAGAATGAAGATTCAGGCTGACCAGAAGCGAAGAGAAGTAGAGTTTGAAGTGGGAGAAAAGGTGTTCTTGAAGGTTCAACCTTACAGAATGAGAACTCTTGCTAACAGAGTTAATCAGAAGCTCAGCCCCAGGTACTATGGACCGTTTGAAGTCATAGAAAGGGTGGGAAAGGTAGCCTATAAATTGCTGCTTCCCCCGGGTTCATTAGTCCACCCGGTTTTTCATGTCTCCTTACTTAAGAAATGTCTAGCACCTGAAGCTAAGTGCCAGCCATTGCCTCAAGGACTCACTGAAGGGTGGGAGCTTAAGTTGCAACCTGAAGCAGTTATGGCCACTAGAAGGAATGAGCAAGGATTGGAGGAAGTGCTGGTTCGCTGGAAGAACCTTCCAGATTTTGAAGACAGTTGGGAGACAGCAGCTGATATTAAAATGAGTTTTCCTAAATTCCACCTTGAGGACAAGGTGGTAGTTCAAGGAGGGGGAATTGTTAGAGAAAAATTCAGAGAACCGATTAAAGTTTACAAGAGGAGGAAGCACAGGGGTAGTTTAGGAATGGGAATGATTGCTGACTATGCTAATGAGAAAGAATCATGTGGGCCTCCCATCAATCGAGGCCTAACGGTTTTAGGCGGTGAGAGTGTGGGTAGTGAGACACGTGTGACAAAGCAGAGAAGGGTATAAATCCTGAAATCAACTTGAGGAAAAATATCTGGTTGGTTAGGATTGGGATTGGGAGTGTGAGCTACTATAGTGCTCAAACTTCTCTATCGTGTGTTGATTTCCATTTCATCTTCTCTAATACAATACAATACATTTCTGTGTTTGCTGTTACCTGAGTGTATTTGCTTCTATTATATGCTCTAGGAACATGCAAGATTTTCTCCAATTCCAACACCTCATGTCTAGGTACACTCACAATAAAAGTGGGTCTCATTTACTTCATTCAACATAGTTATGGGCTGCACCAACCTTTTTCGGAGTGTGCCTAAATATGACTTGTTGGAATTATATCCATCCAAGAATTTTTCTTTCCTTGCACAATTCTGGTGTTGAATGGATTGGTGGAAGCTTTTTTATTTTATTTTATTTTATGGAGGCTATTTTGCTTGTTCTGGAACTATGCGTTCCCGTGTATCCATATTTATTAGAAGATGAAGGATCTTATTTTCTTTTCTTTTTTCAAGTTTTAAAAATGAAGTTTCTTAATACTTCATTGCATTTAATACATAGGGCTCTTACTTGAGTCAATGCAAGTTGACAGCTACATTTCAGTTGGAAATGGTTTCGTGGCCTTGGACTATCGATTGGATTTTTCACATTACCAAGTTCAATTATCAACTTATCCCTCAAAAAACATTTTAATGTTGATTGATAATTAAGTAGCCTGTTCCTTGGAACTTGAGCTTCGGGGGCGCAATTTCCTACTTCAGGAATTTTTTGGTTGGCCTTGTTTACAGAAGAAATGATTATTTACTTATAGACCATCTCCTCATTGGCATAAAAATATTAAGTTTTATATTCTGTGATTTTTCCTCATCATTCTATCACTCATTGCAAAAAAGATAAGAAAATGTTCAACAGCATAAAACTGTGCTACAAATGTAGTGAAAGAACTATTTTGTTGTCACACATGCAAGACAACAACAACTAAGCCTAGGCTCATTAAGTGGTGTAAGCTTTATAAATCATGTAACATCATGCCATATTGCTCTATCATATATTGTATTCCACATGCAAGGATTTCAAATAAATTCTTTTCATGTTTACACTCGATGGAAGTTGCATCCAAATTATTTGTATTTCATCACTGTTTTATTAAGGTGAATGAATTCTTCGCAAATCTTAGTGAACTTTAATAAATAACTTACTGCAGGACTTTGATCCAGTTATGCATGTTTTAGAGCATGTTCCAGCTGAAGAAAATGAGCTGACATATTTTGAGAAACGGGTACAGCTCTTGTTACTCAAACTTACAGTTAGTGGAACGCATTCGAGCTCTTATCTGAGTTATCTCTAAGGGTAAATCGCTTGGTTCTTTGATAAGTCGCTGTTCCTCTTATGAAGAAATCAAAATATCCATCAAATTCTTGTATGCTTGGAAGAAACTTATTACTTTCTTAGACCTGCAGTATATGAGTTTAGTAATGTCTTTCTTAGTATTTACGTTTAAACAGTAAAGATTTTGTTGGACTTGATGTTCAACTTGCTAGCACTTACCGTTTCAATAACACTCCAGCTCTTCGACCCCTTTCCTTAATGGGTTTTAGTTTAGGACTACATTACTGAGCTTTAAATTGATGCTTACTCAGCATCCATTGCCATGATTACTTATTCTCTGATTCCGTTCGTTCTCTCAAACTCTAGACAACATAGTACGTCTCACACAAATCTTTATATATATTTTTTAGTTTTTAATATAATTGTGAACACTTATTCAGTGTTCTTTGGCGGGTTTAATGTTCTCTCTTCTGATGACTTTTGTTAAGGTTGATGATTGACGTTACCTGTTGCCTGTTGCCTTGTGTTTGGTTTAGAATTTAAAAACATCGAGCAGTTTGTTATTTCCTCTTCCTTGCTCCATACTTCTATTACAACTTATCTATTGCATTGAATTGTGTTTCCAAAATTGCTTTACTCAATGGTAGCTTCTTATAGGTATCTGTTTGGCAGAAATAATAATTTTTTGGACCATTTAGGAGGAATAAGTTAAGAGTTGAGTTGCAGGAGTGGAGCTCTCCCTACTGACTTTGCAATTTCTCGCTGTATGATTTAGTTTGATTGGATGGAGTCTTCAGGTCCTTTTTCATGTTATTTACAAAGTTTTTTCGGAATATGTTATGTACAAAGTTGCTTGTAAAGTTTGATGCATGAGCTTCTCGTACGTTAACTTGTGGTTCATAAAGCAATTAACGTCAAAGGCATACAACATGATTGTGATTTCCTCTTGTACCTTAACATCGGTTCAGTGGATCAAATATTATTAAGTTGCTATGTAACTTTCAGAGTATTTCATGACTTATCTGAATAATTTCATGATTTTACAGTGGGTGATCTTTTTTAAAATCTTGTTGCCATATATGCTCAAATTCAAGAATCTTTTAATGTTTTATTTGTGTAAAATTTATCCTGGTACACCTTTTAAATTCTCTTGATAAGATGCCTAGTCTTCGATTTTCATGTAGGCTGCCCTTAGATTGTCACAACTGGATAGCGTGACAGAGAACTTATCACGCCAAGTTATGGAGCATCATGAAGTAATGGGTAAGTTCAAGGAAGGCGATTTAAGACAATTCTGCCCCAGTTTCGGTATATGGTTTTGTTCATTTATTGTCATCCACTCCTCTTTACTATCTTAATTCATGGTTGCCAACTTTAATTGTTTGGGAATTATTTTTAAGGATTAAAGCTAATTACTCATTAGCTGATCTAAAACTATGCTTAAATCATGATTCTATGTTCATAAATATTTGGAGGAATGCAATACTATTTTCTGCTGAATAATCAACCACTTTGTTCCAAGTTTATTAAAAGACTTGGGAATCTGTGTGCATGCCACCTTCTAGTTGCCATTTATGGCTCACTTAGTTCACTCAGAAGGTTTCAGAATAAGGAGCTGATACTTACTTTTGACCAGTGAAGGGGATGAATTTGGTCAGGGAATTAGAAAAAGACTTGAGAATTGCAAATGTCATATGCATGGTAAGCATCCTAAAGGTGTCGACAACTGCTACCGTTACAGTTTGCTCTATCTGGATCTTACTGCATTCTTTTTAATGGTTTTGCAGAATGGCAGAAGACACTTGACATCATCTATCAATGAGGTGTCAAGGGATCTTCTTGTGAATTCTTATTCAAAAAAGAAGAAAGCTCTTCTAGTATTTTCCTCTTTCCCTCCCTCCCTCCCTCTCTCTGTACATACACCACCACTACCAATTTTGCTTGCGTCTTTATGATTTGATTTCCCTTTTTTCATGATCTTATTCTAGCAAGTGTTGTTAAACCTGATTCTTGTTATTCATGAGTGTGGGTGCATAAAATATGTGTTTACGTTCAGGCCTTAATATAATTTCCGGCAGTAACTTCGTGATGCATGCGTTTCCATTCATAGGACATGCAGCCAATCTTGAATGAACTTCAGCGTGCAATTGATATACAATTAACACTTGATACCTTTGTTGAGGAAGGGAATTTCTGCAAGGTGCGCGTATAAATCTGTTTTAAGCTGCTGATTATGGCCAATATCGACATCTCAATCAGTTTTCTATTTTCATTTGCTGTTTATTTGGATTCAACCTATGAGTTCTAAGATGTATATTTTTCACATTAATGACTGTGAAGGCATTTCAAGTACTATCTGAGTATTTGCAACTCTTGGATTGTTTGTCAGAGCTGTCAGCAATACAAGAGATGAGTCGTGGTGTGGAGGTGAATGTCCAATTACTATCAGGAAGTATTTTACCGTCATATATTGAGTGGTCTTCTAATATCTTCCTTACTTGCATAATTAAATCCATTACTTCTGTACTCATGTAACTGCACATATTCCTGATGGTAATATATGATATGCTTGTCATAACTGTTTAGTTTTCTCAATCACATTATCAATGTAGGTTTGGCTAGGAAGAACTCTGCAGAAGCTGGATGCTCTTTTGTTGGGAATATGTCAGGAATTCAAGGAAGATGGCTATATAACAGTGAGTGTGCAGTTTTTTCTTTTTTTCTTTCCCAGGAAATTGAATTGCCGTTCTATTCACATGTAGCAAGTATGGAGCAAGCAGTGTCCATGATGACCATATATACTTGCTTAGTTTGTCTTTTTCCGTCAATGGGGTGTTTGGCAACTTATTAAACTTGGTGTGGAATTTGAAAGTTAGTTTCATATTATAAATCCATATAAAGTTGAATTATAGTAGCCAGTCGCGTGCTACTGGATTCGCCACTTTGCATTTTGCTGGAGCCACTGTCATGGCCAATAGCAGCGACAGCAGCTACAATGAATGAGGACAAAATCCCTGCCATCTGGGTTGCACCTGCCCCCTGTTCTGGCCAAATCCAGGCAGCCCGGGCATTTTCTGGCCAAGCCCATTCTTTTCAGGCTAAACCCATTCTATACCGGCCATGTCCTGCCGTGTTTGTTCTGATCTGTTTCTGTGGTAGCTTCTTGAAAGAGGCCTTCTCCTTCTGTTCTGTTTCGCAGCACATTGTGACCAGACGTCGACTTTCTTTTCCTTTGAATTTTATTTTTTAAGAGGAAAACTTGTTGAGAAATAAAAAGACATCACTGTTCTTTTCCTTTGGTAATTGACATCACTGTCCTTTATTAATAACACACTTTTTGTGATGACCGTTAAAAAAAAAAAAAAATTATTTTGAGTGAGAACCACCGTACATCTTAAGTGGTATAAATCACCATAGTTTTCTCTTTTTTCTTTTAAATTTTCTCTTCCTCCCTTCCTAACTCACTATCCCGTAACTCCCTTCTCTTTCTTCTCTTTCTTTTCTTCTTTTCTTCCTTCCCCCCCGTAGCTCCCTCTTCTTATCTTTCTTTAATCTTCTTCTTTCCTCTTCTTCTCATTTTTACACCACATCACACCACCTCCATCATCATAATCATCTCCTCATCCCCTCCATCATAACCGCCTCCTTTCTGTCTCTCCCTCTCCTTTGCCTCACTTTCTCTCTCTAGCCTCCATTAGAGAGTTGAAGATTTTAGAAGTTTTGGGAGTGATTTCCTTCACCAATTATACTCCCCAAGTGGTAAGTAAGCTTCTACTATACTCCATTTAAATTATTGAAATTTCTAATTATTTTAAGATATTGTTAGGGTTTTTAAACCCATGAATTTGGGAATTTTAGTGAATTGGAGTTAATTGATATTAATTGATAGTGTAATTAGCTCACAAATATTAATATTGTTTTATTTCTAGAGCGATAGAGCAATCAGACGACAATACTTGAGTTGGTGGCATCAAAGGCGTTGTTCTTCGGTTCTTTGAATCAGTATTTGTGAGTATATAGTGTATCTGTAGGTTACTTTATGCATAATAAACAATATAAAATTTTATAAAGAGTTGAAAATATGTTGATATAGAAGAAAATAATTTATTTATGGAAATTGAGGCTTTATGTTTAAAATGAAAAATATTATTTGAAGGCCATAATGTGATTGTTATGCTTATTTAAATATTTTTTGTTGAAATGTAATAAATATTGAATTTTAGAACATTTTATATTGATTATCAAATTTGAGTATATTTTATGTCCAATGTATTTCATATAACATGATAATAGATTTTGTGTTGGAAAGTATTCTGGAAGTGGAACGTGCATGATTTTGAGTTAAATTGGGGGAAAATTCCTAGTTAGAACACATAGTTAGCAGCGAGGGCGTTAGCCTCGGTGCACCGTGAGAAAACTCTAGTTAGCAGGAGGGATGCTAACCTGTACATGACTTTTGTCATGTCAGAAAATATATGGCTACGGGCCAATCCCAGTTAGCAGGTGTGGTGCTAACCCACATATGACCTCGGGTCATGTCTGGACTTATTATTGTTCTGTTTCGGATAATTCCCCATTATATTTGAAATCACGTGATTATGTAAAGTTATGTTTTTAAGAAATCTCATGTTATAGCTATATGTACATTATTATGTTTATATTGTTCTATGATTGTATTTAATAAACTATGGATATCCTATCTCTCGCTGAGTTGGAAAATTCACTCCGTTGTTATCCATTTTTTTTTCAGATACAGGTGCTGGTGCTGGTTCTAGTTCTATTCCTCCGGCTTAGCCATAAGTGCATTTCAAGTTGGTGAGCCTTCTTGAGAAGGCCTTTATGTTAGAACCTTATGTTGTCTAGTTTGTTAGTTGCTCCATGTGTCATAGGCAGGGTCCTCGGATCTATGTTATGTGTAGGTTGAGAATCTATGAATTAGATATTTAAATTATGTTATAAAAAGGGATTTGTAAACTTAATTTAGTTTATGATTGGATTATATAATGCATTATGTTTAATAGAATGGTAAAACTAATTTGGTATTATGTTTGAAACATATGTTGAAATATTGTGTTATGCTGAAAGGGCGCATTCTGAGAATGCTTGATGCCCATTTGCTGGAATTTAGATTGTAAATATTGAAGGTTATATTTCAATTTGGGGAATGTTCAAAAAACAGAAGAAACTCTGTCCGTTTTTCTGGAAAATTTGGTGTTTCAAGGCTTGCTAGGGAAGGTGTTTCCTATGCGCCGGTCATGGCCTAAGTTGGGTCGTGACAAAGTTGGTATCAGAGCTTTAGGTTTCCCTGTGTAATATGGAGCAAGTGTCCTTTAGTATAGTCACGATTGTGTAAATGGTTGCCGGCCCATTTTCACAAAACGCGACCCTATCGAAGGCCTAATAGGAATGTCTTTTGAGTCTATTTTTGAATTGTCTAGCCTTATGTCATTTTTATTTTAAAACTCCTTCATGTGTTCAATCTATTAGGTACGATGCCTCCTAGAAAGCGTCAACGCAATGTAAGACTAGTAGATTATGATGCCTCCGATGTAGAACCCGATCAATCTCATCTTCTACCTGGACAAAGAAGGCGAGGCCAAGCTGGAGGCTGTAGAGGTCAAGGCCAAGTTGGAGGCCATAGAGGTCAAGGTCCGGCGGGAAGCCATAGAGGTCAAAGCTGGGGTGGTGGACATATAGGTACTGGCTGGGGTAGAAGTCATAGAAGGACGGCAAGACCCGAACCTGAACCTAAATCTAAGTCCGAATCTGAACCTGAACCTGAACCGAACCTGATCAGGGTAATGCAGCAGGCCCTCAAGGGCAACCAGTTGATTTTGATGCCCGAATGTTGGGTATGCACCAAGCCATTGACAAGTTGGTGGTAGCTTTAACCCAACAGGCAAGAGATAGAGCCCAACCACATGATGAACCTGCCCCTGGTGCTCGAAGAAATGCCCAGCCTTTTGGATGTGAAGAAGTGAGTATTGAAGCATACCTTCGAATAAATCCACCTACTTTCACAGGAGACTCTGTAGATGAAGATCCACAAGAGTTTTTGGATAGATCAAAGAGAGCTCTTAGGGTTCTCCGATGTGAAGATAGCAGAGCAATGGATTTTGTATCTTATAATCTTCAAGGCACCGCAGCACACTGGTATGAATCTCTATTAGAAGAATATCTAGCTAATGGGAGACTGCCACCAACATGGGAAGAATTTTCGCAAGCCTTCAGGGACAGATTCTTTCCAGACAATAAAAAAAAGAGACTTGCCAATGAATTTGAGAAATTGAAACAAACTCCTGGAATGTCAATAAATGAATATGCTACTGAGTTTACTAGGCTATCTAGATTTGCACCACATTTAATTATGAGCGAAGTAATGAAAGTACGAAGATTCATCAAAGGGTTAAGAGAACCACTATGCACTAACCTGCTTCTTGAAGTAGGAAGAATGTCTTTTGCTCAAGTGGTAGATGTTGCTTGTGCTATGGAGACGACAAGAGAAGAAAATAGAGCTACAAGGGAATTAGCTAAGAAACCTAAGATAAAAGGAACTTTTTCAGGAGGTTCTAGCTCAGGAGGAGGTTACACCGCTCCAAGACAACATCAGGAGTACTCAGGCAGAGCCACATCTTATGTACCCACTCCTATCAGCGCATCTGGCTTTAGATCTTATTCTGTTAATCAGTCTCAAGGGAGCATCCAAGGCTCCGGGCAATCAGGTCCAATAAGGCCATTATGCAAAACATGTGGAAAACACCACTTTGGAATTTGTCGTGAGAATAGATGGGCATGTTACAGTTGTGGACAAACATGTCACTTCTTGAGAGATTGCCCACGGTCAAGAAAGGTTCAAGGTCCGCATTTAACCCATCAAGCAATACCAGGATCATCTCAATCAGCCCATTCCTCAAGGGGTTCTTTTGGTTCTAGTGATAGAGGCCCAAGTGGCAGAGGGTTAGGCCAAAGAGGCAGAGGTCAAGCACGACTATTTGCTATGACACGACAGGATGCTCAAGCATCCAATGCAGTGGTTACAGGTATACTCAAAGTTTGCTCTTTTGATGCACATGTTTTATTTGATTCAGGTTCTACACATTCATATGTATCTTCATATTTTGCATCTCGCTTTGGCGAGCAACCTGGTTTGTTGGAAAATCCATTTTGGGTTAGTACTCCAAAGGGCGAATTTTTGTGGATCCAATTGGTATTTCGATCTTGTATTGTTAGTGTGAATGGTGTAGATACCTTAGCTGATCTGAAATTACTGGAGATGGTTGACTTTGATGTTATTTTAGGCATGGATTGGTTATCTCCTTATCATGCCAATGTCGATTGTTATTCCAAGGTAGTGAGGTTTAATATTCCAGATGGTCCATCTTTTGTGTTTAAAGGGAATGATTATCTTACCCTAGCTGCATTGATCTCATCCATGAGTGCTTTACACTTGATAAATAAATGCAATCAGGCCTTCCTTGCGGTGGTTAAGGATGTTGAGGCTGAAGTGCCTAACATTGATCAAGTCTCTGTGGTCAGACAGTTCCCAGATGTATTTCCAGATGAATTACCAGGATTGCCTCCTAAGAGAGAGATAGAGTTTAGTATAGACTTGTGATGGGTTGCATTTATGCACCCCATTTCCCATTCAACTCTAGGCATATTGCATTATTTATGTGCTTAATTGGTTAACATCTAGTAGATTTGCATTTAGTCCTAATGGTGTATCATTAAATGAAATCATAGTTTTCTGCACCATTTTGATAAATAAATATATTTTGGAACTTCTTGTACTTTTAGCCTTTTTTTGTGAGTGTCATTTGCTGGCAAAGACTTTCCAGGTTGCAAGATTAAAGGTTTCTGATGTTGTGATGCTGTCTAATTTTACCCCCAGTTGCTATTTTGCCAGTATTTGAAGGTACAGATGTCTGATTGACATGATTCTTGCGGCGTTGGAAAGCTTGTTGAAAGAGCTACAACTTCTATTTCTAGAGACGAGAGCTAATTCGAATAGTTTATGCCTCAAAATGGGTTTGGAAGTATACATGAGTTTCAGCGAGACTTCGCGACTTTGTTTCGCGTTTTGGACTTTTTGTATTTTAACTCTGTTAGAAAATTAGCAGCAACAATTGGTACCCTAATTTAGTTTTGGGGATTAAAAACTCTCTCTCAACATCTCTCTCCATCTTCTCTCTCTCCTTCTCTTTTCTCTCTCTAATGGTTCCATTAGTGAAGGTGATTTGTCTTGGAGATAGTGGTGATGATCATTGCTATTATTTCCAGGTTTTTTTATCTTTATTGTTGTAATCCTCTAGAGATGGAGTAGTAGATTTCTTTACTAGTGTAAGGGTTTCCGGATGGATTGGGATGATGTTTGAGACCTCTTTTTATATTAAATGCATTGGTTTTCTTAATGTTCTGCAGTTTCTATTCCTATAATTATTGTGGTGATTGCTATAATTTTTATTGGGATAACTAAATTGGCGATCGTCGTTTAGGGAAACCCTTTGGGCATAAATTGATAGATCTATTGGTTTATGTTTGAGGAAGAATATTAGAATTAACTTTCCGATTGGCAGTTAGGCTATAGCAATTGGTTTATTAAATTAATGTGATTTCTAAATGAATTGGCGATTGTCTTTTATTAGTTATTTGCATTGATTAAATCCTAGAGGTCGATCGATCACTAGTAGAATTGCCAGTAATTTATTACTAATAGCCACCAATGGGTTTAATGTTTGGTCAATGATAATTAATTTCCAATCCTAGGAATATCTTGCACTAGTGCTTCCTTCATTGTTGCTATTACCTTGTTGCTATTATCTTTTAATTTAAATTACTTTAATCTTAATTCTCCAAACCCCTAATTTCTAATCAACTAGTAACACTTCCTTGTGAGACGATCTGAGTTGTGCCCTTTACTATATTTTTTGTGCAACTTAGCACTTTTATAAATTTTAATTTGTTGCGGGTAGCGACAGCTCGCATCAAATTTTGGCGCCGTTGCCGGGGAAGTGGTGCTAGTTAATTTTTGTAAATAATTTTTCTTTTTATTTTCTGTTTTTTTTATGTTATTTTATTTTGGCTAAAAAAAATTATTTTTGTTTTATTTATTTTCCTTTATTATTATTATTTTTTTTTCACTTGATTTTTCATGTTTACTAACACATACTTTAGTTCCCAGACATATGGCTCTTGTAATGTTGCAGGTACACAGGTTGCTGATGATGCTTACTCTGGCATGTCCCAATCTCAGTGGTATGATTGTATGAATCAGGGATATGGGAGTGTTGATTCATCTCAACACTTGTATTTCCAGCAACAATTCCAGCCACTACCTCCACTCTATCAGCAGAATTTGCAATCCTGCCAACAACAGGAGACCTATGACTTGCAGTATCAGCAGTCTCCAACATTGCTTGTTCCTCCCAGTATCTCTGAACCTCCATGGCAAGAAATGATGAGAGCAATAATGGAGAGTCAAAAGAGAACTAGTGATGCTTTGCTAGAGATGACGAATGACATAATTAAGTTGCAGAACTCACGGTTCCAACAATCGAGTTCATCTCAAATCCTAGATGTGTTGCCGAGTTTTGAGCAGTGTAGTGATACATCTAAACAAGACACAATTCATATAGATGAAACACCACAAGAAGAATTGGTTGATGAGACATTTGACGCTCCCTGCATTCCACTTGCCAGTTCTAATGACCATGATTGTGGTGAAGATACAGACAGTGTTGATGTTAACAATGTGAGTGATTCTCCCTCAAACATAACCCCTTTAGAAATTTTGGTTGGGGAATCTCCACACCCTGCTCATGTTGAAGATATGGAGAGTTCACCTTTGATTTTGGAGAACTTTGCTCATACAGTAGAGTTGACTGATAATTACAAGACTGTTGATACTGCAAAGGAAGATTCCATGGTTGAGATATCAGCTACAGAGGTTGAACCTTGTGCCCAACCATCATCTCTTAAAGGCCAATCACTTTTATTGAAATTGGAACTTCCTCCCCGTGAGCACCTTTTAGAGCGAAATGAGTATGCTATTTTGGAAACTGATGCTCAGCTCCAAGCTTTATGTGCACTTTATGGTGAAGTGGCTGGAACTTTTGGGGAACTTGGTGGCACGATTTGTATACTCTGGGATCCGAGTGAAGTGAAAAGACCCAAGCCTTGGTGGAAATTCCTAGATCAATTCAAGCATAAGCCTCCATGAGGGTCTTGACCGTCCAACTTAGGGATGTTAAAGCAAAGTGCTAAGTGGGAGACAACCCACTATGAGGTTTTTCTTTACTTTTCCTTTTATTTTTCTGCATTTTGTTTATTTTCATTTTAGTTTTGAGTCTTGCATCATATTTATTTTTATTTGTGTCCTACACCATTCCTTTGCCATCTTAGAGATTACATGAATAGGCTCACACCACCTGCACCTTATTAACTTGCTTGGCATTGCTTTATCTTTTATTGTATGCTTGGTGGATTCATTGTTGTTTGGACTGAGTACATGTACTTTTACCTATGAGATTTTGAGCCTCTTGGTTAGACTATCTTGTGCCATGCTAATTGTTCATGTGTGTTTCCCTCTTTGGATTTGTGTTCTAGAACTTGCTTAGGGTCTTGTTTGAAAATATGTTTCCATATGCATGCTTGAATATGATTGAGCCATTTTTCTTGTTGTTAGCCACTTGCCCATATAGCCATATTTTGCATGTTACCATTGTTTAGCCTTTTTGAACCTTATTGCCCATTCTTTTATTTTAGCACATCCTTAGCCAAAAGTGAAAAACCATGAAACTTCCCAACCTTTTAGGCTTAGGAGAGCATTTGTGTAAATTCATATATGTGCTTGAGCATAAGTGTGGGGAAGAGCATGAGGACATGCTCCAATTTAAGTGTGGGGGAGGAACAATGTGTATCCAAATTTAGTAAGTGGCACACAAAAAAAAAAATTGCATGGTTGATATTAAAAAAAAATCTGAAAAAAAAAAAGTTTAGTTGAAGGTGTGCCACATTGAAATTAAAGGCCTAAAGTTGTGATTAAGATGGAAAAAGCATACTCTTAAGCACTTGTGCTCTTGGTGTATTCATTTGTTCTCCTTTGACTAAAGGTTTAGCTCACTGGCCTATATAATTACCCACCTTCACCTTGGCCCCATTGCAACCAAAAGCAAGTCCTCTTGATTCAATATGCATATGTGTGTGACAAAATGGAGAATGAGACTCGTAGCAAGCCTATAGTAATGCATTTTCATTTGAGGTGATTGAGTGTGCATCATAAAACCCAAACACTTGAGTGAATGAGTGACAAACACTTACTTTGGGAGGATTTTTGTACTTGGTCCATGCATCATAAGTGAATTCTACCATGTTTACTATGTTCTTATTCATGCCTTGCTAGTTGAGATCCTCTTTCATTGTTTGTGAAAGCTTATTTCTTATATCTCTAGGTCCATTGGATTGGTGTATTGTTACTTTTCATGCATCATATATTTTTAGAGTTAGTAGAGTAAAGAGTTCAGTCTCTTTGCTGTATCCATTTGAGTTTCTTGCATGAGGACATGCAATTGTTTAAGTGTGGGGGAGTTTGATGGGTTGCATTTATGCACCCCATTTCCCATTCAACTCTAGGCATATTGCATTATTTATGTGCTTAATTGGTAAACATTTAGTAGATTTGCATTTGGTCCTAATGGTGTATCATTAAATGAAATCATGGTTTTCTGCACCATTTTGATAAATAAATATATTTTGGAACTTCTTGTACTTTTAACCCTTTTTTGTGAGTGTCATTTGCTGGCAAAGACTTTCCAAGTTGCAAGATTAAAGGTTTCTGATGTTGTGATGCTGTCTAATTTTACCCCCAGTTGCTATTTTTCCAATATTTGAAGCTACAGATGTCTGATTGACATGATTCTTGCGGCGTTGAAAAGTTTGTTGAAAGAGCTACAACTTCTATTTCTTGAGACGAGAGCTAATTTGAACAGTTTATGCCTCAAAATGGGTTTGGAAGTATATGAAGCGGTGTTGAGCGAGCACATAACCGCTATAGTGGTCACAGACTGCTATAGCGGTCACCAGAAAGACAAATTGGCTGCAGCGCTCGCGTCAAAGAGGTAGGACTGCTATAGCGGTCCCAGACCGCTATAGCGGTCATAAGTGGATGAGTTTCAGCGAGACTTCGCGACTTTGTTTCACGTTTTGGACTTTTTGTATTTTAACTCTGTTAGAAAATTAGCAGCAACAATTGGTACCCTAATTTAGTTTTGGGGATTAAAAACTCTCTCTCTACATCTCTCTCCATCTTCTCTCTCTCCTTCTCTTTTCTCTCTCTAAGGGTTCCATTAGTGAAGGTGATTTGTCTTGGAGATAGTGGTGATGATCATTGCTATTATTTCCAGGTTCTTTTATCTTTATTGTTGTAATCCTCTAGAGATGGAGTAGTAGATTTCTTTACTAGTGTAAGGGTTTCCGGATGGATTGGGATGATGTTTGAGACCTCTTTTTATATTAAATGCATTGGTTTTCTTAATGTTCTGCAGTTTCTATTCCTATAATTATTGTGGTGATTGCTATAATTTTTATTGGGATAACTAAATTGGCGATCGTCGTTTAGGGAAACCCTTTGGGCATAAATTGATAGGTCTATTGGTTTATGTTTGAGGGAGAATATTAGAATTAACTTTCCGATTGACAGTTAGGCTATAGCAATTGGTTTATTAAATTAATGTGATTTCTAAATGAATTGGCGATTGTCTTTTATTAGTTATTTGCATTGATTAAATCCTAGAAGTCGATGGATCACTAGTAGAATTGCCAGTAATTTATTACTAATAGCCACCAATGGGTTTAATGTTCGGTCAATGATAATTAATTTCCAATCCTAGGAATATCTTGCACTAGTGCTTCCTTCATTGTTGCTATTACCTTGTTGCTATTATCTTTTAATTTAAATTGCTTTAATCTTAATTCTCCAAACCCCTAATTTCTAATCAACTAGTAACACTTCCTTGTGAGACGACCTGAGTTGTGCCCTTTACTACATTTTTTGTGCAACTTAGCACTTTTATAAATTTTAATTTGTTGCGGGTAGCGACAGCTCACATCAACTTGGTTCCAGAAGTTCAACCTGTATCCATTCCTCCTTACCGTTTGGCTCTTGCAGAATTAAGGGAGTTAAAGGATCAATTACAAGATATGTTAGAGAAAGGTTTCATCCATCCGAGCACATCCCCGTGGGGAGCTCCGGTACTTTTCGTGAAGAAGAAAGATGGTTCAATGCGACTATGTGTGGACTATCGGCAACTCAATAAACTCACTGTACGTAATAAGTACCCATTACCACGAATTGATGATTTATTTGATCAGCTTCAAGGAGCTTCTTGTTTCTCAAAAATTGTTCTTCGCTCTGGGTATCATCAATTGAGAGTCAAAGATGAGGATATTCCTAAGACAGCCTTTCGTACCCGCTATGGGCATTGTGAATTTTTGGTGATGTCCTTCGGGTTGACGAATGCTTCAGCTGCTTTTATGGATTTAATGAATCGTGTGTTCAAACCTTTCCTGGATCACTTTGTGATTGTCTTTATCGATGATATCTTGGTATATTCCAAGAGTATGGAAGAGCATGAATGCCATCTAAGAATTGTGCTACAAACTTTGAGGGATCACAAGCTTTATGCCAAGTTCTCTAAATGTGAATTTTGGCTTGATCAAGTGGCTTTTCTTGGTCACATCGTATCCAAGGATGGGATTATGATGGATCCGAAAAAGATTGAAACTATTCAGCAATGGCCACGACCCACTTCAAGTACCTAGATTCGTAGTTTTCTGGGGTTAGCAGGCTACTACCGTCGGTTTGTTAAATATTTCTCAAGAATTTCTGCACCATTGACTAAGTTGACTAAAAAAAATGTGAAGTTTCAATGGTCAGATGCATGTGAGGAAAGCTTCCAAAAACTAAAAGACTGCCTAACCTCAGTACCCGTGCTTGTCTTACCTTCTAGTTCTGGAGGTTTCTCAGTCTATTGTGATGCTTCTCGGATAGGACTTGGTTGTGTTTTGATGCAACACGGTCGAGTCATTGCTTATGCTTCTCGGCAACTTAAGAAACATGAACAAAACTATCCCACTCATGATTTGGAGATGGCAGCAGTTATTTTTGTTTTGAAGATTTGGAGACATTATCTTTATGGTGAGACTTGTGAGATTTACACCGACCATAAAAGTTTAAAGTACATATTCCAACAAAGGAACTTGAACATGAGGCAACGAAGATGGATGGAGTTACTTAAGGATTATGATTGCACCATCTTATACCATCCTGGTAAAGCTAATGTTGTGGCAGATGCCTTGAGTAGGAAGTCCATGGGTAGTTTAGCTCATATTGCTCCTACAAAGAGGCCGTTAGTAGAGGAAATCCACAAGCTTGAGGCTAGTGGTGTTCAATTTGACTTAGGGGAATCTGGGAAGTTTATGGCTCATGTAAGAGCCCAATCATCCCTCTTGGAGTAAATTAAGGCGCTTCAAAACGAAGATCCTAGACTGCTTAAGTTGCGAGATGATGTCAAAAGTGGGGCAACCTCTGAGTTTACAATAGATCAAGAAGAAGTGCTTCGATTTGAAAATCGGTTATGTGTACCCGATGTTGAAAATCTTAGAAAGACCATTCTGGAGGAAGCCCATAATTCTCGATACTCTATACATCCTGGCTCAGCTAAGATGTATCAGGATCTGCGGTAATTATATTGGTGGGAAGACATGAAAAGATATATTAGTGATTTTGTGTCCCGTTGTTTGGTGTGTCAGCAAGTTAAAGCTGAACTTCAAATACCTGCAGGATTGCTTCAACAGATAGAAATACCTAAATGGAAATGGGAACGGATCACTATGGACTTTGTGACAGGGTTATCTCGCACCATAAAAGGGTTTGACTCTATATGGGTCATAGTGGATCGTATGACCAAATCAGCTCATTTTCTTCCAGTGAAGACCACCTATCGGGCTCCTCAGTATGCTCAATTGTATAGTGATGAAATTGTCAGACTCCATGGAATTCAGATTTCTATCATATCTGATCGTGGGGCTCAATTTACGGCTCGATTCTGGAGAGCTTTCCAAGAAGCTCTAGGAACTCGACTTGATCTTAGTACAGCTTTTCATCCTCAAACGGATAGGCAATCTGAAAGAACCATCCAGATTCTGGAGGATATGCTCCGGTCATGTGTATTGGACTTTGGTGGGAATTTGAGTAGTTATCTACCTCTTATAGAGTTTTCGTATAATAATAGCTACCAAGCCAGCATTCAGATGGCATCTTTTGAGGCCTTGTATAGGAGGCGTTGTAGATCTCCCATAGGTTAGTTTGAAGTTGGTGAAGCAAAGATGCTAGGTCTTGACCTTGTACAAGAGTCTCTTGATAAGGTTCATTTGATCCGAGAACGACTCATAACTGCTCAGAGTAGGCAGAAATCCTATGCGGATCATAGAAGGCGTGCCTTAGAGTTCTCTGTGGGAGAACATGTCTTTCTTCGAGTTTCCCCTATGAAAGGAGTTATAAGATTTGGCAAGCGAGGAAAGCTCAACCCTCGTTTCATCGGCCCTTTTGAAGTTTTGGATAGGGTTGGTGCAGTGACATACCATCTAGCATTACCCCCTGAATTATCCATGGTTCATCCAGTGTTTCATGTTTCTATGCTTCGGAAATATATTCCTGATTCATCTCATGTAATCTCTCCTCAAGTGATCCAACTTGATGAGAAATTGTCCTATGAGGAGGAGTCAGTGGCTATTGTTGACCGCCAGGTGAAAAAGCTTAGATCTAAGGAGGTGGTGTCAGTGAAGGTGGTTTGGAATAACCATTCTAAAGAGGAAGCGACTTGGGAAGTGGAAGAGGCTATGCGAGTCAAATATCCGCATTTGTTTAATTCTTGAGATGCGTCTTATCTCCGAATTGTTGGAAATTCGGGGACCGAATTTCTTAAGGGGGGAAGATTGTGATGACCGTTAAAAAAAATATATATTTTGAGTGAGGATCACAGTACACCTTAAGTGGTATAGACCACCATAGTTTTCTCTCTTTTCTTTTAATTTTCTCTTCCTCCCTTCCTAACTCACTCTCCCGTAACTCCCTTCTCTTTCTTCTCTTTCTTTTCTTCTTTTCCTCCTTCCCTCCCGTAGCTTCCTCTTCTTATCTTTCTTTAATCTTCTTCTTTCCTCTTCTTCTCATTTTCACACCACATCACACCACCTCCATCGTCATAATCATCTTCTCATCCCCTCCATCATAACCGCCCCCTTTCTCTCTCTCCCTCTCCTTTGCCTCACTTTCTCTCTCTAGCCTCCATTAGAGAGTTGAAGATTTTAGAAGTTTTGGGAGTGATTTCCTTCACCAATTATACTCCCCAAGTGGTAAGTAAGCTTCTACTATACTCCATTTAAATTATTGAAATTTCTAATTATTTGAAGATATTGTTAGGGTTCTTAAACCCATGAATTTGGGGATTTTAGTGAATTGGAGTTAATTGATATTAATTGATAGTGTAATTAACTCACAAATATTAATATTGTTTTATTCCTAGAGCGATAGAACAATCGGACGACAATACTTGAGTTGGTGGCATCAAAGGCGTTGTTCTTCGGTTCTTTGAATCAGTATTTGTGAGTAGATAGTGTATCTGTAGGTTACTTTATGCATAATAAACAATATAAAATTTTATAAAGAGTTGAAAATATGTTGATATAGAAGAAAATAATTTATTTATGAAAATTGAGGCTTTATGTTTAAAATGAAAAATATTTATTTGAAGGCCATAATGTGATTGTTATGCTTATTTAAATATTTTTTGTTGAAATGTAATAAATATTGAATTTTAGAACATTTTATATTGATTATCAAATTTGAGTATATTTTATGTCCAATGTATTTCATATAACATGAGAATGGATTTTGTGTTGGAAAGTATTCTGGAAGTGGAACGTGCATGATTTTGAGTTAAATTGGGGGAAAATTCCTAGTTAAAACCTGTAGTTAACGGTAGGGACGTTAGCCTCGGTGCACCATGAGAAAACTCTAGTTAGCAGGAGGGATGCAAACCCACACATAGCTGCAGCTATGTCTGGATTTGTATTAGGCCATGGCCCAACTATAGTTAGCAGGAGGGATGCTAACCCGTACATGACTTTTGTCATGTCAGAAAATATATGGCTACGGGCCAATCCCAGTTAGCAAGTGTGGTGCTAACCCACATATGACCCCGGGTCATGTCTGGACTTATTATTGTTCTGTTTCGGATAATTCCCCATTATATTTGAAATCATGTGATTATGTAAAGTTATGTTTTTAAGAAATCTTATGTTATAGCTATATGTACATTATTATGTTTATATTGTTCTATGATTGTATTTAGTAAACTATGGATATCCTATCTCTCGCTGAGTTGCAAAACTCACTCCGTTGTTATCCTTTTTTTTTTTCAGATACAGGTGCCAGTGCTGGTTCTAGTTCTATTCCTCCGGCTCAGCCATAAGTGCATTTCAAGTTGGTGAGCCTTCTTGAGAAGGCCTTTATGTTAGAACCTTATGTTGTCTAGTTTGCTAGTTGCTCCATGTGTCACAGGCAGGGTCCTCGGATCTATGTTATGTGTAGGTTGAGAATCTATGAATTAGATATTTAAATTATGTTATAAAAAAGGATTTGTAAACTTAATTTAGTTTATGATTGGATTATATAATGCATTATGTTTAATAGAATGGTAAAACTAATTTGGTATTATGTTTGAAGCATATGTTGAAATATTGTGTTATGCTGAAAGGGCGCATTCTGAGAATACTTGATGCCCATTTGCTGGAATTTAAATTGTAAATATTGCAAGTTATATTTCAATTTGGGGAATGTTCAAAAAACAGAAGAAACTCTGTCCGTTTTTTCTGGAAAATTTGGTGTTTCAAGGCTTGCTAAGGAAGGTGTTACCTATGCGCCCGTCATGGCCTAAGTTGGGTCATGACACTTTTTCTTTATTTGCCTACTTGGTCAATGGTTATGAGACTTGTTATTAGCACTTCATGGACCTTTTTTGAAAAAATATTGATTATTGCGATTTTGGTGTTCATTTGTTCATGGTATGAAATTCTAAAAATATTATGATTATTAATTTTGAATATTAACGATGAATGCCTTCAATGTTGAGTTTTTTTTTTCATGTTTTGAGCGTTTATACTTGGGCTTGACTACCATTCGAACTGGAAGCAAACTATACCAAGTCTGTCAGAAAGTTTTGCTCTGACCAAACCAATTGAATATTAATTATTGTTTGGTGAATTTCAGTAACTCAATTTTTGTGAATTTCAAATAAAATACAGAGAAGACTGATGAGGAAAATGTTGATTCTAATAAAAACCAGTTTTGTGTAGGATTTTGTTTGAACTAGCTTTGACTAAAACACAATTGGTTGCCAAAACGTGATTTCGAAACAGACCCTAGTGCACTTAAGGAAACATTCTGAACTACATTTATGTTTGATTTCTCATCATATGTCCACTTATGCACATGTATATGTTAGCATATTTCCAATATGGCAATAATATCCATCTGGGTTTGAAGTCATAGCTTCAGCTAATTTATATACAAGTAATCACTATCACCCTTTGACATATTTCACTGTTGTCGCCGCTGGATGTGACATGTGTATGCTGAGATTTACTATTGGACTACCGGTATATATTATCAAATGTAATATAAGATGAGGTGATACAGGTAATTGATGCATCGGCATTAATAGGGGATACAACTGGCCTTGCTGAAAAGATACAAAGTTTCTTCATGCAAGAAGTTATATCAGAAACCCTTGTGGTGTTGAAGGTTATTGTGCATGAGGTATTTCAATGTCTTTGCCTACTTTTATCCAAAAATATATGTTCTAGCCTACCTTCACTTTAGGGTCATCTGGATTTTTAAGGATTTTTTTTAAAATTTTTTTTTGAGGTATGAATGTAAATTAATAGTGTCTTCTTCTTACTTGATATGTGAATTTTTTTTCCCGATGAAAGAAGAAATTCATGAAGACCAAGAGAAGAAGGTAATAAAGAGTTATAGATAAAAAAAAGAAAAAGAAAAACGGAGACCAAAGATATAGAAGTTTAAGAACAGATAAGGAGTTGATTCTGAGTTTGCACCCGCACAACACACACATCAAATGGTATAGCCTTGTGTGGCCTAGAACTTGCAAAATGCCATTGGTATTTCTTATACTAAGCACTGCAGTCCAAATAAAAGACTTAGAGGGTGTTTTGTGCTATATAGTTCACAGTGTACAGTGATTATATTTTAATTACAATTTCATTGTTGATATCATTAATTACCATTTTTAATTTCATATTCAGTATATGGATATCAAGTAGTAATCGAAGTTTGATGGGGCTATTCTTAGCTGACTTTTATTGGTTCAACTGAGGATTGACAGAATGATAGACCCTCATCACTGTCCAGGGTGAATGTTAAGAAGGGGTAATAAGGGAGCGCAGTTAGGACTTCGGACAATGTGAGAAAGAGGCAAATAGGGATTAGGGACCTTGCTCACGTGGCAAGAGTGGTGGAAAGCATGGGAGGGAATGGTTAGGAGGAAGGCTTAGAGGAGGGTGTCAGAAATTAGTAATATCTTCTTTATATCTTATAATATTTCATATAATATCTTAGATTGATTTAGGTTCTTTCTATCATTATATTTAGATTTTATCTTTTCATTATAAATATGATTAGCTCATTGTTTATCACACCACATTACATTAATAAATTTTCATATTATCTAGTTGCTATTCTATCTCTTTTCTTTTTTCATTATTTAAAACCCCAATTTCAACATGGTATCACAACGGTATCATCTAACATGACCTGTGTCCATTCTTCTACTGCAAAGATTCCACTATCTTTACTTTTCTTTCTATCCCACCATTACTATGTCTGTCAAGCCCTTCAATTTTGTTTTAGGTTTGATAGTTTTCTTGCTTTCTAGAAAATTTCAACATGGCATAATACCATCACTGTTTCTGCTGCCGACCGCTTTTCCAGTGACTTTTCTAGTCTCCTCCTTGCTGTGTCAACCCTTTCCCTAGTGACTCGACCTTCCCTCCGCTGTGTCATCCATTCCAACATCCCAGAACCACTGTTCATCACCTACAAGTTTTCCAGTATCGACTCTGGCCGGGAACCTCACCATCAAGACCGTCGTCTCCTGCGCAGCCTATCGGTCAAATCCATGCACGAAAACAGTCAGAAGCTGTTGTGCGTCGCTCTTCACCTCTGTCCATTGCTCTCCGCTACTGGTGGCGACATTTTTCGATAATGCTTCTGGCCGGAAGATCCACCATCAGGGTCACCTCCCTCGGTGCGGCACAACCCCATCAGTTGTGTCCTTTTTCTAGTGATCGAGGTTGGTCCACACGCCTCTAACAGCATCCATGACACTATTCATCTGCTGGGCTTTCTGCCAAGCGTGACGATGCGACCGGCGTCATCTTCGGCCCCTGCTTGCATCCACGACACTATGCTTGGTTTCATGTTATGTGCACTTCATCAACTTCAGCATTTTTTATTTTCGATTCTACCCCTGCATGTGCTACATGGTTGTAACTTGTGAGTGATGAACATTAGGTTGTGCTCCCTACTAACCTCCTATTGTGAATCGTATCGATAGTGACATTTGTTTTTCACTTAGCCATGTTGATAATATGCTCTTTTGGCTTCCTTTGGATCTCTATTTTTTCAACTGTTCAAGGCTTCCATATGTTGTTCTTGTGATATAGTGTTGCATGTATAGGAAATTTCCATTGCCTTCATTGCATCTCTTCCCGCCTTAGTTGTTGTCTATGCTAATAGCTATGTATGTCTCTTCTTCTCCTAGTCACGCAATTATCCAACAGATTGTTCAAGCCGATGGTCATTCTGTAACATCCTAATAATTATTCCCATAAGCTTAAGTCATATTGGAATTTGTAACTAAATTGTTACGCTTTGATGTCATGACTTTTCAATTTCAAAATATAATATAGGTAGAAAAATAATGATAATAATTTTTTCCTTTATTTAAAAATCAAACTTGAAGCCTAACGCATACATAATTTTATGTAATACTAATTTATAGCAGAACTAGCTAAGTAATAACAAATAAAATCTTCCAATTAGAAGTCTAAAATATTATGTTGTAATAACAAGTAAATAATTCCACAATTACGTAGTACCTATTAATCAAATATCATACACAATAATTTATCTCCGGCTACCAATAGTCCGGTCATCAATAAATTAAAACTAAAAAATTAAACAAGTCTACTCAACTATAGTATCATAAATGAAATTAAATCCTATCTCCTATTCAAGTACGTGATCCCCTTAAGGGCCTTACTAGCCTACTCCACATCTAGAGATGACACGAAAAAGGAAAGGAGTGAGAACTCAAAAGTTCCCAGTAAGGATAAATGCATACATTAATTAGTGCTATTGAAATCATCTCTGACCACCTCAGTTTATTTTTGAAAAACATGAACATACATTAAAATTCAATTAATAAGTTCCAAAGATTTTTACCCGAGATAAACGTATCTTTTAATATGATCTTTCTTATCATGGATGCACTCCTAAATTTACGTGCATGCATGACCAACCAGTTAATATCTCCATACACGAAATTTACATACAGTCACATGAAACAATTAGTTCAACCTTTTTTAGTATCTTTCTTTATACACCCAATTTAGCCTAACAGTGGGATAATAAACTCATACCAGTAGTTGGTCATCACCAGTAGATATCAGTGGGAAAAAAGTGGGTGATCAGTAGGAATTACCTCTCCTTAGGAGAGGATCCAAATTATTACTGTGGGGAATTATATCCATTAATATTTCATGTAGGTGCATGTATGTTGACATATCTTGACATCATATGGTCACATTTAAGAGGCATGTCATCATATCATAATAACTTGTTCATAATATAACAATCAAATTTGCACAATATCTCAAAGAAAATTTTAGAAAGGCTTATCCTATGAACGTTTAAAATTTTCTATCACTTTATAAACCTTCAAGAGATGATGAGGTGACTAAAATAAATGCAATCAAATCCGAAAGGAACACAAATTGATAGTTTTTAAGATCATTCTGGGAATTTTAAATAAGATTTATATTTAGGTGGTATAGCTCCAGGACTACCAAAATTATATATGAAGGCGAAACATATATTTCAAGGTCCTGTTTAGGATATTATACGATTAAAAATAAAATAGTAATTAAATGACTAATAAAGGTAACTGTAGATTCAAGGTCTTGTTTGGGATATTGTAAAACCAAAGATAATGTGTGTGTGTGTGGGAGGACAAACAGAATCAAGATCATTTCATGCCTATAGATACATATTGATGAGGTGCAAAATTTACCTCGTATAGCGATCGTACAGTGATAAGCCGATAATGAAAATTTATGATAATCCAAATGAAAGTGAAACATCAAATTGGACATCCTTTAATTTATATTGGAAATAAACTGATAGCAATGCATATCTTGAAAAGACAGCACGACATGGACCGAGGCAAATTGATCACGAGAATTTTTCATGGTATAGACAAAGAATGTAACAAAAGTAATGAAATAAAAAGATTTGTACAAAAATTCTTGGTTTGAAGATTAACAGGAATTAGAGACTCCTAGAATTTGTTGAAGCAGAAAAGGACAAAATTCTTCTAGTTTATGCAAGGATGTGCCGTGGCTTCAAGAGGGAAAATTATGGATGAATTTTGTTCCTCCAAAAGAAAAGAGGTCTTGTGTTTAGAGAGGGTAGAAATCAAACATTACTCTAACCATAAAGTTTTGGGAAAGGATCAAAGAGATGAAGTAAAGAGAAATTTTATGGAGGTGAAAGAGTGTGTAACCATATGATTTTATGGAGGTGAAAGAGTGTGTAACCATATGCTGCTAGAGTTTAGTGGTGGGAGTTAAAAATAAAAATGAGAGAAAATAGATAGTGAGGCACTACTTTTGCTCTTAGGAATAGAGATAGTAAGGTCTTTCCTTCCTTACTAATTGCAAATAGAATTCTCTTTTAAATTTAAAACAAAGATATCCAATTATATCCAATTTAAAAATGCATAATAATTTTTTCTTAATATATGTTATATGTTTTATACTTAGTTAAATTTCATTACTCCTATAAGACACCGAACTAAATATTTTTCTCACATATCAATTAATTTCACATAAACAAATTAAAGAAACTAAGAATAAAATAAACTGGGGTCATAGACATTCCAGCTGCCTTATTCTGTTATCTTCTTTTTGAACGTATTTCTAGCATCCTTGAGTTGCCATGCTAGTCTGATATTAAATGGAGATCATTTTTTATTTTAATGGTTTGATTGTAACAAGCTTAATGCTTAAAAAGCTTTAGCTTGAGGGGGTGTTAGAAATAAGAAAATATTCAGTAATATCTCCATTATATCTTATAAATTTCATATCATATCTTAGTTTGATTTAAGTTGACTCTATCATTATGTTTAGATTTTATCTTTGCATTATAAATAGGATTAGCTCATTGTATATCACACCACATGACATCAATATATTTTCATATTATCTAGAGTTGCTATTCTATCTCTTTCCATCCTCCACTATCTAAATCCCTTAATTTTAACAGAAATGGGTTAGAAAATGTGTAAGTTTTTGGTATGGATAGGGTATGCATCCCCAATAGTATGTTTGTGAGTTTGGATTTTAGAGAAAAAGGGAGGAGAGGACTTGTAATATAAAATTATATTACAAGTCCTCTCCCCCTTCCCATCCCCTCCAAAGCCCAAACTCACAAACATATCCTAATAGGCTACGTTCATTCTATATTACTGTGTTCCATCTGTTCTTAAATTTGTAATTATCAGTAACAAAGAGTGGATTTCAGTAAATAATATTGTGATATTTCAGCCTGATTATAGTTCTACCACATAACAATGTAATTGTTTATGATAGGATAGAGTACAATATATTCTTACAATAATTGATATTTGAGGCCCCTGAAAATTTATCTTATTCAGACTGATGGATTAGCATAATTTTTTTTTGGATTTAAAGAATTATGTATATTTTTTCCTTCAACCAAATTGGTAAAGGACTTAATGTTGGTCTTTTTTTTTTTTTTTTGGTAGGAGGAGGGAGTTGCCTTCACAAAACGGTAGGTACTTTTTTCCTTCACAACTTTAGTTACCATCATGTAATTACTGATTACAATAAATTACTTTTGTTCAGCTTCATAAATGTTATTTTGATTCCAGGCTCACTTATAATGATCTATGCCTTCACATGCCTGAATCTAAATTTAGACAGTGCTTAATAAGAACATTGACCGCTCTATTCGAGGTTATGCATTCATACCACAAAATTATGGATTTTCAGCTAGAAAGAAAGGTAAACTTGGTTGTAGATAATACTTTACCTCTCTGATCTGTGACATCAAACATTCACTTTGGCTAGAGTTAGTTTAATTTTGGCACATGTGAATATTTAATTATTTATTTGCTTTCGGTATTTCTTTGCCGTTGACCATTGTTAGAAATCTAAATCATTCTTGGGCCCCCTACTAGCAGATGAAGATTTTTGTTGATGTCGTTTTTGACATGGAATTTAAGCATCTAGGATCCAAGGGGTTTGGAATCTTTGTGCCCTTATTACAACAACAATAATAAAATCATATGCTTATCAGGTAGGGTTGGCTTCATGGATCAATTAACACCATTAGAGACTACCAAAAGAAGGAAAAACTAAATTTTTAGTAAAAGCATTCATTGTTTGGTCTTCTGTAATAGGTTTTCTTAAAGTTTTTGGAACTCTTCATCAATTCTTTATTTCTTTAGAATGTGTTCTATTTGATACACTTTTCTCACTATAGCTTCTACAGGTCTTCTCACTATCAAAGTTTACTTTGAATGGCAAAAAATGTCTATTGCCTGAGTTTTCATTAAATATATAAAGCAAGGTATAGAGAATAATATGCTTAAATCTAGTCTAATTTACTGGGGTTCCTAGACTATTATGAGGTGATTTAGATCTATTCTATTAATGGTTGATTCTATCCTATTTATAGTAATACAACAGAATAATAACAACTGCACACGGTGATACAAAAGAATAATAATAGTCGTACACATAAATATAATCTATATATGGCAACATCCCCCCTCAAATTGATGTTGGTTTATCTAGAAGCATCAATTTGCCCACAAGAAACCAATGGCATTGTCGAGTATGAGACTTGGTGAACAAATTATTAACTTGTAAGTAGCTGGAACATGTGGGCAAGAAATGAGTCGTGCATCAACAGCTTCGCGTATGCAATGATATTCCACTTCAATATGTTTTGTACGCTCATGGTAGATCGGGTTGATAGCAATTTGAATTGCACTTATGTTATCTGCATTAAGATATGCAAGGTTAGATTATGGAAAGCCAAGCTCAATGAACAATAATCCAAGTTATTTTGGAACATGCAGCAGACATGGCATGATATTCTGACTTAGTGGAGGATTTGGAGACACGATCTTGCTTCTTACTTTTCCATGATATCAATGAGTCCCCAAGGAACATGCACCAACCAGTGACAGATCTACGAGTATTAAAACAACCCACCCGATCTGCATCACTATATACAACTAGTTGGATAGAAGAACCAGCAAAAAAAAAAAAATAAACCATGAGAAGTAGTACCCTTGAGGTATCTAATGATGCGACGAACAACAGCCATGAGAAAATGTCAAGGAGAGTGCATAAATTGACTAACCTGTTGTATAGCAAAAGAAAGATTAGACCGTGTAATGTTAAGCAGTTGAGGCTTCCTACCAACTGACAATACAGCAAAGGATAAAAAAGTTGCTCACCCTCATTAGCATGATACTTAACATTCACCTTAAGAGGAGTATCAACAGAGAGGATTCTTGAAGACCAGCTAATTGAATTAATTCTTGTGTGTACTTATGCTAATGTAAGAAAATGCCAAAAGGGTCCCTATATACCTCCAACCCTAAAAAATAAGTAAGGTTACCAACATATTTTATGTGAAAAGACTTCTGAAGATGCTGCTATAATTAGGCAATTAATAAAGAATCAATCCCAGTGATAACAATATCATCCACATATAGCAAAAGAATGACAATTCTAGCAGCAATTGTTTGAAGAAACAAAGAGAAGTCATATTTGCTTTGGCAGCTCTGCACAAGATTAAATTGAAGCAAAGTGGAGCAAAATTTCTCAAATCAAGCATAAGGAGCTTGTTTGAGACCATATAAGGAGCAATTCAAACTTCTTTGGTAGAAGAGAAAAACAAACCAAGAGGAACTATTAGGTATATTTTCTCTTTGAGATCACCATGGAGAAAAGCATTCTTCACATTAAATTGTTGAAGGGACCAGCCTTGCAAGGCAGCAATAGTAAGAATTGTTAGAGTCATTTTGGCTACGGAGCAAATGTCTCCTCATAGTCCATCTCATGTTCTTGTCAGTAACCTAAGGCAACTAATTGAGCCTTGTAACGGTCCAAAGACCCATAAGAGTGAAGCCTAATTGAGTAAACACATTTATAGCCAATGAGTTTGACATAACTTGGACATTGAACAATGTATTATGACTAATTATCTTTAAGTACCTTAAACTCCTCATGCATTGCTCTTTGCCAACACTCATGTTTGGTTGTGTGTGAATAACAAGAGTGAATAGAAATATTAGACAATATAGCAATACAAGAGGTATACCGGTTAGGAGGACAGGAAACTCGAGTGGACTGTCTTAGTACAATAGGGGTGGGATTAGTGGGAGGGGTTGTATTGAAGAATGCTGTTGATACACAAAGCCAGGGTAAGCATGGGGTAGCCATTGAGTGATCATCAAATTGTGGAAGAATAGCCACTTCAAGGGAGGAGCTATCATGAGATAGAAAAAAATGCCAATTCTTAAAAAAAATAACATTTCAAGAAATGTGGATTCTCGTAAAACCAGGATCATAACAAACAAATCCTTTGTGACTAGTGTTGTACCCCATAAATGCATATTTAACAGATTAAGCAAACAACTTGTGTCATTCATGAGAAGGCAAGTGAACAAAACACACACAACCTAAAGGATGCAGATGCTTGTATTCATGACATTGACCATAAAGATGAAAATAAGGAGAGACCAGATTTAAAGTCTAAGAAGGTAGTCGATTAATTAGGTAAACTGCAATTGACAGAGCTTCTACCCGAAATGTAGATGGAATGAAGGATTCAAGTAACAAAGTGCGAACCACATTGATGGCGATTTTTTCGTTTAGCCAAGCCATTTTGTTGAGGCATATATGGACAAGAACGATGTGAAAGAATTCCTTTTTGAGCCAAAAAACATGAAATTCATTAGAGATATATTTGCTACCAAAATCTTATCGAAGAACCTTAATAATAGAGGCAAATTGAGTTTCAACATAGGCAACAAATGTTTTAAACACTCGAAGCACTTCAGATTTGGATCGAAGAAAATAAATCCATGTAAATCTACTATAGTCATCAATGAATGTCACAAAGTATTTATATTGTGCATGAGAAATAACAGGAGAAATCCCTCAAACATCACTATGAATAACCTCAAAACAGCTTGTTGCACACCTACCTAAAGTTAGAAAAGGAAGAATTTTATTCTTTCCCAATTTACGATGAGAATAGTCAATAGAAGGACGAGACAACGAAGTCTGATCGAATTGTCCTAACAAACTAGAGGTGAACAAGTGAGACAAAATAGCCAGATTAGGATGCCCCAAGTGTTTATGCCACACTTCACTTTTATTGGCAACTGAAGAAGACAAAGCAACATGACTAGGAGTATGTAGTGAAAAGAGTTGTCCAACTTTAGGGCCCTTTGTGATCACTGTCCCTGACACATGGTCCTGTACAGTACAATCGTCATAAGAAAAATGGATATCATAGTGATTTTCTACTAATTGGCCAGCAGAAAGAAGATTATGTGAGAGCCCATGTGATACAATAATATTGTTGAAAGTAGGGATAATATCTTCAACAGTAGAATTGGAATAATATTACCATTAGCAACCTGAATATGGTCAGAAACATGAAATGGATGGGCACTTTTAAGTAAATTATTGGAACTGGTCATATGATTGGATGCAGCAGAACCAAGAAGCTAAGATTTAGTTTGTGAAAAGACCATCCCCAAAGCTGATAAGGCTGAGATAATCATATGTTGCACTATTTTAGGCATAAGAACAGCTGTTGCAGGATTATGAGCAGAAGCAGGTTCTGGTTGGCCATGTTTGCATGTTGACCAGTAGAGGAGGTGACTACATTGGCTTGAAAGACAGTGGGCTAACGTCTTGGAGGCTGAATAAAGCACTTTTTGATGATATGGCCTGGCGTTTTGCAATAATCACAGAATTTTTTTGTACAATTTGTAGCAATGTGGCCATAATTCTTACAACTGAAGCACTGAACCTACTGTTGCCTCTTCCTTGTGCTACAAACGCCACCTGGGAAGTAGTCAAAGTGTCTTGTTCAAGAGTGGCTTGGCTGAAAAGGGTTGCTCTTCACGAAGTAATTCAACAAAACAGGTATCCATTGGTGAAGTAGGATCACAACTCATCATTTTAGAATGCACATTTTCAAATTCTGAACACAGTTTCATCAGAAACTGATCAAGCTAGCTGGTCACATGGACCTCCAACACAGCAGTGAGAGACTCTTTAGAAACTGAAGTACACACAATATCAGAAAAGTCAGCCCAAAGTGTTTGAAAATCAGAGTAATACTACTGAATAAACAAGATGCCCTGAGTGTAGTTAGCAATCTCATACTCCAATTGAAATCTTCTAGCTAAATTAGTTTGGTTGTAAACCTTCTTCAAATACTCCCACATAGATTTGGCAGTTTTATGCTAGTGTAGATGAAGAAAAATTTGTTGATCACAAGACCCAATGATCCAAGACATCACTCTAGCATCCTTGACATTCCATTGAGCCAGTTGTGTAGGATCCAGAGGAGCTAGTACAATGCCATCCATATGACCCCATAATTCCTTTCTAGTAATAAACAACCTAAATTGAAATTACCACAGAATAATTATTCCCAGTAAATTTGACACAGAACTCAGAAGTGGTACCAGCCATGATGGGAAAGAAATGATAAGATCGGACCAGGAAGGAGAGAAAAAAATTCTAATGCAATCACAAAGGAGCAGAACGAAGAGAATCCAAGAAGACCAAAGGCAAAACCAAGATGTCGAACAAGAAAAAAAATTCCTGTGCTGGAATATCAGAAAAAAAAAAATGGAACCCTAGAATGTAGACTCTGATAACATATCAAAGTTTACTTCGAATGGCAAAAGATGTCTATTGCCTGAGTTTTCATTGAATATATAAAGCAAGGTACAGAGAATAATGTGCTGAAATATAGGCTAATTTACAAGGATTCCTTGACTATTATGAGGTGATTCTAATCTATTCTATTAATGGCTAATTCTATTCTATTTATGCTAATACAATAGAATAATAATAGTTGTATACAGTAATACAAAAGAATAATAATAGCTGCACACATAAATAAAATCTATATATGGCAACACTCACTTGTACAAAGTGTTAGAAAAGTTGGCTCATATATATCTTGATGGGATAGTGATTGATTTTATTTAAGTATATCCTTGGAAAGTGTATCCTTTGATTTAAGAATATTTAAACTAATGATGTGTGAAGACTAGTAAGAAATGTAAAATCTGGTAAGGTATGTGAAGTCTATTAAGATTTGAAAATCTATTAGGATTTGACATAAGGAGCCTTGGAGACTAAGATCCTTTGGTTATAAATAAAATCAATGGCCTAGTTGTGTGGTAATGAGAGAGTGATAAGCTCTGTTATGAGAGAGGCTGTACAAGGGGTATGGGTATGAGAATAAAGTGATATTCTTGTACTATTTTTCTTCTTATAGTGAATATGTTTATCTCCTGGGATGGATGTAAGCATCTGACTTGCCAAACCACGTAAGTTCTTGTGTCTCTGCGATCATGGTCATCTTATTATTTTATTCCCTTTCTGTTGTTGTGCTCTATATTTGGTTTATTGAATTCATATAAGTGTGTTTATGTGACCGATTCAGCTAGGTCATCCCCACCACAAAGTACAAAAAACTTTCTTTTACTAGGTTTGCATGTGGTTGTGACTATGCTTCACGCTTAGTCAGCCTTAGTGTGAGAGTGGGTGTTTTTGGGTTTGATTTGATCCTTGACAATTCTCTGTTCCCAGCATCAATTTTTTATTTCAGTTATTTAGGAAAAAAAATCAATAAAACGAAAATGCTCCCAAAAAAAACAAACCTGTAACTTGAATTTCAAAATCTTAGTAATTTTACTATGGCTAGAGGGCAGAGGCTACAACTGAGAAAAAGGAGGAGGGAGTTAGGGACTTATTGCCCGGGAAATAACCTGGAACCTAGACATCATAAGGAAATAAATGTCAAAGGAAAAAACATTAGAAAGAGAGAAGTATTGGCCCTTCTATCATGTAGCTGGTGTAGTTGAGCTCAGACATAGGATAAAGATATCAAATATTGTAACCTGTGTCTTGGTGCTCCCATTCTTCTAAACAAAAAACAGTTGAACACAAGCTGCCTTGTGCATTATCCACATTTCAAGCTCAAATGGCTATTGCATGAAATGGGCATGCTAGATATGAAAACCAATCATGAGGAAGTTGGAGTATACCTAGATTTGGTTTTGATGAATTGAGCAAAGTACTACTCAATGGTAGAGTACTTGTGTTACAAGCATATAAATATTTCAATATGCATCTGATCTTGAGACTAGGAAGAAAGTTATTCATGCTGAGAGCATTTAATATTACAGGAACTCTAGTTTATTTATATATGCTACTCCTTAAACCTAGATTTGATTTTGATGAATTGAGAGAATTAGTGCTCAGTAGTAGATTACTTGTATTATTAGCATTTAAATATTTCTATATGCATCTGATCTTGAGACTAAGAAGAAAGTTGTTTATGCTGATTGCATTCAACATTACAGGTGTTTATTTGTGCTACTCATTGTAAATAAATTTGGTCAACTTTCCTCTGAGGATGCAGTAGCACAAACTTCAAATGAGTGCAACGATGACATTTCCTGTATTCCTGGTGAGGCTCAGGAGGTTGATTCAGATGTAAGAGCCAGCAAGAATTTTGTGTCCAGTTCTGGGGATATAATATGTGGCTTATCTTATAGGGAGGTGTTTGCAACAGTGAGTTCACTAGCTGCAACTAATGGAAATACTGGTTCACCATTGCATGATTCTCATGCCGAATCAAGCATTGAATCCCCATGGTATCATCTTCGCAAAGAAGCAACGGCATTTGTTTCACAAACCCTTCAAAGGGGATGCAAGAATCTGTGGCATCTCACTACGAGTCGTGTATCAGTATTGCTCTCTTCTGCTGCAGCTTCTTCCACTAGCATTCATCAGTTCTTGAAAAATTATGATGATCTCATTGTCTTCATATTTGCTGGGGAAGCCTATTGTGGAATTCACGCAGTTGAATTCAGGCAGAAGTTAAAGCTTGTCTGTGAAAACTATTTCATAGCTTTTAATAGACAAAATGTGCATGTAAGTGAACTAAGGGCTTCTCATTCTTTATGGCTGTTTATTACACAATGTTAATCGTGGTTTCCAATGCCAATTCCTTTGAGCCTTGTATAATATGTAGAGTATAAGTACTATGGCATAAGTTGCCTTCTATGCCTTCATGATGTGGCTAAGATCGTCATGCTACTGCAGTTATCAACAAGATTGTATTAATGGATAAGTGATACATCATTAAATGTAACTGTCTTCTGTTTTATAACGTCCTAATTCAATTCCTGCTTTCTTCTTCTTGTTTCTTGTGTCAGGATATTCTGTCGTATTATTGTTTGCGGTTGTTAGATTGCTTATGCTAGTCTAGCTTTATTCGCATAGTTGTCTAGATCCATTATCATACTTGGATTAGGTTCCACTAAAGTGAGATTCCTTTTAAAGTGAGAAAATTAGGGGTTATCCACCCGAAGGTTAATGCGTTGTGTCCAAGTCCCATTAAATGATCTAAGGGTAGATAACCCTCCACTTTTTCTTGTTAGAGGATCTTTCTCCATTATATTTAGCACATGCTGGAATAATAGTTAACTTTAGTTATGACTATAGTTGATAGCTGTTAATTAGCTCCATAATTGGTCTTCGATTTGGTCCTATACTTGCACTCATATATGAATAAGATGGACTGTATGTAAGCTAAACACACAATTGATCTCAAATGCTCTTTCTTGACCATATTATTTTTATTTGTCTTTTGAATTTTCCTTATGGATCCAAAAATAGTCAGACTTAGTTTTTTTATCCTTCACGATACATGCCACAAGGGTCATTTTATGGCACTAATGTTTTTCTCTAGTCTAGCAGGACCAGAATGTCCAGGAACCTGGAAATGAGGTATTGTAGTTGATTGCAAGATATAGAGAATTTGATGAAAACTACTGCAATATGCAGAGAAGTAAACAATTCTTCACTGGGAACAATTCAAAGTTAGTTACTTGCACTACTTTTTGCCAGATATGTGTTGCTCAAAAGTTAGCTATATAATTGCTAAATTGTTTGGAATTTTTTGTATGTTAAGCTCTGCATACCATGCTTCTTATCCATAATCCATAATCATACAAAAATGATTAAATTCGTTGGCTTTTAACTCTTTTCAGGCACTTGAAATGGTTATCGAGAAAGAGACTTGGTTAAAATTACCCACAGATACAGTGCAAATAGTCAGTTTTGCTGGACTTACCGGTGATGGTGCACCATTGATTTCTTTATCTAATGGCAAATCAACTAATGTCAGTGCAATTCATTCTGATAAATCAGTGAACTTGGTACACACCAGGCCAGGAAGAGTGGGTTTTCTGATTGGATTAAAAGGGGAAACCCTTTTTCACAAAAATTATCAACCCCTCAAGAAGGTCATGGTTACCCCCAACCTAATGGACTGATCCATGGTGACTTTGATGGAGGATCAAGCGACAACTTTCATGGGGATAGAGGCCTGCTCGGAAAAAATGATTCAGATCAAATGAACGGTGATAATTGTGTTTCTGAAGATGAAAATGAGGATCTTCTTGCTGACTTTATCGATGAAGACAGTCAACTGCCTAGTCGAATTTCGAAACTCAATATTCCAAGAGGTCACTCTTCACATTGTTATGACGAAGAGAATACAGCACAAACTGGATCTTCTCTATGTTTGCTGAGGTAGTTGCTTTCCATCTTTTATTAGCAAAATCAGCTATTGTCTTGTGCTAACTTTTGACTATGTTGTTTATTTAACGGACTTATTGAGTTAATTTATGCATTAAACATGTTAGGTGTATGGATAAATATGCAAGGCTTATGCAGAAATTAGACGTAATAAATGTTGAGTTCTTTAAGGTAGGCTCTTTTCTGTCCTCAACTGATTTGCGCTTCTTTACCCATTTTTGGTCCCCCCCAGCCCGCCTAATTTACTTCATGAAAATATCAGTTGTGATTATGATTTTAGTTATTCCTCTGAATGCTTTTTCCTGATTCAGTATATTGCTGCAGGGAATATGCCAGTCATTTGAGATTTTTTTCTATTTTATTTATGAAACATTTGGTCAGCCAAACACTGGTTCAACTGGAAAAGGATCATCCAATTCTCTTAATTGTAAGTGATGCACTCAATAGGGTATTACATTCACAAGCACTGGTAAAGTGTTAAGAGACCTGGATCCACTAAGTCTCCTGAGCCCTAAATGACCTTTGTGTATGAGAGGGGAAGAAGAGGTGGGCTGGGCCCATTCAACAGCAACAAAATAACGAACTAGCTGAGTTGGCATGACAAGAGAGAGAAAATGAGATTTGGAGGAATACAGGAATTGCTATATATATATATATTGGGGAGGGATTGAATGAGATAGGAATTCAGTTGGTCAAAATTGGGAGAGTTTGGCCTCAAAGGCCATATCATTTTATCTTTCTGCTCTTGTATTTTCATTCCTTCAAGCTTAATTAATCACTGCAAAGGCGCTAATTGAGTAAAACTTTAATATACATACAGATTACTTTTCTCTGCATCTTGTTCTGTTTCTTTAATCTTACCCCTTGATACCAGTTGCTATCATAGACAAATCCAATCTTATAAATTATTAGTGGTTGAATATAATTGTGATTTTGTGACTTGCAGATCGGCTGAGGACAGCATTGTCCAGAATAAACCAAGACTGTGACCAATGGATGAAACCCCAGCCATCCTCACCCCCATCTTTTGGTTCACCATTTGTACATGCAGACTTGACCCCTACAAGTCCTCCCAGCATGAATTTTGGTCACTTCTCAGGGAATTCATTTGGTCTCAAGGTATGCATGTGAGTTAACCATTTGTATCATATAAATATATGTACATAATTATATTATTGTGTTACAGGAAAGATGTGTGGCTGTTGGCACTATATCTCTTGTTGCTCGGATATTGAATAGATCCAAATCTCACCTCCAATCAATGCTTTTGCAGAGTAATACAGCTGTACTTGAGGATTTCTATGTGCATCTGGTATGTGGAATATTTAATATTTTAGTTACAGTGGTTAGGCTCTCATTAAAACTGATGCTGACATATAGTCAAGTTCAACTTTACCATTCAATGAAATTTGATTCTATAGCGACGACGAGACATAGGAAATTGATTTACATAGATATAAAAGCTTACGTCGGACAAAATTGAAATTCTGCTCAGAAATTGCATTTTGGAGTGCCCCAACCACATATTATGCGTACATGTAGTGTAATAGTGTGCATAATTTGATTTGAACTTGCAGCCATTGGTGGCTGTGAGGCTAAAAATGAGGAACTATTTATTGTGGCTGAGGAATGAGAAATCGGACGCTTTTGTTTAAGGCACTTTGCATATATGATCAAGGTGCTACTTCCAGTGGAAAAGCATGCTTGGGTTGGATTGTTAAGAATGTCCATTTTTTTCTGCCTGTTTAGTTCTCCTGATTCAATTATTTAACATTTTTTATATGAAAAATGATCAATATGTATGACAATGATGTTTAATATATATGGATTTCTTCAGGTGAATGCTGTTCCAGATCTTATAGAGCATGTTAATAGGGCAACAGCGAGACTACTACTGCACATTAATGGGTAAACATGACATGCATTGTTGTTCATAATTAATTTATATAACCCATTTTGATTTTCGGCAGGAAAAAGAAAACCAATTTGGTTTGGTCTGTTTTTGAGAAAATTAGAAAAATCACTTGATAAGGGAAATTATCAGCAAACCCAAAGCCTTGTCCCAGTAGATGGAGTTGGCTACATGGATCAGATAATACCATAGTATTCTGTCATAAATTGTTTGAAAAGGGAAATTATGTTCTACTGAAATTATTATTTGAGAGGAGGACCAAATTCAAGTTCTTTGGGTGTTTATGGTGTTCTCCAATAAAAACATAACATGTGTAGTACTTATTAAATAGTGGAGGTCGAGGTGGCTAAAATTAGTACAATTGTTACATTTATATTGGAGAAATCAATGGAAGCACATAACAAAAGTGGTATCCTGATATTGTCTTACTGGGAAGTCCCTTAAATGTTAATCAGACTTTGGCAATACCACATTGCTTAAATTACCAGCATGACTTCTACTCATGTAGAATCAGTTTGGCCCTACTCAACTAAGGAATATTATCATCCAAGAGAGTGAATTATAGAAACAAGGACAACATGCAAAACTCATCCTATAGACAGCACCTATCTTTGATGATTCCCACTGCTTAAAGAGCACCACAACTCTCTTACCAACACTGAAAGGATTGTGCTTGGTGTCCGATGCAGATTGGAAAGGTCAAAAATTAGTTGTCACTCTTGCTGCTCGTGTGAATTTATACCCCGACTGGTCTTAGGTGTATAAAGAGGAATGTCTGCCTTATTTTGAGCACTCTCAACTTTGTTTTATTGCATGAGCTTGGGAATTTGATGCATAATTTATGTTTCTTATTAGTTGGAATATTTTATATTGTTTGTGGACATTTTACAGGTATGTTGAACGTATTGCCAATTCTAAATGGAAAGTGAAAGAGCTAGGTCTAGAGCATAATGGGTTTGTATTTCTGGATGATATTTTTATTTGATGCAAACATTTATTCTGTTTTTTTTTTTTGCTTTAAATTACTTAGAATCACATCAAGTGTGACTTGCTACTAATCCTATATCAGATATAAGCGACTAACTGCATGCACCAATACGTTTTTTATTTGTAATATTAGAATCTTGGATTACAGAAATTCTGAGTATGACATGCTAACTCTACATGAATTATGCACCATGCTCCCAACAAAATATCTGGATTCACTTTTTTAAATACATATTCAGTTTTGAGCAGCCTTTTTAGCTTTGGTTTTACATCAGTTCTCATTATTTTAACCTTAAATTTATTTTTTGGGCCCTTTTCCTGAATCTTACTATTGGATGATTCAAATGCCAACATCGGTTATATTGTCAGTGTCTGATCATCTTGGTTGAATGTATTTTATCTCATTTTTATGTTACAGCCTTTGATGTTTGGGTCTGAGACCTCCTGTTATAGCTTTTAAAATTTAGCTCTGTTTGTGCTATCAAACAACAATTAATAGGTAGAATCTGTATATTATTTAGACAGAAAATGTAACTATATTTTTTTTTTCCTGAATTTTATCTCAGAAATGAGCTGCATTCTGCCTGCAGCTGCAGTTCTGACTTAAATTGTTGCTTGAACATTGGATAGGTACGTTGATTTATTGCTAAGGGAATTTAAGCACTACAGAATGCGACTTGCTGATGGTGGAATCGGTAAAGAAGTATTGCTCTTGATATTTCATAGTACATATATGGATACATAACAACCGATTACATGAAGTTCATGCTACTGTTTAAATTCTTGAAAATGAAAATCCAAGACATGTAACTGCAAGCTAAGTGTTTCAAGTATAAACATGATATTTGGATCTGTAGATTCAAGACCTACTTTTGGACTATGGGCTTGAAATTGTGGCAGAAACTCTTGTTGAAGGACTTTCACGAGTGAAGAGATGTAGTGATGAAGGACGAGCTTTGATGTCATTGGATCTGCAGGTTATTTCTGAGCTTTGATCAATTTTTTAAGAGCTATGCTGCTATGAACAAGTTGGATTTTGAATAAACATGGCTGATTATTAATTTTTGACCTTGAGGCACAACATAGTTTCATTTTAATTCACTGTTGAATTATGTAATAAAGTGAATTAAAATTAAACTAAGTTTATTAAAGATTTACCAGCGTCTGAAAGCCGAATTACTTTCCTAGGTTGAGCTTTTAAGACCACAACATTTTTTTTTTCAGATCTTAATAGCAATCAAATCTTTGTTATCGAATATGTATGAAATGCAGACAGTGACCAACATATTGATGAAACTTTCTGCCTATCGAATTAATTGTTTTCAGTTGTTAAATGTTGTATTGGGATTGCTGTTCTCCCTCCTTTCAGGTTTTGATCAATGGGCTACAACATTTTACGACGTTGAATGTGAAGCCCAAGCTACAAATGGTTGATACTTTTATTAAGCTAAGGAAGTAAGGAAAAGAATCAACATGACAACACACTCCACTGTTGTTTTCAAATATAGATTAGTTTTGGTCACATGGTAGGAATTAGCTTGGTGTTACCTGACCTTTTCTGTTTATTGGTATCATGTTTGATGCTTCCATTGGTGCAATCAAAACCTAATTTCTTACGGACATCTTTAACTTTCACTTTCAAACTAGGCTTACTACCTTCGCGAGACAGAATATGTGCACTGGGTACAAGCACAGCTGGTAAGGACATACCATCTCTCTGGCTTCATTACACTTTCTCAATGCATAAGTTTTAACAACAAATTCCATCCTTTGCAGGAATATAGTAAAAGCCAGACTGTTGGACTGGTCAACCTTGTCGCCACTATGAAAGGTTGGAAGCGGAAAACAAGGCTGGAAGTACTAGAGAAGATTGAATGAGTTCCCTTTTTTCGTGTACGAGGTCAGGCATATAGAATCTTTTTGCTCCTCTTCCCCTTGCGCTTTCATAATTTGCCACTCCATATAAAGTAGTATATATTGCGTGGTACTTAATCTTTATTGATTACGGAGTAGTCTTCTGAATTTGTGTACCTTCCATCATCCTGTAATGTATAGACCATAAAAAATAAGCTGTAAATCGTAACTCATTATATTACGATTTTACGTCAGTTTAGTGAAGTTCCTATTCACAATTGCAGGAATGGCTGACCTGATCCTAATAATTCATTCTATTTTTATTCAATTTACTTTCACTTCGTTGTTGTGATTTCGATTTACAAAACTCTAGTGTCAAAACATTTTACACAAATACCCAATCATATATTACTAAGTTAATATTAGTGTTTGACTTAATCATCCATTACATAGTACTATAAAATTCTTTTACATTTACAGATAATCATAATTATTGTTTGAAAGAACTTTTTATTGTCTTTTTAAATGGTTTGACTTCTCAGGTAATTATTAACTCATTATCATGGTCAAACTCGTGCAGCAACGAATTATTATTGAATGAGTTACAAAGAGAAAAAAAAAAGACCTTGCACTGAAATAGATTAGGGACTAATAACTATCACACTCAAATAAATTAACTGACTGGCTAATGTTTCTCCGATTTGAAATGAATTGGGCACTTTTCTTCCCTTTTTTTAAAATAAAAAAAAATAGCGATAGATGGGAGTTGCCCGTGAGAAAATCCTTTATAGGTATTATTTTTCAAGGAAAATGCTGGAGTTATTGCTCATATTCACTTACGAGAGACATACCATTGGAAGCATCAAACATGTTAGTATGTTACATACTTGTGGTGTTACAAGGACTGTCATCTTTCCTCCTCTCAGGTTTTGATCAAAGGACGGCAACATTTTGTGTCGATGAATGAGAAAAACGGGCCACAAATGGTGGAAGCCTCCACTGAAGAATATGAAGATAATCGTTTTTGTTACCTGACAGCTTAAACTTGTAATTTCAGTTGGTGTTAGACATACTAATAGTTAAGTTGGTCCCAGATAATATGTAACACGTTATCCGCAACATGGTTTGCAAATATTGTTGGTAGTGTTGCTATCTTCCCTCTTCTAGAATTTGATATTTCACTTGTTTGAAACTTTCATTTTGATGCAATCAAAGAATTCGTTATAAAACAGACTAACGAGTGGAGTGGATATATGTTTGAAGGAAAATTTTCTCGTTTGAGAGAGAGCTTATCACCATTTTTCAAGGTCCTCTTTCTCTCTCTCTCTCTCACACAAAGGCATTGTTATATGTTACGTAAAAAGGGAAGAAAAAAGAACTAAAAGAATGGTAGAATTTTATAAAACAATGTATATATTATTATTATTCCATAAACAGCGAATGACATTGTATGGCATGGCATAAGCAACATTTAATGGCATACATGAAGCTGAATCATAAGTTGATGGCTTCTAGACTCCTGCTTGATCTATCACCCTCATTCTTGTATGCTTGTATCAGTTTTTTTTTTTTTATTTAATTCTATATAGTATAGATGCTAACTTTAAGGCGCTGGTGACTGTGTAATTTCACCCACCATGTTAGTGCCACGCAGGGCTGATCAGCTGGTACCTATAGCATGAGCAAACAAAATTAAACTACAACATTAACTAGTTAAATTCTGCCTTCCTCTTTCTGTTGTGATTATTTATATCTTTAATTGACAAAACCACAACAATAGATGTTAATGGAGTCATTGAGATGATGATTGATATTGACTTACAAAATGGCCAGCTCCGAGTATCCGATAGAAGTTTAGGTTTTTGTATGACTTGACAAAGCCTTTGGTCGTGTTGTTACTTCCACAACAAGAGATGGGGGTTCTGTCATCCCCCAAGAAATTTGGAAGCCCTGCCCATCTACACAATCAGCAAAAAAATTGGAGAACACAATAATACAGAGTTATACACTGGTATTTGCTTTCTTTAATCCTGATGCCATGAATACGTAGGAGAGACAGTTGCTTACTTGAGTTTTTTAAGCCAAGCTATCAACCTACAACAATTACACAGGTTATGAAATCACCTGATAGTATAATAAAAAATAGGGATAAATATATTTTACCCCTTTGAATTTTAAATCATGTGTAATTTATACCCCGATTTTTTAAAATATGCATCGCAATACTCTGAAATTTCAAAACTATGCAATCTCAGTGTAATTTAGCAACTAATGAAGGTAAGATTTATGTGCATTTATCTCCCATAATGTTTCTAATTTGTGCAACCCGACATCTTCTCCGTGAATATTATGTGCAAATAATCTCTTGATTTTTTTTATTTTGTGTAACCCAATACCCTGTAATGACTTAAAATTTTAGGGATTTTTGCACAGTTTGAAAAGTTCAGGATGTCATAATACACTGTTTGAAATGTAGGAGGTTTTCTACATAATTTAGAAAGTTCAGGGTATTATAATACACATTTTGAAAAGTTAGGATTTAAATTGAATATGACCTAAAATTCAAAGGACTAAAATGCATTTAACCCTGAAAATAAAGAGGAATCATGTGATTAACCATTTGTCTGTTTCAAAGGAAAATGGATGGAAAGAAGTGGCTCGGAATGAAAACTGTCGATGATCCCATTTTCAACTGGTTTGGTACGCGAGAAAACTAGGGAAGGAGAGAAAAAATAATTTATGGGTCCCACCCCTGACATTTTCTCCCGTCTCATACGGGAAATAGAAGAAAGGAACCTAGAAAATGTTAAAATGTCTTTTATGACCTCAAACAAAAACTAAAATTACTTGCACATTAATTGCATTTCTATTACATTTATTTCAATCTAAAATATTAATTTAAAATAAATTTTTAATTTAAATGCTAATAAGTTTAATTAAGTTTAAATTTTATAAAAGTCACTATTTATTTTATTTAAAAGTTATATTAAACTAAGTTGTGTGTTATTTATTAAATAAGAATATATATGTCATTGTAACACTACACTTATTTTCTTTCCTCTCATTTTCTTTTCATCCAAACATATTAAAAATAATTACATTTGTCTCTTCACTTTCTCCTTCAATCTGAACATAGGCTAAATGTGAAGGAGAAAACTTGTTGGTCAAATAGGTTTAAGAGCAATTTGACCATCTATTTGCCCTCCTTGTTAATTTGCTTAAATCTACATTTGTTTTGAACTTAGAGAACGTCTAAACTAATTGGGGTGGAATATATCTATATTCTACACATGTTGTGTCCAAATCAACCATCAATTTTCATAGATTCTAACATGGGTAATTATATTTCTACACCCATGTGGGAGTAAAAGAAGTGATATAGGGAGAATAAGTTTATAGAAAAAGGAAGTGGTGGGACTCATATAGTTTGTGAGTAGAGTATTTAAACATTTGAGAATATTGGTGTTAGAATATCGAAGTTGTTCTAGTAGTGGAAGGGTGGTGGAAAATAGACTCACACACAAAGCAGAATGTTTACAAGAAATCATCATCACAATATTAAGCCCAAAATGATTCATTAGGTGAATTTGATCAAGTTAAATTGAAGATAAAAACTCAGGCCAAAAAATAAATAAATAAATAAAGCTCCAAACCAGAAAGTTCCTTGCATTTTCTGAGCTTGTTATTATCTTCCTACCTCAGCAATTCTTGGCTTCAGAAAATCACCTTCAAGATTCAAGAAACATAAGCAGACTGCCCTGCCCATCTGTAACAGCATAGTACCAGTGGTTGATCATGAATACAAATAGAAATTCTGGGTGCATTTACTTTTGTTTTATTCAAGGAATTATGTACTCACGTAAGATTCTCAGGAATGATCTTTAACTTTTTCTTTATGGCACGGTTAAGTAAATTGTCAAGATCATCATCACCAAGACGAGAGAATCTCATTGAAGTAAGATACTTAGCTGGGAGTACGGCTTCATTCTATTTCTTGGAATAATCCCATCTCAGTTACTGATAAGGCTGGTACATCACTTTTCGCATCCTCCAGAAAATTATAGAAACTCTGTTGTCCCCAAAGATAAGAATTTTAAGAGCTATGGTACAGAACTGTAGTGCATTGCATGTAGGTCATAACAAGACCCCGTAAAAAAGATGATGAGTGAAAATTATAGTTACCACAAAGTTGCTCCTAGTGAAAATCCCATACTCAAGTTCAGCCCTTGGGTTGAATGCTTCGGCAAATTGACCAGCTTCAAGTAGTTTTGCTTGATCTTCTCAGCTATTCTGTTCTCAAAGATGTGTTATCTTTGTTGGTTTATGTATCCTTATATGATGACAAAATACTGTAGGTAATTATATCAATCCTAACTTGATTAAATTCTTTAATCCTTTGAGAACCTGCTAATATGTGTGTTAAGTCTTTTCAGACTTATTTCACAATATTTAACTCACACAAATGGGTTTGGTTTTGAGAAAACCAACACTATTAGCTGGCACTTTAGCACATTTGTGTTAGAAGCAAAAAAAGGAAGTGAAACACAGAAAAATGTTTGTCGCGAATGGCAAACTTTGAAGATCACATTGCATTGCTTGCTGAAGCAACCAAAAAATGTGTGCTATTGTCCCATCAGATATTCTAAAAAGCAAACAAGTCAAAAGAATCTCTCTCTCTCATGCTAAATGGACATTTCCTTTCCTGTAATGTTTTGGATTGCGCAACAACAAAGACAAAAAGGAGAAGCAGCTCCTGTCGGTACAAAGAGAAGTTGAAGAGCAACCAAGTTAAGAAAACTCATTTAAGTGTTCAACAAGTATTTCCTCTCTGGTGACAATCTTGAAGACATATCGACAAAGTAAGGAAAAGAAAAAACACCAAGTTCATCAAAAGAGCTATTTATGCTCTCCAAGCATCAAACGGTCAAGCAAATTCCCATCCTCCTATAAAAGGTGATCTTGGAAGACAATTCAAATGGGAGGAAAGAACCAAAAACTAAAAGCTACACTTCTGCCATATTCAAAATTCAAGAAAAAGCATTTCCTCTTCTCTCAGTCTTTGATTGTCATTATCATACTATTCTGAGAGTGTTTAGAAGGTTGTTGTGTTGAGTGTTATATTTCTTTTTTGAGCGAAACAGCAAAAATTTATTCAGGGACTGTTATTGTAAAGTTTAATCTTGTGAGATATAAGCTGGTTGATTGAGCTTGGAGAGGCTCATTAAAAAATTATTTGGGTGGAGTTTGAAGATGCTCATTGAAAAATTAATTGGGTAGAGTTTGGAGAGACTTGGTTCAAGAACACTCACTGTTTGTACTGGTTATGCAAATTCATAGCAAATACACTTACCTAAATGGTAGGAACTAGATGTAGGTTCTAAGTAAGAGAACCGAACCAGTATAAAATACTTGTGTTCATCTTTTCTACCTATCTCTTTCACACTGCATGATTTACTGAATTGGAACTCAAAATTTTAACCAAAAAGGGTTGTCATAAGATTATTTGTTAAAAAAAACTTATTCTTTATTTGAATCTGTTTTTAAACTTATCCCTTATAAAACACACGTTTCACTAAGATATTTGAGACCCAATGTTGTTTTATTTGTGACCAGAAGACATTTGGCTGAATGTTTTGATCTGTGTTTTCAGTGTACACAAAAATTTTAAAGGAATACTTAATTTAACTTCTCTTTTTAAGTGTTTTAATACTATCAAACTATATAAAAAATGGATTTCTTCATATAATAATATCATTAATATGAGTTTTCTGACCAGTTTCATTTTGGGTTTCCAATAAGTTAAGTTTTTCATGGAGAAATGCGATTTAATTTTTAAAGTGTAAGATCCATTCAAAAGTTTATAAACTTGCTTTTATTAGAAACCTTAATCAAGGACACTGGTTAGAAAAACTCTAATAATATTGTTGCGGACTTGAGGCACATCTTTGTCTATTTGAAAAGATGTAAAAGAGATGAACCCGTTTGCTATTTGCAGTCCATTCTCGTCAAGTCTTGAGAGATCCTTAAGAAGGGGGCCCCATGAGAGCTGCAGTGTCAGATTGAATATTAAAATTGTGCGAAACTTGAAGTTTAGACACTGCATTAGCCGTAACAATTCTTGTACTCACCGCATAATCTTCTGGGGGATCCAACTATCTCCTAATGCCACACCTAAAGAAGAAAAATTTCTCAGTATCATACAATTGTTGAAGCTCCTCGTATATTCAACAATGTGTATGGTCCATATCTTTTTGAAATGAGGAAGAAATTGACACAGATTAGCATCATTCATAGATCATAAATAAATGCTTTCACTTTTCAGTCATCATAATATGGAATCTGACAGATGATTCATACAATCTTAAGAATAGATTACCTCCAAGTTTAAGCTTCAATTTCCCCTGTTGAATAGCTTTTAGAGCTGATAATGCAAGAAGGACAGCGAATTTGCCACTATAAGACTCTGCCACAATGAACAAAGGGCTCTTTTGAAGAGTCTCATTCCTGTTGAATACCTCAATTAACAGTCTCGTCAAGCACTGGCTGCATCCTCATCTGTTTTGACGTATAGTGTGGAATCCTCCACATAACTTGTTGGACTCAGAGGCTAATTCACATTATAATTAAATGATGTTAGTGTGTGATAACGAGTATCAAAATAAATATAATAGAATTAAATCTACCAATCGGTGTAGCACGGCAAAATAAGTATTAGTGGTGAATATTAATTTTTTTTATGGTGGGACCCGTATATCACTATTCATGATAGGGTCCGTTGATGACTGTTTACGAGATACTACTATTCACATAACAGTACTATTAATAACAAATCAAGAAAACTTACACACCAAATTTTTAACGTGAAAACCCTCAAATACAGAAGGAAAAACCACACGACAAACTCTAAAAAATATTCCACTATATTCAAGATAATTACAAAAAAATTTCCACACTTTCTAACCCAAGAGGTAAATATAGTATAACCCGGTGAGAACCTTCCTATTCAAACACTACAATTGTGCAATACCAAGGAGTAATAGAGATGATATCCAAAATATTCCTGCTGTATATACCCACTCTCTACACTCTTTGTGATTTACTCACACTCTCTATTTTTCCCTCTCACACTCAGAAAATAATACACTATTTGTTATTTTCTTCTCTCTCTGCAACTCTTATTTTGCTTGCTGCTTGCTTGTGTGTTTCAGCTTCTTCAAACTCTCTATTTATAGAGGCTCCTGCAGTGTAAACATGACCTGCATATTATTGCTGCAGGAGAAATTTTCTTCGCGTAACTTGTAACTTCCTAGTACTCATTTCTACATGCTCGAGTCATATAAGAATTAATACTAAGGAATCACGTCCTATTTCGTGAGCTTTTAACCCTTTGACATAAAATATTGCTAAGCATTCTAATGAAAATTTGGCATGATAACGACGTAAATACCATGCTCCTATAAGACAGAAAATCATAAACAGGATAACCAGTCATTCATAGCTCAACATACTTTTCAAAATACAATACTTCAACATATCATATATCATCATTATAAGGCACACAGCGCCATTCAATCCATAACATAACATAGTAATGTAATATCAAAGATAAACAGCCACATGGGTCAAACCAGCTAAAAATATACTAAGTCATGACCTCAAGTCACAAGATACAAAACATAGAAGGAGAAAGATCTCATGATCCAAAAACAAAGTTAAGATCCAGTAATATACTAAGTCATGACCTCAAGTCACAAGATACAAAACATAGAAGGAGAAAGATCTCATGATCCAAAAACAAAGTTAAGATCCAGTAATATAGCACAGTCTCCAAGTAACGAAAAAGCAACTATACTTCAGCAACTAAGTCTTTGCATCAGGATCTACCTGCTCATCTAGAGATGATATGGAAAAAGGGAAAAGGGGTGAGAAATCAATTGAAATCTCAGTAGGAACATATGCAATTAACATGACATCATTATCATCTCTAGTCTACCTTGGTTTCTTTTGAAATCATTTACATACAATTATGAGGTTCGATTTTAGGATTTTGCAAACAATCTTTATCAAGGTAGATGTGTCTTTTAGCATGGTCTTGGCATGATAAGTATATGCATGTATGAAGGAACTTTATTAATATAATTAAACAGACATGCTTACATGGAAATATACTAGGTTCATTCATTAAATGTCACAACATACATAAATGGCTATCATGATGTAAGACATCAAATACATCATAGTTAAGATCTTTTTATTTAGTCTTATCTACCTCATAACTTTCGCATTTCTATCTGTTCCTATTCATCTCACTGTTCTTTCCTCTCAATTAATTCTGGTTAGATACTTTAAAAGCTATAAGCTTATACTTAACTTGTAGACACCAGTTCCTTAATACGAATCGACACTGAAACCCTCATGTGCACTATAAAGAAAGTCAATGCCCAGTCATCACTGGTCCTTAGAATGATTCAGTGTCGGAACCCTCTTTGTCGACATAAATCGACCCTTAATCTCATGTCTTAATTCTGATTTCCTTATCTTTAGTTCTTCCTCTTTTTCCTATTTCCTCAAAGTCATTCTTTTTCTCACAAGAATGCAAGCATAATTTTCAATAATGAATTCTAAAACCCTTTTCTTTAAGATGAGATAAACCACAACAACAACTCAACGAGTAATCATAAACATTAATAAGCAATCATTCATTATGTCAAGACTAAAATGCTACTATATGATAAACCAAAACTCATATAAATTCCACTCTTTCACTTTCAACAAATATGTAAAAACTCAATCCCAAACAACTTTTACTCTCATTTAGAAATTTTATCAAACACATGGCATATATATTTACTCAATTTTCATGCATATTTCACACGTTGTAACACAAATTTATTTGCATGTTAAATAATAAATTCAGAGGCTATAAAAATTATCTAAGACACTTCAATGTGTCCACAAGATCCTGTAAAAATTTTAAAGCAAGAATAATTCTCTAAATATGTTAACAAAATTAGACAAATTCGGTGGTCAGAAACCCCCTATTTACAGCCAACAACCATAGTTCCCAATTTTATTACCCTGTCAAATGATCATGTTAAATCATACAAAAATTCATGATTTAACTTCAAGATGTCCATAACATCTTGTAAAAATTTCAAGTCAAAATGTGATCATTTGATATGGTAAATAAATTATACAAATTCAGTGCTTCAGAAATTACTGTTCATACCGAAACTGAAATCTTCTCGGTTTCTGAATTTTAAAAAATAGAAAAGTCATCTAAACACTTCAAGAAAAATATTGAAGATACTTCCATATGTTAGCTTCATCATATAAAAATTTTAGCTCAAAATATTGTCTCTATCTATGTGAATAAATTCATGCAAATTGAGCTGTCTGCATAAATCAGAGAATTTCAGCAACAACATACAATTTCTTTTGATTTTTCATGCATAATCATTCATCAAAACTCAAGATTTCTTAACAAAATCATAAATAAACAAGTTTAAACATAAACCGCCACCAAAAGATGATTTTTATTGAAGAGTCAGCCAACCACAAGTCCCTTGAAGTTTGATCTCCCAAGTAAGGAAACAAAAGCTCCTTCTTTCCTTTCTACCCGAATTTTGTCTGGTCTAGAACAGGTAGAAGGAAGCTTTTTCTTGAAAAACTGATGCTGGATTTGTGTTTGTTAGGTGGAAGAGCTTTGGAAAAGTGTATTTAATTGTTAGATTTGGTGAAGAATTGAATGATTTATGAGGTAGAAATAAGGGAGGAAGATAGAGAGAAAGAAGGAAGAAGATGAAGAAGAAAAGAAGAAGAAAGAAAGAAAGAAAAGTTAATGATGTGTTGTGTGTGTATGTTACCGTGAATGAGTGGGGAAATGTGTTTTTATTTTCTTTTTTATTTTATTTTAAAAGTATGGGTGTATGTGAGAACGATAGTTTAACAGTTAGGTGTATATATAAATGAGGATAACATAGGGATTTCACACACCTCTAATTCCAAGTAAAGATTATTTTACTCATTCATTTTGAAGTTTAAATTTCAAAAGGAAACACATAAAGGAAAATCAATTTTTGCTGAGATGCTAAATTAATTATGAATGACTAACTATCCATTAGCTAATCAAAATAATTAGTGCATAAAAAAATTTGGGGTGTTACATAACTCTCGACACCGAAATTGCTTCACGCGTTGACAATAATTTTTACTATTCACTAGTGGAAAGTTTAACCGTACCCCGTTCCAACTGGACTGTCCTGTAATATTAAAAGCACTATATGATGAGAACCACAATGAAAAGAATCAGATTATAATATGTTTCACATGTACCAATGCGAGTATTCGGTACGATGCGATTATAATATGAAGATAGGATATTAAAGTTGTTTTCATTAAGTTACCACAAACAGGAGATCAGCTTTTCTCAACCATGTGGAATTCCTTGGGTTCAAAATGGAATCCAAAGGGCCAATCTCTCGAAAATTTCCAATACCAACTCCTGAAGCGCTCTGTTCAATGTTTTGAAAAATTCATAACAAAGAATTTGGGTTGTTCTCGTTCAAATCATAGCCAAATGTAAATAAATAATACTTAGAGGACCACCCTGTAACCAAAGAATGTTTGGCCATGGCTTGGAGGGATTTTCCACTCTGTACGGACTTCTGTAAAGCCACCAGAACATATGTGGGCTTCTGTGATAAAACGAAAAAAACAAAATCCGAACTAAATGGTAATTAACATAACTATTACACACACACAAAAATTGTACAAATGATGAAATAGATCTCCTAGTGCATCTTATAATTTGCACTTCTCAAAATCATGGTTTAGAGGTTATAAACTGGAGAAATTCTCAAGTACTTTTAAAATAAAAGAAAACTTTCGTTCTGTTTTATTCACTAATTAAACATTTTAGTCATCGTATCATTAAAAATCCAATAAAACAGAAAAAACAAATAGTATTACAAAAAACTATATATGGCCTGTCAAATGTTAAATTGAAACTATACATGCAGTAGTATAGAAATCACATGAATTCCAATGCGTCTGGCTTACTTTGTCTGACTTGCACATATCCCCATTCCTCTAACCCGTCTTCACTCTTCAAGGCTGTTACCGTGCCTCCATGATTACTACTCCAAGGAATACAAAGAGCCGCCAAAAGTACACAGAGTTTTCCCATTTTAACACAAAACAGGTACTATAATATATATGAGGAGCACACAGCAGCACCAACTAAAGGATCGGATACGGCAATATATATTTATATTGGATTTGCTTGGCGGCTCATGGAGCACGTTTTTTGTCAGTGTTCCTCTCAAACACAGCACGAGAATAATGAAAGGCTAAGAATACGATGAGGAAATTAAGTTGGCACGAAATGCAACGTGGATCAAAAGGCATGCATGCATGCATATATAGTGCTTTCGTTCAGGTTCACTTTTCACTTTTGAGGTAAAGACGTACTGTAGGAGTTTTCCTTAAGGGCACATGGTGCTCGTTCTTATGCCAAGCCTCATGCAAGAAAAAAGGGAGAGTGTAAACAAAAAGACAAAAGTAAACCCCGGGAAAAAAATCCTAATCTGAGTTGTGTGTAGTACTACTACATTTGGAAGGGTTATCAATATCAATATAGTGACGAAAAGCGTGAAAGAATTAGAGCTTTTGGGTTGATTGACACGTATGAATGTCATGCACGGCAGCATGGTTTCTTCATTGCGTTAATTTTGCCCATAAAGCAAAAGATCCCCTTTCTCAAGAATATTAGAGTTTTGGACTGATTAGCACGTATGAATTTGATGTATGGGAAGGATCTTATTGCCATATATTTACCCCTTAAAAAAGCTTCATATCTGTACAAGAAAATACTTTAGAAATTAAATTTATATTGTCTGAAATCGATATAGACTTTTGTCATCTCAGCCAAAATATTTGATATTTTGATTTAACCAATCACTACTTTAAGAGTCTTGCAAATTGAAATACATTGATTGGATTATAATACAAAAGAGATCAATGCATCAAAACTATTCTCATAATTTAAATGGAATAATTTTTTTTTATAAAATATATAAATACCTAAATTCACACTTGATTGTTGTAGTTTAAATAAGAGTTTAATTTCTATATAATAATAATATAAAATTTCTCTATACTATCATTTAATTACGTACTATTATATTAGTAAAAATAGCTAAGTCTCACTCACACTCATAATTTAAAAAGTCATCTAAATGAAATTATTTAATTGAATGACAGTATAAAATTTTTTCAATGTATAGAAACTAAACTTTTTAGATAATTATAAGTTGCAGTTATATAAACATTGAACACAATATTAATTAAAAACAAATTTATACAGTTACTGATGGCATAAATATGCCAATTCAAGATTTACATATATAACTTTAATTTACACTTACTTAAATTCCATTTTTAACATATGTCTATTAAATTCACACGTGTTTAAGTTGGAATCTTTGTATGTCGATTTAGGTGTAAATGTCTATCTATAAACAATTAATCAATTTAATTTAGTGCAAAATGCACTTATCCCTTAAGATATCAAAAAATGACACACCATCTTATTTTATTAAGGGTGTGTTTGGTGTTTTCTCTTTCATAATTTGATTTTTATAAATTATATATTAAATAATAAAAATTATAGAATAAATAATGAATTTAATGTATATGCATTGATTTCATGTTATTTGATGCTTATAACATATTAAATAAATTTATCTTCATAATCTCTTTTTATATATTAAAATGATAGATAATTTAAAATTTAGAATTAAATAATTATTTTAGTAAAAAATTTAACAAGAAATATTTTAAATAAATAATAAATGACAATCAAATAAATATCTAAAATAATATTAAAATACAATAATCAATAAAATTAACATATAAATTTTAAATACATGATAAATAATATAACATTTATATAAAATATAATTATATATAATAAAAATAAAATATTTTAAATAATTATCACAAATTAATATTTCAATTATCATTTTTTTAAAATTTATTTTTAAATGATTCATAAATAATATTACTTTTAGTATGTTTTCTATATTTATTACATTTATTACGATAAAAATGTATAGAAATTGGAAATATTATATGAAAAAGAAAATGATATGCTTTTTATACTTGATATTATATGAAAATAAAATTATAAAAAATTTAAATTTAAATTTCATGTAGTAATAATGTAAAAAAAATTTATATTATTTTTTAATTAATTATTCCATTTAAATGACTTTTCAAGTGGTGGATATATAAAAGTAAATCACTTTTACTGTGTGATAATATATTTATTTGAATTCATTATAGAATTTATTTATACTACTAGTACATCAAAGTCAAATTCATAAAATAATAATTATAAAATAAAATAATCTTTAAAAATTTAACAAAGTGTGAAATCATGCTAGATAACTAGCCATTATAATAACTATATGCTATGGTTTGATAATTTCTTGAATTTTTAGTTGATAATGTAAAATAAATTTTATACTACAAATTAATAAAAATTCAAAATTGTGTCAAATCATGCTAGATAAATAACTATTAACTATGATAATTAAACTAAATTATTTATAACACTTTTTTTTAATCTTTTGAATAATCTCATTCATATAATTTTATTTTACATTAATATTATTTATTTTTAAAAATAATAATTATTTATTTAATTATTTTAACATTATTCTCAATATATATTTAATTTTTATATTTTTATTTATTAAAAAATATTATTATTAATTTTTAATTAAACAATTATTGTTAACTTTTAATATGATTTTTAATATTATTTATAAATTTAGTTCCTATAAACGAATAGTATGAAACAGTTTAAACCATAAATCAATAAAAATTTCAGAAAGTATCGAAATTGGTAAAAAGCTATATACTAATATTTCTTTTTATGCTATTGGTGCATAGAAACTAAATTCATTACTTCTTTTATAATTATTTTTTTGTTTAGTATATAATTTATAAAAAATCAAATATGCACTCAATACTCCCTCAGTAAAATGAGGTGAAGTGTAGATTTTTTTAAATAGATAGGATGGAGTGTCATTTATTAATATTCCAAAAGGAATAAGTATATTTTACCCTTTAATTTAATAATGAGATCATAAGACAGCCCCTCATGAACTATAGGAGGAAAAGTGGTGCACATACCACATGAAAAATGAGAGAGATTTAAACCTAGTTTTAGGACTAGTTACATAAAAGTAATTTTTACAAACCAAATTATGAATAAGTTATTTTATATTTAAAGATATGATAAAAAAGGGTTCAATTTTTATATATTGACACTGTAAAACTTTTATATTGTTATTTAATCAAATCTATGTGTATAACTTTTTAAGTAGTGGATGTGAAACTTAACTATTTTTACTTATGTGACAATACATAATTGAATGATAGTGTAAAATAGTTTTATACTGTTAATGTATAGAGATTAAACTCATAAAAATATTTATCTTAAGCATTTTAAAAAGGAGTTTAATTTTCATAGAAATTAAACTCATAATTTATTTTATACTAGCATTCAATCAAATATTCCTATTTATATGCATAATCTTTCAAATAATGAATATGAGAATTACTTATCCTTATCGAAATGGTAATATTTAATTAGATGACTGTGCAAAAAAAATTTACACTATGAATATATAGAAATTAAACTATTTAAAAGGTGCTTATTAATATGCTAGATATTTAATTTTAACTTCTCAAAAAATATAAAAATAACTTTTAAAAATTAATAACTTGTATAACCAAGTGGAACAAAATGTTAAAACGTGTTTGGCTTCTAAAAGGTTCTAAAAAAAATCATAAGCCTTGTATCCGCACAACCTCTTAGAATTGGGAAAAAAAAAATAAAGAAATTGATTTTGAATAAATTTTGGATGCATCAAATTACTTTTGTTTTCCTAAATTGAAATGATGAAAAAAATACAATCAAAAAGTAAAAAGTTGAAACCAACAAATTTTGATATTATAATATATTTAATATTTCCTTTAAGGAATTAAATAATAATTAATAAAAAAAACTAGGTACATGAATTACAATTTGTTCATTCTTCTTTATTGTTAATTATGAATTTTCAAACAATTACCATTATTTATTAGATAGTTATTTTATTAAGAAATTTTTGAAAAAATCATTTGATATTGAAATTTAAGCTTTTTATAGAATAAATTAATTATAAAATCTTATATTATTTAATAATAAAATACTAGGTATATGAATTAAATATTACAGTTTTTTTATTCATCTTTATTGTTATTTTTGTATTATTAATTTTTAAATAATTACTGTTATTTATTAGATAGTTATGATATTAAGAAAATTTTGAAAAAGTATTTGATATCTAAGTTTTTTTATAGAACAAATTAGTTATAAAATCTTATAATATCTAATGAATACATAAAAATAAAATATAACAAAGTCAAACTTCAAAAATATTAAACGAAACATTAATTAACAATTTGATAATAAATAATTAACATTAAACTATTATTTTCATTAACTAATATATGAATGGTATTTTAAACAAAGTGAATAAGAGCTAATTGAAAATGAAGTGTTGATAGATATCATGAGCGACAATAATAAACACTCCATTATATTACAAATAAATTTTTTTCATATCTCATTTATTAAATATAAAAATTAAATAAGCTAAGAAAAATATGACCTGTGATAATATGTTTAGATACCACATAAAAAAAAAAAAAGAAGAACAAGAGTTTACATACCTGTCAGATGGACAACAGTTTTGCAGAAGAAAAAATAATAATGTAATGGCAAATAGTATTTGTTTTCCTTATTATACATATGATCATGTTTTTTTCTATTGGTTTAAAGATGTGGTACTTGATCATTTTGTAATGTAATGCCAATTAGTATTTTTATTTTATTTATTTTTCTCTTATAATTATGCATTTTAATTGACTTCATCATATATAACTTTGATTATATTTCTTTAACACAAATCAATGTTTTAAAATTAAAAATACCACAATCACCAAAAAAAATTTAGAATTTTAAATTTATATTTAATAGTAGCATTAAATAAAAATAGTTACGGTAATTCTTATAGTCTTTACATAAAAAATGTGAATCATATTTAAAAATTAAACATTTAAATTATGTTGACTGATATTATCTGGGCAGCATTCGGCTTTCCTGGATTTCCACTTTTCTGGTGTAGTATTATTTTAGTAATTTATTTGTTTCATTTCATCTAATTTTTGGTTTAAGTATCTTTTCTTTTTTTGACAGTAGGAATTTTTATGATATAAAAATTAAAAATAGAAATAATTAAAAATAAAAACTTAAAATTGATAAAATTTTAAAATTAAGTGATAAATAATATTAAATGGAATTAAAATTTATCAAATAATAGAAATATATTATCTATAGTTTTTATTGTATATAATGATAATTTTTATGAATAACCATTAATGCATATTGGTTAACGTATAATTTTAAAATCCGAATTAAATAAAATTATAAAAGTATCAAGAAATATAATATTAATTAATTTTAAAAATAAATTTAAAATTGATAACTAGAGAATATATTTGATTTCAAAAATTAAAATAAGAGGTTAAATTCTTATAAATTCTTCCTGAAAAAATTAATGCAGTAAGAGATAATGCTGAAGACTGTGCATGAATGAGTTGGCTGTCAACTTTATCTCTCTTAACTGTTATTTTTCAAATCCTTATCACGCAAATGTGAATTTAAAGAAGCTTATTGGTCAAAAACAATTTATTATATAATAAGATGCTCGGAGCGGCTATTACCACTCTCAGTTTTACTATTGTCATTCCCTTTCTAATACTTCTAACTTAATATTTCAAAAACGTCCTTTGTTAAATGTTGTGTTTAATTTTTTGTCCATATTACCCTAATATTTTAAATTATATTTAATAATTAACCTAATTAATACTATATAGAAATTAATTAATTTTAATTTATCAATTTGAAAATAAAATCAAAATATGATTCTTTGAGTGCTTTAATATCTTGGACAAAAAGAAAAATATGTTTCTTTTAAACTTTGATGCAAACAAGAGATAAACACACACATTTTATAATATTTTGAGAACTCTTTTAAAAAAAATTTCGGGACAGATTAAATTTAATGTATAGATAAATTTCAATTTTTAACTATTTGAAAAAAAAAAGCAAAACAAGAAAATATAATATATTTAAATACTTTAAATATATATATATATATATATATATATATGCTCAATTTACTGTTATCTCATACCATATCTATTTACCTTTTTTACAGAAATAATTATTTATATTTTGTTAATCAAGTTTTGATAAAATCTGTTTATGTTATTATGATAAACTATACTTTTACGACGCACAAAAAAAATATAGTTTTATGCATTAATTTCTCTAATTTGTTTTATTTTTATTTCAAACATAAATTTGGTCAATTTATTTATTTCATAATTAATAAATTTAAATAATTTTTTTATTAAAACTTCATTTACTACTATATTTTGACATTGAATTGCTCAATTTTTCAAATTTGAAAAATCACAAAGTTATCTCTTATTTTATACTTGTTAAATGATAATAGGAACATAATTTTTTTTACCAAAATTTTAATATACTCAAAGAATAGTAGATTGATCTTATTTTAAAACTGAAAATTAAAATTAACCAAGTCATATATTTAATATTAATTTCTGTAATTACTAAATATAAGTTAAAAGGAACATAGTTAAAAAAGAATTTATCTAAACATTTAATTAAAGGTAATTTAAGAATATTAGACTAAAAAATTAAAAATGGAGTGGCAATAGATAAAATGAGTGGCAATAGCCACTCCTGAAGATGCTTTGTGTGATGTACTTAATGGTTTTTATTAATAGGAGGTGAATTAGATAACCGTAAAGTTTTGTGACTATGTGAGGAGCATTTTTTTTCTTTGTTTTTTTTAATTGAAAATAAATATACAAAGCAAACTTGTTCTTAAACATTTTTTCATAGTCATTGATGGCATATTCAATTCCAAATTTACATTTTACCTATCTAATTAACGAAATAAAGTGACATACATAAATTTTAAAGAAAATTTCACCAGCCAAATCTTTATTGCGGAAAGGTCTTTCTCTAGTAGATTTGATTCAATTCATAAATTTCATCCTAGAAAAGAAATTAAGAAATATTTTTTCGTAGATTTGGTATTTACGGGTGCAATGGCATTTATATTATTCGTAATAATTTGGGTTGCCTAAATAGAGTACAACCTCCCTCCCACTAAAAGAGGCAAAATTGGTATAATTTAATGGTATTATAAAGAACCAAATAAAACTAATTAAGACATTAATTTATTCTTATCATTTATTATAATATTATACTAGTTAATTTTAAAAATATAGTCTAATATTACAAAAGCGGCAATAATTTTATTGCATGGTCCTGGAAATAATTTGCCTTGTACACAAATAGATTGGTGATAAGGTTCATTTGAGTTTGGTGGAGCCTCTATAGTTAGATTCACGTCGGATGCTTAATTCTGAATACGAGTTTAATTTTGATTTACTTTAAACGGTAAATTAAAAACTTAAATTCAATCAAATATTTTTATTTTAACAGAAAAAAATTAAATATTTTTATTTACATAATCTTTTTAAATAACAAGTATAAGAATTAATTATATTTATTAATATGTTACCCTATTAAGCCATTCAAAATCAAGTACATAGTATGTTCTATTGGAAAAAATATTATCCGTACACAGAGACAATACATTTTGCATTCGTTTTTTAAACTCATATTAATATTAATTTTGATGCAATTGATAATATCATTTAATCACATATTTTTATTTATATGATTTTTAAAATAATGAATAGTTAAGTTAAGGATTTTAATATAAAAATTTTATACTAAAATTATATATAAATTAAATTCATACTTTATTGCATTTTGTGTTTTTCATCCACCTCCTTTTTTTCTGCCAATTTATTACCTTATTTGTTTATTTATTGTTCGTCATCCCTCTTACACGACACTTGAAATCCGTCGTTGTTTGAGAAGACGCAGTCCAATACTGAAAATGTGTGTACTTGTATTGATCCTCCAATCGAACAATCTAAAATCAACTTGACCAACCATCCTCTCATTTGAACTGCCTAGACTACCCTTGTCGTATTTTTTCCTTTTCGGCTCTTTGAAACGCATAGTAACCCTTGTCTCATTCGTTACATATACGATCTTTACTTCATCATTGTTCTATATATATAACATAATATTCTTTTATCTTATGCTATTCTCTTTCTTCAAGGTTTATTGACATTCTTTTTGCCAATAGCAATGGCAATTGCAAAGAAATCAACCCTAACAATGGTAATGTATACTCATCCCAATTAACAATGATGTCATGATTAATTATTTGCCCCTTTTAATTAGTTCAAGATACAATTTTTGGTTTTGCCTAATAGGAATGCATGGAAGTGCCACCATGGCTAGAACACTTGTTGTCCATCACATTCTTCTCATTGTGTGAAGTCCACACCAATGCGCCAAGAAACGAATGCAAAATGTACTGCCTCGATTGTAGTGATCAAGCATCTTGCACCCGTTGCATAACATCTTCTCATAAGGGTCATCGTGTGATTCAAGTGGGTATTTAATTTGATTCGATTGAATATAATTAATTTGTTTAGAGCATGTATTATTGATTTTAAAGCAATTTTTGGGGTACATTTTTTATTTGGCATTTTATTTGTTAGATTCGAGCAATTTTTTTTAATGTAGGTGATATAAAGATTGAATCTTGATAACTATAAAAAAAAAAATAAAGAAATTGAACCTTGGTACGTGAATTTGAAATGCAGATAAGGAGGTCATCCTATCAGGATGTTGTGAGGGTAGCTGATATTCAAAAGGCCGTGGACATCACTGGGGTTCAAACATATGTGATCAACAGTGCTAGGATCATTTTCTTGAATACAAGAACTCCTACTAGTTCTCAACAAAATCCCAGAAGTTCTGGTAAAGTTAGTGTTAAAAACCACTATAAATGTGTGTCTTGCACAAGGAATCTCGTGGACTATTGTCATTTCTGTTCTTTGGAATGCAAGGTTAGCCTCTTGTTTATCCCCATTTTTATATCTCATTTTTATGTTTATATCCCTTTTTATTTCTCGATTATTTATTTAATTATTATTTTCATTTTTTTAAATATAACATTGGGGAAGAATCATGGATACCTTATAATGAATTGTCATTTTGTTTCGTTGATTGCTAATGGTGCCATGGCTCCTGATAATACGTTTCTAAGCCAATGCCATTAATTATATGTCCCGCACAACTCATTTATATCCTGAACTGCACGTACATTTGAAGTCATGAAACCATTCCTATATACCACCAGGATTGGGAGCCTGGTAAAATGATAAAACAAGGGATTGATATGAATAACTTCTATATAATGTATGGTTCCACAAAATAATGCAAGGGTAGTTAGCAGCTAACACATTATTTTCTCAATTTACAAGCATCCAAACATTAATTGGCGGACTTCTATTTCTCATCTTAAGGGAAAGAAGAATATACTGTAATATTTAAAATTTATTAACATTTTCGATATTGGAGTTGTTAGATACTTATGTTTTATATAAAACAATAATATGTGGTGCAATGCTTGTATTATGATATTAGATGGAGTGGACAAAGAAGATTGAGGGTGAAAGCTCTGCTACCGAAGGAATGCCAAGAAGGTTGCTATCACAGGAAGAAGAGGAAGAAGTGCACCAAAGGATCCTTGGAGGATTATACGAGCGCAGGCCTTCTCCTTCTACTCAGTCACCTCCGCAACCTAGCTCAAATTCAAGGAAAAGAAAGGGAATACCTCGTAGGGCTCCTTTCTTCTAAATCAAAGCACAAAAATTGAAAGACAATATTGATATTGCATTCTCATGAATAATATATAGTGATGTGTATTTAATTTGTGCTCTCTTGGTTTTTATATTCATCAGCTCAATATTCCTCAAATTTTGAGTTGAATGTTTATTGGAATCCTTATTGAGAGCTTAATTCTAAGAACAAAAAGTAAAGGGACGTGTTTTTAGGCTGGATTTCTTACAATAATGCTTTGCTAGTTTGTTAGCAAATAAACAATATCATTGATCTCGTATTGTCTGCTTTAAGATAATAAAACGTGTATGTGTTGTGTCAGTGATATATATATATACCTTTTATTTATTTATATATTTATTTTTGAAAAAAAAAAAAAAAAAGTCGCAACAGTTACAGCATCCTGAAATGTAGGTGTATAGGCATGCCTAGCTGACAACTTGAGTTCCATGTGACCGAACTGGATATGTCATTATTATACCCAATATCGAATAGAATAATATATCTCTGGTTAATAGAGGTGTTAACTCACCCAATTCATTTTTTATTCAAGTTTAGCCATGTAACTAAATTTAATTATAGATTTTTACTTAGTAGTATGTCATCAGTAAATGTCACCAGATCAACAAAAAAAAAAAAAAAAAAAACAGTAATTGTCACTGAACAAAGATTTTATATATAAATACGCCGCTTAATCTTACATTCTTGATTGTAAAAGTGATGTACCCTACGCGAGAGAGAGTTAGTTAGATCACTTAAATTTAAAAGAAGTCCCGTGCAGTTTATGAAAGAAACAACATTGTTATTAACTCTCCAAACATTAAAGAGATTCATGCACCCAATCTTTGGTTTTTGGGTACATTATTGCATCCAATCTCTCAATATGTTTCTAGAAAATATGAGCATGCTGACATATAAAGGTTAGCTTGAAAATAATAATTTTTCTGGCCAAAAATTTGCAAACTTCCCTACCTTTCACTATGAACCATTTTACATAGTCGAAAAAGTATTTTTAGAATTTTTTGACAGAATTATGATGTTTGTTTGTTGTAGTAAAGAGATGTGATTTATTTAATTATTTGTCTAAAGGTTGAAAAACATACCACATCTTTCTAACAATTAAATTATGACACAACAGGCATTAAGAAGATTTTTGCCCTCTTCCCATGTATCATTATTATAGTATGATCATAATTTATGATTAACATGAGTAGCGATTATTGTACATCCATGTAGATCCGAGTTTTCTTACTTTTGTCTCTTTAATTTTCTGTTGTGTTCTCTTTAGACGTCCTTGTTCGATGTATAAAAAAATGGGATTCAAATATTTCTTGCTAGCTGACTCAGCGGGTGAAATGTTAAAAACTAATTTGAATTTCTATTTCTTAAAAAACAAAATCAAGTTTAATAAGCTTTTCCGTTTTGATGATAAACATGCACCTGTATATTCAGTCTTGTGCTTTACGTATTCGATATTTGAAAAAAAAAATAGAATAACAACGGAAAGAAGACCAGTCAAGTCCTAATGCAACCATAACGTAAATTTAGAGAAGAAACGCAAGGGTGAACTGTGAAGGTTCCCAATGTCCAAAGGTAGTGTTTAGAATGACTAAAATTAGGAAATGAAATTATTTGATTTGAAATAATTTGACATGATTTGATTTTTAAATCTTTTTTTTAGATAATTAAATAAAAGAGGAAATGATTTGATTTAGAAATTCACTTTTATATGACTAAAAAACAATATATTGTGTTTGGATTATTAAAATAAGAAATGAATTGATTTGATATATGATTAAGTTTTAAAACCAATTCATTCTTATGCAATTCCTATAAAAATTAAAGGATTTGAAAATTAAAAGAATAGAATTTGATGGAATTGCAAATCAATTTATTTCTCAATTTTTTTTTTCAATTTCAACAAAAAATTTCATTTCCATTTTTTCTCTTTCCAAACTCATTTAAGTATATTTGGTTTCTATTATTTCGTGATTTTTCTTATGTTCTATGTTGGGTACCAGAGTAATGGAAACAGATCAACGCAACTAAAATAGAGCAGAGAGTAATAAAACTGACACACAAAATTTACGTGGAAAACCCCCTAATGATGAGGGAAAAACCACGGGCAAGACCGAGAAATATTTTCACTATGTGGAAGATAAAATTACAACTCTCTCTAAATATAAGGAGAGAACAATAACACCCTCTCTTATAATAGGAGAATATCTCAGAAGACACTATATATTTTTCTCTCTACGCTCTGCTTGTGATTGCATTGAGAGCCTCAGCTGCTCGCTATTTATAGATGCTCGAGAAGTTACTGTGCAATCAATGCACAGTAACTTTACATGCGTTTCGGTAGGTGCACCGAACCCTCTCACATGTGCACAGTAACTTTTTTACTGTGCACATTTGAAATTTTCGCTAATCACATGTGTGCACAGTAGAAATTCTACTGTGCACTTTGAAAATTTTGCTCCTATGCATGTGCTTCTGATTTCCTTCTTTGACTCTTTTTTTTTTTCTTTTAAAGTGGCTTTACGCCACTAACAATTGGTAACCAGCTCACAGCTCCGCCTGCAAGTGTAAACACATAGCCTGTAGTAGATTTTCTTTTATCAAGATCACCTGCAAAATCTGAATCAACATATCCTCTGACAACGAACTCTGATCCTCCAAAACATAGTGCAACACCTGAGGTTCCTCTAATATATCTCAGGATCCTCTTCACAGCATTTCAATGCTCAGTACCTGGATCTGCCATAAACCGACTAACTAATCCAACTGCTTGAGCAATATCTGACCTAGTACAAATCATGGCGTACATAAGGCTTCCCACCGCTGATGCATATGGTACTCGAGACATTTCGATCCTCTCTACTTCACTGCTAGGACACATATTTGAGGATAATTTGTAATTCACAGGAAGTGGGGTTGATACTGGCTTGCAATCTTGCATGTTGAAGCGTCGCAAGATTTTCATCAAGTAATTCTTCTGTGAAAGCCAGATCTTCCTGTCCTTTCTATCTCGGTGAATTTGCATCCCTAAAATCTTATTTGCGGGTCCCAAGTCCTTCATATCAAATTCCCTAGCCAATTGTGCCTTCAATTCTTGGATTCGATCTTTGTTGGGGCCTACCACCAACATGTCATCCACATACAACAACAGAATGATGAAAACATTGTTATCAAACCTCTTGTAGTATGTACAATGGTCTGAACTCAGTCTGTTGTATCCGAGGCGAATTATGAAGGAATCAAATCTCTTGTACCAACACCTTGGCGCCTGCTTTAGACCATACAGAGATTTGGTCAACCTACAAACCAAGTTTTCTTTTCCTTTTTCCTCAAAGTCTTCTGGTTGGAGCATATATATCTCCTCTTCAAGTTCTCCGTGAAGAAAAGCAGTTTTCACATCTAACTGCTCAAGATGTAAATCAAATGCAGCACACATAGCCAATACTACTCTGATAGTGGTAAGTCTGACAACTGGAGAAAATATTTCATTGAAATCAATACCTTCCTTCTGAGCAAATCCTTTTACCACCAGTCTTGCACGATATCGTTCTACTCGATCATTGCCATCTCGTTTGATCTTATAGACCCATTTATTGCCGATGGCTTTTCGACCTTTTGGAAGTGCAACAAGTTCTCATGTTTTATTCCTATGCAAGGCCTCCATTTCTTCCTGCATTGCTGCCATCCACAGAGAAGCATCTGGACTATTCAAAGCCTCCTGAAAATTTGATGGCTCTCCTTCTTCTGTTAGAAGACAAAATGCATCGTGGCTTGCCATAACATAGTCTGAATGCCATGATGGTGGCTTTGTCTAGCGTGTTGATCGCCTAACTTTTGTATCATTGGCCTCTACTGGTACTTGTTCATCATACTCTGCAGTTACCTTGAGAATCTCTTTCTTCAGTTTTCTCATCTATTCGAATAGTAGTAGTCTCCTTAACAGTGCTGTCATTTCTTTCTTCACTTTGCAGTTCATTTTCTGCAAATATAACATCCTCACGACAATAACCTTGCGGGCGTGGGATCCCACAAGCGATACCCCTTTACACCACAAAGATAGCCCAAGAATATACATTTCCTGGACTTCGGGTCCAACTTTGTTCTTTCTTGGGAATTGTACATCACATATGCTGGACATCCAAACACCTTTAGGGAAGAATAATCTGCCGGCTTGCCATTCCACATCTCCATTGGTGTTTTTAAACCAATTGCAGTTGATGGCGACCGATTGATCACATAATGTGCTTTTGATCGCTTACGCTGAAAGACTTGGCTAAACTCTTTGTTCTCAACATTGCTCTTGTTCTTTCTAGAAGAGTCCTGTTCATCCGCTCTGCTACACCATTTCTTTGAGGTGTATGTGCAACTGTAAATTGCCTTTGAATACCTTCATGCTTGCAAAATGCTAGAAAATCTCCATCTGTGTATTCTCCTCCATTGTCTGTCCTCAAACATTTGATCTTCTTTCCAGATTCCAGTTCTACTCTTGCTTTGAAGTCTTTGAATATTTGAAACACATCTGACTTTTTCTTTATTGGATACACCCATAGTCTCCTGGAGTAATCATCAATGAATGATACAAAATATTTTGCACCTCCCAAGGACATTTCTGGTGACTCCCACACATCAGAATGAATCAAGTCTAGAATGTGCTTACTCCGGGCAGTTGATCTATCAAACTTCAATCTATGTTGTTTGCTTGTAACACAGTGCTCACAAAATGGTAAGTTCACCGATTTGAGCCCAGGAATGAGATTACGTTCTGCAAGAACCTTCAAACCACGTTCCGACATGTGGCCTAGTTTGCGATGCCACATCATCGTCGTTTCTTCTTCATTTGCTGATGCAACTGATGCATCTGCCTCCTGCAACGTATCTCCTTGAAGTCTGTATAGATTTGTTGTGGTCTTTTCTGCTTTCATCAACACAAGAGCACCTTTAACAATTTTCAAGATTCCCCTTGATGACAGTCTTGCAGAGATCATCCAGTTGCCCAATAGACAATATATTCTTCCTCAAACCCTTCACGTGTCGCACTCCTTGAATTGTTCGAATGGAACCATCAAACAATTTTATTTTGACAGTACCAACACCAGCAATTTCTAAGGCATGATCATCTCCCATGAACACAGATCCTTCCGAGACAGGTTCATAACTGTAAAACCAGTCACGGTGTGGAGTCATGTGCCATGATGCTCCTGTATCCATGATCCAAACATCAATGAGCCTTTTATTGCCTCTAGAATCAATTGCTGCCTCACTACATAGGATTTCTCCATCCTCAGAGGTACTTGCAACACATCCTTGAGAGGTTGATGCTTCTGGGGCTTTATTTGCATTCTTCTTGTTATTTCGACAATCTTTCTTCAAGTGCCCTCTCATGCCACAACGGTAGCATTTGAAGTTCTTCCTTCTTCTTGACTTTGATCTGCTCCGACCATGACTCCCACTGGAATCACGCTCCATTGATCTCCCTCTCATCACCAACAATGCCTCTCCATGCTTTGAGTTCTCCAATCTATCTTCTTTATTCCTGCGCCTGGACTCTTCTTCAAGAATAGCACCGGTGACATCATCAAAGGATAGATAGTTGGCAACATTATTATTTGTAATGTTGATAATGAGTTGATCATATGAGTCAGGTAGACTTTGAAGTAGAAGTTCCGCACGTTCATTCTCCGTTATTTTATAATCTGATGCTGTAAGTTAGGAGAATAATGTGTTTAGATTGTTGATGTGGTCCGTTACCGACGTGGACTCACTCATCCGAAGAGTATACAGCCTCCTCTTTAGAAATATTCTATTGTGAAGTGACTTGACCTCGTACAATTTGACAAGAGCATCCCAGATCTCCTTTGCTGTCTTCTTTTCTGCAATACTGGACAATACTGAATCTGCCATTGCAAGATGCAGATTGGCAACAGCATTATCATCCATCTCCTTCCACTTTTCATCAGTAACTTCGGCTGGTCTACCTTCAATTGCTGGTAAGCAATTGTCCTTCCTCAAGATTGCCTTTATCTTCAGTTTCCACAGGGAAAAATTATTCCCATTGAACTTCTCAAACTCAAATTTTGTTGCCATGGTGTTTACCGGAATCTGTTTCTCTACTAGACTGGTCACTTTTTTTTTTTTACTGTGAATAGTACCGTATACGTGAATAGTGTCTTATACGTGAATAGTACCATATACGTGAACAATACCGTATATTTATACCATATATGGAACAAATCCAGTATACGTTAACAATACTGTAAAAGTATACAACTACACGTATAAACAGTGACCAAGAGTAGTAACCCGCAGCGTGAACTATAACCAATGGCTTTGATAAGTTCCAGGTAAAAATTCTTTTCTGATGTGGAAGATCAACCTAAGCTGCAATCACATAGCATACTAAGAAAAATACCACCAAACCAAAGCGCTGATACCACTGTTGGGTACCAGAGTAATGGAAACAGATCAACGCAACTAAAATAGAGCAGAGAGTAATAAAACTGACACACAATATTTACGTGGAAAACCCCCTAATGATGAGGGAAAAACCACGAGCAAGACCGAGAAATATTTTCACTATGTGGAAGATAAAATTACAACTCTCTCTAAATATAAGGAGAGAACAATAATACCCTCTCTTATAATAGGAGAATCTCTCAGAAGACACTATATATTTTTCTCTCTACGCTCTGCTTGTGATTGCATTGAGAGCCTCAGCTGCTCGCTATTTATAGATGCTCGGGAAGTTACTGTGCAATCAATGCACAGTAACTTTACATGCGTTTCGTTAGATGCACCGAACCCTCTCACATGTGCATAGTAACTTTTTTACTGTGCACGTTTGAAATTTTCGCTAATCACATGTATGCACAGTAGAAATTTTACTGTGCACTTTGAAAATTTTGCTCCTATGCATGTGCTTCTGATTTCCTTCTTTGACTCTTTTTTTTTTTTCTTTTAAAGTGGCTTTACGCCACTAACATTCTATGTTTTCAAGATTTTATAAAATAACTAGTAATAAAATCCTAATTTATGGTTTTTTTTTCCTATTTTTACTATTTTATTCACGAAATAATGAAAATAAAAAAAACAAAGAATAAATGAGAAATGAAGATAAAAAGCAAACAATCAAACCCTTTCTTTTCAGCTATTTGTTTATAATTATTACGATTACGAAGGAATGCTCTTCGCTGTAGCGTTGTTGGCTTGTTGGATGTTCCTCGAGCAATTGCTACAATATGTTTGTCCATAAGGATCACGAAACCATCTGTCTGCTTTCAGCATTCTCGCCCCACTGTACGGCATTTATGCCCTAACAACTGGAAGGTGCTACTGCTGGAATAAAAAACGAGGGATATCTATTTGACTGTTTTGTCACGGCGCACTCAAATATAGCGTTTGGTTAGTAATACATATATATGGATATGGAGGCATTGGAGATGCAAATTTGTTTAATGGTGAAGATAAAAATATGGAATCATAAAATTTATATACCTCTAAAAAATAGAGATAGTAAGACATAGTATGTTGATATAAATTTAATATTTTTTCTTTTAATAATATTTAATTTTATATATATTTATTATTTATGTCTCTATCTCTATTATCTTCATTATCCTTTTATTGTTGTCCTTGTCTCCTTATCAAATACTAGGTACGTTTATTTTCATTTTTTAATTTTTTAAGATTTTAGGAAGAAGACACTCAACACTGTAAAAGCTAATCATGGTGCGAAATTATTTTATAAGTACACGTATATAAAAGCTAATCATGGTCCTTGTCTCTTACATTTCTTTATAAGTACAAATTAATAATAATATATATAAAAGCAAACTCTTATGAACATGGTGCGAAAATTTCGAGACTAGCAGATAGAAACAAAAGATCGACCCCATTGTAAGAGATTCTAGTCATGAAGAATTACCTTTTTTTTTTTAATATTGAATTACACACATTTATCATCCAATGTTCAGATTGTATTTCGGCTCTGATATTCGAACTGCACAAGTTTTTCACTAGACTATACAGTTACACCCTAATGTAACACGCTTATCTTACATTATGTTTATTATTTTAATAATATTCATTAATTGAACATCAAACCAACGTGTATTTATATTTATTTGTTATATTAATAACATTATTATACTCCAATGAAAAATTATATCAATTACAGAATTTAAACATGAGTGTCCAAATAAAGAAATATACTTTACCAATATAAGTATGCATTTGACCAAATAAATAAAGGTTGGTTTCGTCACAACAATATCAAATTCACATAATGTATATTTTAGAAAGCTTTCATATTGGAAGCTGAATGAATTAGTCAAATTATCAAAACATTATTTCACTAATATATATAAAATTTGCTAAATTTCAAACAATAACAGCCTGAAAACTCACTTAATTATATATGGCAAGAATTACCCAAATCAGTTTGTATAAATACTCAAAGGAGGATTAGAGCAGTGTCTTTCTTGCGGATATAGACTTGTTCTCACATAAGTTGGCCCAGCACTATCTTATATGCTTTCAACTTGTCCCAAACTTGAAAGCAGTGAAAAGCCCAAAGTAGTGATAATAGTTGAGAGAATAACATAAACTCTTCCACAAAGTCTTCCAACAACAAGAAGAAAAGAGTACAAATTAGTAGCAAAAAGAGGGGTGGAAATTTTGAGACTACCAGATAGAAACAAAAGAAGGATCCTAGTGTAAGAGATCTCAGTCAGCTGGAAGAATTACATATTTCCTTTTTCATTAATGTTCCCATTGTATTTCAGCTCTAATATTTCGGATCGATCAGTTTTTGTGGCTAGACTATGCAGTTACACTATAATGTAATTTAGTTTAATTATATATATTCGTTATTTGAACAATCAAATCTACACGTATTCATATTTATCTGTTATATTAATAATATTATTATACTCCAATAAAAAAAATATAGCCACTATGGAATAGTAAACTCGAGCATCCAAAAAAATATACATTACCAATATTAGAATGCATTTGACCAAATAAGTTATTTTTTGGTATAGGTCATAGCAATATCAAATTCAAACAATAGATATTTCAGAAAGTTTTAATATTGGAAGTTAAATGATTTAATGAAATACAAGACATTTTTTTACTAATATAAAATTTGCAACATTTCAAACAATAACGACAGTCTGAAACTTCACTTATATATGGCAACTTGTCCAAACGATTCCGTTTGTGTAGCTACTCAAAGTAAGATTGGATGAATGTCTTTCTTGCCGACATAAACTTGCTTTTATATAAGTTGTATAAGAGTTGAGAGAATAACATAATGTCTTCCAACAATGCAACGAACAAGGGAAAAAAGGGTACAAATTAGTATCAAAATGAGGGGCAGAAATTTCAAGACTACCGGATAGAAATAAGAGCTAGGTCCCAATGTAAAAGATCCCAATCACGAAGAATTACACACTTCCTTTTTCATCCAATGTTACCATTGTATTCCAGCTCAGATCTTTCGGATTGTGTAGTTTTTGGGTGACTGGACTATGCGGTTACACCCTAATGTAACACACTTAACTTACAATAATATATTTATTATTTTAATTGTATTCAGTAATAGAACAATCAAACCTACATATATTCATTTTTTTTTCGTGAATACATGTATTCATATTTATCTGTGATATTAATAACATTTATACTCTAATAAAAAATTATATCCACTATGGAAGTTTAAACATGAGTGTGTCCAAAGAAATATACTTTATTAATATAAGCATGCAATTGACCAAATAAGTTATAGTTGGTATTGTCATAACAAGGCTTAAATATATATTTTGGCCTTATAAAATAAGTAAAGTTTAGTTTTGGTCTGTGAAGTTTTTTTTTGTTTTGGTTCAAATATTTCTAAAATCATTTAGTTTTAGTCATTATTGTTAGTCTGTCTCAGTTAAATATTGAGTTCAATAACAGAAAATCACATCATCCAATCCATAACAACCAATAATGTTACATGGTATATCATAATCATGTGTTAAATGCTGCAATAAAATGGGTTTTTAGGTTAGGTTTGTAAAATGAGTTATTGGATTGGTCCAATAGTTTATTGGGTTAGTCGAATAACTTATTGGGTGGAGATTTTGACACATAAAACTAGAATATATCACATAAGATCACTAGTTGCTATGCAAGATCGTATAACACATGTTATTCTATTAGTCAACTTAACATGTAACATAAATAGATTAACAGTTACGATTAAAACTAAACGGTTTTTAAAAAATTTGGACTCTAGAAAAAAAAAAGATATATTTTTCAAGACCAAAACCAAAATATGCTTATTTCAAGAATTTAAAAGATATTTAAGCCATCACAGCAATATCAAATTCAAACAATGTGTATTTTAGAAAGCTTTAATATTGGAAGTTCAAAGGGTTAATGAAATTATCAAAACATTTTTTCACTAATATTGGAGGAGTGTCTTTCTTGCCAACATAAACTTGCTTTCACATGAGTCTGGCCAATGCTATGCGCGCTATATTATATCAACTTTTCAACCTTAAAGCAGTGAAAAGTCTAAAGTAGTGATAAGAGTTGAGTGATTAACATAAAAAGGCTTTAAACTACAAAGCAAAAAAGAAGAAGAAGAAGATACAAATTAGTTGCAAAGAGGTGGAGCAAAAACTCCAAGACTATTAGATAGAAACAAAACCTGAGTCCCTGGGGAAAGGTCCCAATTTTGAAGAATTACACACTTCCTTTTTCATCCGATGTTTCTGTTGTATTTCGGCTCTGATCTTTGTGAAGGTTATGCATGGTACACCAATTAAAGTGTGGTATACTACACACCAAGCATCTAGCCACATTTCAAGAGTATTGCTAAATGCATTGAAAAGTGTGACTAATGACTTTAACCACACTTTGTAAATGTGGGTAAAAGCCTTCACACTTCACTGCATTCCCATAGACAAAACCTTGGATTGCGTAGTTTTTGTGACTGAGCTATGCAGTTACATCCTGATGTGTAACACACTTATCCTATGATTTATTATTTTAATTTAACTATATTCATTAATTAATCTATCAAACCTAGTTGTATTCGTATTTATCTGTTGTATTAATAATATTATTATAATCTAGTAAAAAAATTATATCTGATCCATTATGGAAATTTAAACATGAGTACCCAAAAGAAATATACTTTATTAATATAGCTATGGATTTGACCAAATTAAATAAGTTACTGTTATGGTCATAGCAACATCAAATTGAACCAATGTATATTCTAGAAAGCTTTAATATTGGAATTTTTTTTTAATATTGGAAGTTAAATGAATTAATGAAATTATCAAAACATTTTTTTTACTAATATAAAATTTTTCACATTTCAAACGGTGTGAAAATTCACTTGATATATATATATATATATATATATATGACAAGTAATTATCCAAACGATCTCATTTGTGCAGGTACTCAAAGTAAGATTGGGAGGAGTGTCTTTCTTGCTGACGTAGACTTTCTTTCACATGAGTTTGTCAGTATTATCTTATATTCTTTCAAATTTTCTAGCTTGAAACATTGAAAAGCCTGAAGCTGTGTAAGGAGTTGAGAGAACAACTCACAGTCTTCCAACAACAAAGAAGAAAAAGAAGGTACAAACTAGTAGCTAAAAAAGATTAGTTCTCTGACACACTTGCTCTTTTTTCTTTTTTTTTTTTAATATCTCTTACCTCACTTTTTAGTATAAATCTTTGTCAGAAATTATGACAATATAGTTAGTTGAAATGAAACAGCATGACCCAAAATCAATAATCAATGTATCACGTCATTCCGCCTACTAGATTATAGCTAAGTGTTTGGTTCTCTATCATTTTTTCTTGTTTTTGGTTTGAACAAGATTTTGAAGAATTTTTGGTAGTTTATTGGTTATTGCTTATTTGCTTACACACATTCGTGTTTCTGCTAGCTAGTGAACATCCATGACTAGTATTTGGTCAGCAGAAGGGCAAGGTGCTTCACAAGGAGAAAGAGAATTCGGAGATATGAACCTGAAGCTGATTCCAGTACCAGAAAAGGAGATGGAGGATGTGGAAGAGTGCAAAACCCCAACATGGCAAGGGAACAAGATACCATCCATTCCCAAGTGCCCATCTGCACCAAAAAAGAAAAGGCAACCACCACTGCCGCCGCAGCCACCAAGTTCTTCTCACAATGTGACAAGTTCATCGGCTTCTGAGTTGTGCTTCTTTGAACAAGTGTGGCCTGGGGAGATAGAATTTTTCTTCCAATCCTTGAATGAGTCTGCTAGGGTTAACAAGAGACGCAGAAGTATATGATATATATGTAACTTTGGGTGAATTGTCTCATAGGATTTTAGTTTAGTGTTTTCTCTAGTCCTATGTATGTTTGCTTTTTGTTGTCCCTGTTTAAGGTTTATTTACTGCCATATGAGAAAAAAAGAATGTGTGATTGTTTTGAAGTTTACAATTAATCTATGGAATTTGTATCATGAGAATAGTTTCATGCCGCCTTTACTCTACTATGTTATGTAGCATGTACTCCATTACAGTATGACCCAACAACATTGCAGTAAGTATTGTCTGCACGGCTTTGATACTCACAGCAACTTTTCATTGCTAGAATTTGTGCTTCCTAGAAAAAGATGGTTTGAAAGGTTGCAGAGAGGAACATTTTCACCAACAAATAGTTGGGCGTACTGCTGAATGAGCTGCTTCTAGAAATTAAAGAGACTAAAATTTGAACTCTGAAAATTAAAATTAATGTTAGAAGATCAGCATCCTGACTGGATAGTAATTGAAATAGTATTCAAGTCACTAGTCAAATAACAATACACATAAGACATGTTCAATTAAGAATGCACTTGTTTAATGATCCTATGTTGAGTTATACAAGTATCTATGTAATTAGTATAGCTTTGAATATTAGTCTCAAATTATTCAAGCGATATAGGTTGTTGTTGTTGTTGTTGTTGTTAATTTTCAAGCTGACTCACAAGTGTGAAAAGATTCATATTCTCTACTTTTTTCATTAAGCCTCCGTGTTCAAAACTTATGATCAATATAATGGAAGAAAGCAATTGAAGAATTGGAGTTCTTTTTATCCTTCATTTAGTCGGAGTCGTTCCTATCTCCACTAGAGGCAGAATATATTTGGATGCCGGAGAATTGAGAGGATAAAAGAGAATGAGAAATTAAAACCTTAGGACGAATTGTTTTTCTTTTAATACTTTCTTAAATGATTGGGATAAAGCTCGTATAATCTTTCAAAACTAATTAACAAGCATTTTTACATTCTCTAAACTTGAATACTTTAGAGGGTTGTTTATATGCAAAATGAAACGAAGGTTATTACTTAACCCCTCATTCTCTTTTCATTTTCTTTCTCTTATTTCTTTTTCATTTAATTACTTTCCTTTGTGACTCTCAAATATATCTAAGAAAACTCCATTATATAATGTTAAATATTGATGAACATTAAAACTCTCAATGTTTAAATTTATTATAAAATATTAGGGAAAAATTTAGTGGAAGAAATGTATCAATTAGCCCAAATTTTCATTAGAAGTGAAATGAATTACTTGCATAAAAGCCAATAGAAGAAAAAGATTATAGAAACAATAAAATTGCATAACAAATACATAGTACATGTCTTATCATTATTAGATATGATGAGTGGCCCCACTCACTCATCACATCTAATGGTAATAAGATATGTAATATGTATTTATTGTGTAATTTTATTGTTTCCATATTATTACTCCCAATAGAAATATGAGCCAATAGAAATATGAGCTGGTAAATATTGGTTTCAAATTAAACTCTGTTACTTAAGATTTTTTGCATGCTACAGATTAAGAAAAGAAATGCAACAAAACAAGTATAAAACACACAAGGTATAGAAGAGTGAACGAGAGACACATGGTAAAAAGCATGTAACGCTCAAGCCACAGCTCATTTTGCCAAAGTGCTATCCAATCCCTTGTGACCAAGACAAATCCCTCACGGGAAGCAAGAGAGAAAAAAAAGAACGTTGGTTCGTAAGTAACGTTGATGAAACAGAATTTGTATTTTTCTGTTCTAAATTACAGATAGATAAGTATTCTTTCCTCAATTTATGATTTCGAAACACTAGAAAAGGCTCGAAAAAAATGGACATAAAAAACAAGAGGAGCCATAAAGTAGTACAGCATCCAGTATTAAGTCATATTTATATTGAGATGCAAGGTTCTTTTCTTTTCTTTTCTTTTCTTTTTTGACGTAGGAGATGCAACGTTGAAAACATATTATTATATATTTATATAAGAGGGAGGATATATTTGGTATCTCAAACTAAACTCTTTGTTTGACTATGTGTATTTATATTTTCATACGAGTAAAGATATATAACTTATTTTGACTAGAGCAAAAATCCAGATTTATGAATTCTACGCCTCGAGTTAAATAATAACTGATTCCGCGGTGAATACCCTCCCTGGGTTCACCTAAACAAAGTAGTTTGGGAATCTTAATAAGAAGAGAAACAAGAAGTATTACAAACTAATGATACTTAACAAAGGAATCCCACAGCACCAAAAAACTTTGAAAACAAAACCACGGCACTGCAAATATTACACTAGAGAACACGCCAAATTATAACACTCTCCAACCACAATTGCAACGATGATGAGAACACCAAATAAACTGCAATGAAGCAGCTCCAGCTCACAGGATAAAAACAATCCACCACACGAAACAATGCAAGAAAAAAGCACACAAAACATAGAGATCGCAAAACATTACAAACTTCCAACTCAAGACTCCAGCCTTAAGCGTCTCTTTGTTTCAGCGGAAATTAGGTGGAAGAAAGTTTGAAGAAAAGAAAACCAGCGGATCATCTCCTTTTCATCTTGTCTGGTTTGCAAGAAAATGAGGAGAAGAGGAAAAAAGGGAGTTATAAAATGCGCAGAAAAAGGAGCGGGGCCGATAAAATGGGATGGTGACTATAACCAAAAATTAAAATTACTTAAATTTTAACAAAAACTTCAGCATTTACATTACTTTTATTTTTATCTAAACAATTGATTTTTTTTTAAATATAATTAAAATGTTAATAAATCAATTACTTTTAGATTTTTGCTTTGATACCCCAGGAGTACCAGTTCCCTTTTGAATTCAAGGATTATGATTTAATTATGAATATTTTAAATATTAATAAATTGAATTAGTAAAACATGTGGTAAATTTTTAGTCATAAGTTATTTAAAAGGTATCGATACCTATGAATTTTATAGAGGTATCGAAGAAATTCTCTTAATTTTAATATCATTATATATTATCTATTTATTTAATTTACAAAATTATTAAAAATAATATTAAACTAATGTTTATTCTTTATTTTAATAAAAATATATATGTCATTTTAATAGAACTCTAATTTTCTCGCCTCTCGATTTTATTTCCTTTCATTTCCTCGCAATTGAAACGTGACATAAAAACGCTAAAAACAAAGCATCATTCCCACATCATATACCGTAAAAATCATATTGTTTCATCCACTGGCGGTATTTCTGTGCGGCAAATCCTCTCTCCGCCAATGTAACACTCAACACTAACAAACGGAAACAATTTGATAGTATTTGTATTTTCCATGTAGTTTTCAGCTTGGTTTCTTACCGCCTAATTAGTAATTGGGTCCATTAATTAGTCCCATAGGAGTTAATTAGTTTATTAGAACTATAGAGAATGGACTATATACTATTGTAATTGATAAGAGAATAGTTAAATGTGAATAAACTTAGTTCATTTTGGTATCTTTTTCCTTGACTTGAAAAGAAAGCTCGAATATTTGATGGAAGGCTTTTAATGAAAACACCAAGTGTCACTTCCCTTTCAGAGTTAGAGGGAAAGACTCCAAAATGAACCAAGTTTATTCACATTTAACTATTCTCTTATCAATTACAATAGTATAGTTCATTATTTATAAATCTATTCAACTAACTCCTATGAGCCTAACTAGTAAGCCTAACTACTAATTGGGTACCAAACATGGTTCCTCACTTTATAAATCTATTCAACTAACTCCTATGAGCCTAACTAGTAAGCCTAACTACTAATTGGGTCATAACATGGTTCCTCACTTGTCCATAGCCATCGTGCATGCATAAGATGGGATTAAAACACATGAAAACCTAGCACAACACCATCTCATAAACCACCCATGGAGGATTCATCCCCTCCATGATCAATATAGCCCCTTTTCTCTTGTTCTCTTTTTGTTGCTTTTTATTTTCAGTTTGTGCTTGGGTGTGTCTCACTTCTACACTACATGAAATTTGTTTTGATTTTCTTTTTGGTGAGTATATTATAAAGGTAGCAGTATCTAATCTGTAACACGGGAAAAATTAGCTAACATCGTAGAGGTTATTGAGATTGCTCACACTTTTGCAACTTTAGAATATTGCACTCATAACAAGTTATAAATCAACTTTCTTTGTTGGTGTTAGATCTATGGAGACTTTTGCTGGTATCATTCCTTTGTTGTCTTTTGAGTTTAGCTCGCTATCTTTCTTTCTTTTGTTTGGTCTTTAGATTTTTTCAGTCAATTAGTATAAAGTACAAAAAAAAAAAAAGTCCATCACAAGACCTATGTTTAGCTTTTTCTGGTATGTAACAGGACCTATGTTTAATTTTCATTTCTTTTGGTATGCTAATCTATTAGCCTTTTTAGTCTAGGAAAGCAAAAGACGAGCAATTTTCTTTGAATATGTATGTTTAAAAGTCAAACAAGCAATTGAAGATTCAACACAAGAAAAGACTCATAGAGTTTCAACAGAGCAGATTCACCAATGTAATTCTATAGACTAGATTATCTACTTCAAAGAAAGCTTCCATCAAATAAAAAATGCCAATAAAAATTTGTCTTTAGGCATGGTTTAGCCAAGGCAAGCAGCTGATGAAATCTGACTTTTGTCGATCCCTTTCCAACTTGGGGGCTTCTAGTAATATACATTGTGTTTTCTCTCTTCGTAAAGTTGGCTCTTAGGGGTGGCCCATTTAATGAATATTACTCATGACAAAAAAAAAAATGGAAAGAGCTTGGATATACAAACATCATGATGTGTGCAAATATTTTTCTTCTCAGATATTTAATTTTATTGGAGGCAAATAAAAGTTTTCCATTTCTGAGATCAATGCGTTTGAACGGCTATAAGTTGTACAATTTCTCTCTAAACTTGTATACCAGCCAATAGCCTTATTGTATTGCATACTTTCTCTATTTGGCGCTACGTTGTTCCTCGAAATACATAGGTTATATCCATGCTTTTTTGTTATACTTCTCTAATAATACTGGGACCAATTGCATAAGAAATACATGTTCCCTTTAATGTGTCAGAGAATTCAGGACTGATGAAGAATTCTGCAGAATTCTAGACAAGGCCAAATAAATTAACTGGCTGCGTACCACATATCTTTAGCACAAAGTCTAGTGTACAGTGCAGGGGTATGCAAATTGGACAAAAAAAAATTAAGTACAAAAATGAAAAATAGATACTAGAAACTTTCAAAGGGGCATAAACATTAAATAGCGTGGCTCATCCTCCAATCAGCCTCCAGAACTCACCAGTCACTTTTAACCCCCACGTATCTGCATGATTCATCAACACTTGACACATGGCTCCCCACACGTCAACGTCTAGTCACCCCAGACCAGGTTTGACTGGGTATAAAATAAGAAAAGAGACAGTCCATTAGCCTTCATCATCCACCAATACCGCTTTCTACAGTTGCAAAGAAGCTTGAAAAAGTGAGGGAAGAATGGCTCCAAAGCGTGCTAAGAAAGTGGTGGTTAAATCCACCAGGAAAGTTGTGCAAGAAAGTGTGCAGGTTTCAGTTATAGGGAGCAGCAGCAGCAGCAGCAGCAAAAGATTAACAAGAGGAAACAGTATTCAAGGAGCAGAGAATGTCAGGATTATTCCCGTTCATGAAGTGACCCCTCAAGCCAAAGAGGATGCAACTATCACCACTATCACTACTGAACACAAAGGAGAGCAAGAAAATGCTCCAAATGATGGATCACGATATAGAACAAAAGAACAGAAGAAAGACACTGCAACTCAGAACGAAGAATCCAAAGAGCATGTCAAGAAAGCTTTGACCCAAGAAGGGAATAATGGTAAAGGGAAGAATAAGAAGAAGAAGAAGAAAAGAGGGAGGTCAAGTGGAGAAGGGTACAAGAGATATGTGTACAGGGTGTTGAAGCAAGTGCACCCTGACATGGGAATCTCTTCACAGGCCATGACTGTTGTGAACAATTTGATGAATGACATGTTTGAGAGGCTGGCTGATGAAGCTGCCAAGCTGAAGACATACACTGGGCACACGACATTGTCATCAAGGGAGATTCAAGGAGCAGTGAAGCTGGTTTTGCCCGGAGAGCTTGGAAAGTATGCTATTGCTGAAGGGGCCAAAGCTGTGACCAACTACATATCCCATGATGGCTCATAGAGGCCCAAGACTGTAGGTCTCTAGCTATGCCTCAACCTGTTGTAAATAAGTTGATGTGTGCTGTGTGTATGTGTTTCTTTTATTTTTGTTTTGTTTTGTTTTTAGGAGTTGATGTGGACAAATGTAATGCCTGCCTTTTATGTAACTATGTTAAGGTTGTAGATATCAAACTGCTTCCTGTAATGGTAGTGGCTACTTTTTTTGCTGATTCTTTGGTTTCCTGTCAACAACAAAGCTGTTGTTTGGTAAATTTTACCCAAACCATTGTTTTAAACCGACCAAACATGCCATTAAAATTTGCTATTGAAAATAGCATCTCAACTTCCTTTTCGAGCACTTAAAATGAACGGTTAGCTAACAACACGAGCACTACAGTAAAATAGGTATGTTTGTTAATTATATTAAAAAAAAAAATCCAGATACAGCAAACAAGTACTTTATTCATTGTTGAGATAAGCCATTTCTACTTACTAGTAATGTAAATTGCGCTTATGACTATCAGAGTCCACTGGCTTCATTAAAGAAACATACCCGCTATACGTCAAAAACACAATGCAACTTCACATGACAAATATATACTTTCAAGAGCAAGAAAACCGATTTGATTTGATCTATACTTTTTATTCATTTCAGAAACATGGCCCCCAAAAAAAATGCCATCAGGTGTCCCACTGGCGCACTCGACATAAATACAGTAATCATGGCAAGAAACGGGTGTGAAAAAAAGAAAGAGTACCTCAAAACGTCCATGAGATAAAACTTGTTATGATTCTGTGTTTTGCTATATGTGACCCTTCTAATATCTAAACTACTGTATAGAATAAGCACGTATCACTTCCACCACCGGTGCTTGACACATTGGACACTTTCTTCCACTCTCAAGCAAATCATTGGCACATTTTGAACATGTGCACATGTGCCCGCATCTGCAAGAAAAACACAAAAGTATGTGAGTGACTAAAACCAGGTCCAAATAGGCAACTAATGTGTCAAACTGATACTGAGTAGTAGTACCTGTACAACAAAGAATCAATATTTGTGTCGCAGCATATACAGCAAAGTCCTTTTCTCACGCATTCCCATTTGGACTTATCATCTGGTGAATCATGTTCACGTGTTCCTGTGTCAATTCAACTTGGCCTTAGAGGAAAGTTTTTTTTTTTTACAGATTAATGCATCAAAGGTACAGTGTAAACTATACATGAAATAATTAACTGAGATTTAAATATTAATAGTTTAGAACATGGACGTGAAATCGGGATACGAATTGTGTATCAAAAACCTTATTTTTTGAATTGTGTATCGAATCGTATCATGAATCGTAAGATACATAATCAACAATTACGAATAATATAAAAATATTTTCCATATAAATAAACATAAAGAATAACTATATAGTAGCATTTTAAAGTCAAACAAATGATACATTGAAGTATTGAACCATATACACTTCAGCAAGCCACACAATGATCCCAAGTAATGTCAGCTTCCTTTTTCTATTTAGTTTGACCCATCTAATCAAAATACTAACACAACACAAAATAGACAAATGAAAAAAAAAACATATTAAAACATTATACAAATTAAAAAAAGAAACATAATATTAAAACGTTAGAACCTAGAAAAAGAAAAAAAATAAAGACGAAGCTTTAAAATAGAAGAAGATACAAATAATTAAAAAATAAAAAAAAAAGCTAGCAAGCAGAAGATAGAAACAAAATCAACTAAAAGAATAAAATATGTAAATATAATAATATAGTCATTGTAATAAGTAATAACGTGAATTATAAAACAAGAAGAAATGCAAAGCCCATGCTTTGTTTTCATTTTTAAAAACAGGGGAAGAAGAAGATACAAGGTACAAACAAAATAAAGCTTTATAAAATGATTAGCACCAAACAAAACAAATTATAAAAAAAGAACAGAAGTACCAGCTCAGCCACAAAGATGGAGAATAGTCAGCCACAAGGGGAACCAGAAGCAAAGAGTGTGGCCTCTGGTTGCTTGATGTTTTGTTTCTCAGATGGAAGGTTTGAAAAGGAAGAGAGGAGACGTTTTATGAATAAAAAAATAATGGATACTGAAAAGACATGTATGAGCAGTTGTTTCCTCCTTCTTTTCTAGGAAAAAACGCAAAAAGAAATACAAAATCTAGGGTTTTTTTCGAACCGGGCCATGCATGATCCGGCCCATTGTTCACACAACCCGGTTGCTTTGCGAACCGCACGGCTGTGATACAAATTGCGTTTCTTGCTATACAGTTGCGATTCAATCACCGATTCATTCTCTGTTTCGATGCACCATATGATTCGCATTGCCAAGCCTAGGAATCATACCAAATCACATGTATCGTATCGCGATTCATACGATTCCGACTATACTGGTTTAGACAAAAATATAATATATGATAAAGCAATATAGCATCACTTAACTCATGTAGTCAACTTTACGACATGTGAAACAATTAATAGAGATTTAATTATCAATAATTTAAACCTAAATATGATCTATGATAGAGAACTATGGCATCACTTGATTCATATAGTCCACTTCATCTAATGGAAGAACAATAATTGGTTGTTGTTGTATTAACACATCATAGGTAGAAAGGCCGAGGAATAAGGATATTAAATATAAAGGGAGGGGATTAAAAAATTGCATAGGGTATACCTGATGAACCAGTTGACCGATTTAGGGCCGCAGAAACTTCTTGTCTTATGGAGCGTTGCAACTCAAGCTGCATATCCATACAGGCCTCCAGCATTCTCTGCATATTATTCATCCTTTGCTGTAGCCTAACCATGTCAACTCTCAAGTCATTAATAACATCCCACTCCTACCAAAATAAAATCAGAAGGTTATTCCAATAACAACACAATCATAAGATATTTAAATGGTTTGAATGTAAACATTATTTATGACAAGACATTGTAACATTGTCTGCTATATGTGCCGATCCTATATAGTGAGACAAAAGTTAGTTGTTGCAATAACACAATTTTAAGATGGAAAGAGTGGAAAGTCTTATTATTGTCTAGAATATGGAGCACAACAACTAAGGAAAAGCAGTTATGTCCTGTAAATGAACGCACAATTCCTAGGCGCTGATTATTTATGTCATTCTGTGACCAGTTGTCATGGCGCAAGTGCCGATCCCATATAGGCAGGGGAGGAGGTGTTGGTGGCAAGGGTACACCAAGTGAACCATTCACAGAGTCCTCAGTGCCAACAATCCGATCCCTACTCTGCTGCTCCAGGTCCTGTTCCGCCGAAGGAGAGAAAGGTGTTGGTTCTTGCAGCTCCCACTCAAGGTTAGCATGACCCTGCCTTTCAACGTATGACTGTATCAGCTGATCAAGACTTTCACGAAAACTGCTGCGAAGGAGGTTTGAGACACTTCTCCTGCAAAAAGAAAAGGAATTACTCATTCAAAGTTTTACATTTTTGGTTTCAGAGGAGAATTACTGAAACTCTCCACGCCAGTCATGTCTACATACCTACTCAGCAGTTCCCTAAGTTCGACACTGTACACATTGTCATCGTCTGGAAAATAAAATCCATGGATTCTACCAACTGGGGCTGCTTCATGATCAGAAGGTCCTCCCAACCAAATTTCCACAGCCTCTTGAAAGCCACTGTCTTCTTGCCACACTTCTGGGGCTTCTTGTAGACGAGAATTTTCTCCATCTTCATTTCCCAAGATGTTTTGGGGCAGTTCATTTGATGAGCTGTTGAGTTGGTTATCATCCACGCTTCCCTCAGTGGTACTCCATTCAATGTTAGTTTGATGCCAGTCACTTCCATCATTCTCAGTAACAGCCTCTTCCTGTTGCTCTCCTTCCAGAGCATCAGATTCATCCCAATCCACATCACCAACAATATTGCCCTCTACATGACTGTGGTGATGTGATAAATTGCTTTCATCATCAGTTATATCAACCAGCTCAGGTTGCTCAACCTGCATATTGCTATGCTCTGTATCATCAATCTGCAAGCTTTGTTGGGTAAGGTCACTAGTAGTATCTTCGGCTGTCACCATAACAACATTTTGTCCAGTGCCATCTCTGGTTTCAACCCCCATACTGGATGACAATGCTCCATCTCTTGTGTCAGCATAAGCTGCAGAGTCTTGACAGTCTAAACTCTCACAAGGGGTTCCTTGTTGCGAACAATTTTGACCACCTAATATACCGAGTCTGTCACTTTCATTGCTATTAGACTCAGATTTTTCAGGATGTACAGTTGGAGTGATTTGTGAACTGCTGGCTCCAGCATGTTCACTTGCATTAACATCATCACCACTATTAGATGAGGTGTCAGATAGGTTGCTGGTCACTTGACTGCAACCAGAGTTGTCCTTTCTAAAAAAGAATCCTTCCCTATTCAGAAAACAATTTAATGTCATTAGCATGAAGCACATACATAATACAATTAAAAAAGGTCAACAGTAAATAGTCCGCAAGAGCAACAAGAAACGGTTTCACTTTCTTTGGTTCAAGGGAAAACAAGGTGAGAAGGGGAAATTTTGACATAACATGATTTTCAAAATGACGCTCAAGCACTAGTTGTGAGAAAATTGAAGACTAGTTGGGAGAGCAAGAAAGTCACAACTAGTTGTGAGAGACTAAAGAAATCCAAAGAACTTCACATAAAATAAAATTTGAAGAATCTTCTCAACTTAATGGGTAATGGCTATTTGAACTGCATACCTTAGACCCGATACAGTTTGTTTTTGCCTCAATAAGCCCAGTTCACTCTCTGCAATGGAAGAGGACCGGCTATTATTAGTCGATCTATCATTTCTCAAGAACCTGCCTCTAAGCAATGCCTGAAAATATTTGCACAAACAATCACAAATTGCAAGAGCAAAGCTCGGATACAAATCACATCTTGTAAATATAGTTTATGATAAGGCGTTCTACGACATTTGATCCATGTAGTGCAAGGCTTGGTTGCTGTTGTTCAACTGTATTCAGAATTCAGATTCATAGTGTTTTCTTTTTCTTCTTTCCGAGATTCTCTAAATTATTTCTATTCCAAATTTTATAAATTTTCTTATTCTATGACTCAATACTACAATTCTTCATTTACTATGCCTCTAATGCAATCGTTTCACTTCAGCTCCCCTGGAATTTGAGTATAAAATAGAAATAGTGTGTCCACTCTCGGGTACAATCTAGCTCAACAAAATCAAATATGTTACTAATGACATGGGAGAGAAAAGATTCAACGTATACACTTCGTTCCCATACAGAACAAGAAAATTCAAGAAACATGACAAAAAATATGCAAATCATTTAGTGAACAAACCTGAATGCGATTGCGATGGGGGAAACAAGATACAGCCCGATGTTCCAACAATTCTTGAACTTCTCTTTGCCTTTCCATCTCAGCCTTCTTAAGCATATCGAGCAGAACCTGTCGGCCACGTAACCTGCGTATTCCCCTCCGTGTCTGCTCAGTTTGTCCCTCATGCTGATTAACAACGGATCCATCACGAACACGTTCGATTTGGTAGCCAATCTCAGAAGTCTGTTCTTCCCTATTTTCGCCAGAAGACACACCTCTCTGCTGGCTACTCCCGTGCACCCTCTCCTGCTCATTTTCACCAAGCCATTCTCCCCTTGAACCACTACTTACTCGGGAAATGTTTGATCCATGATCATCCCTAGCACCACTATTCATCCATTCCCTGAAAATTTGCCTCACTCTTTCCCTTTCAACTTCTCCCAAATCAGAAGAGTTCTCACAGTTAGAATTGGTTAAACCCTCCTGTTCATCATGGAACTCATTCTGACTTTGTGACTGTGACCATGTTTCTGACTCATTCTCACCCAAAACACCATCTTCCATCACATGCCCTTCTCCTCTCTGATGAACACCTGGCATATTTCCCCCAGAAGGGTCTGCAATCAACCCATCAGTATCACTCCTCTGTTGAACTTGACTCACCACATGCTCATCTTCTATCTCTCGCCACATTTGCAAGAGCGAAGACGACCGGGTGGCGCCGCCCCTCCCTCCATCTCCTCTTCTACCAGGTAACTGAGAATGAGACTCCCTAAGTAGTGTAGAGTCAATCACAGCAACACTATGCAAACCAGCAATAGCCATATATCGTATTTAAGTTTTTCCAACAAGGCTTACAAGATAAGATCTCTACAATTCAATTCAATTCAATTCAACCCATCAAACTCAAATGCAATAAAATTTGCATAGCAGGGTAGAAAAATCAAAGGGGGACCCAGTCATTTCACATCTCCACGGATTCGAATCACATTGATTTGTCATTAGCATTGCCCTCCTTTCCATCATCATCGTGAGCCATAGCCCCATCAAGGGACCAAATCTCCAGCTGAATTATGTATTAATTAGTATTACAGCAAACTACACCTTAGCCTGCCAAAAAAAAAAAACCAAAAAAATAATAATAATAAAGGCATAAATGCATAATAAAACCAATTATAAATATAGGCTTCTTGATAATAAAATGATCTGGTTTCCATACTCATAATATCGGAAACCCCCAAAATTAGCAGCAACGCATTGCGAAAATAATTACAAAAAGAAATAAATAAATGAGCAAATAAATCGGGAAACAAGTCCACGGGATTCAGCAGCAGAATCCAACGACACGACATTTTAAGTACGGGGATTGGGTTGTAATAAGCGTGAAGCACGAAATTTCGAGCGAAACGTTGAAATGAACGTGCCAGTAAAGGTAAAGAAAGAAACCTACCTAGCTGTGAACAAATTCTGAAACACAGAGAGAGAGAGAGAGAGAGAGAGAAGAGAGAAGAGAGAGGAACAGAACAAGGAGAGGAAGAACAAACAGAAGAGCGGCGAGTTACAAACGAATGAATGAAAGAGGACACGTCAGCGGCTGTGAAAATAACAGGGGTGTGACGCTAACGTTTTTTCCAAGGAGTTATCATTTCCCCGACTGACACTCCTTCCGGCCAATTGACGAAACCTTCTTGCCTCTTGGTTCCTGCTGCTAGTACTTAATCGGCAACTTGTAACGTGAAACCCTAGTATTTGGGTCCACCGTGGTTTTCCTATTATTAATCGTTGGATTTTATTATTTTTATTAAATAATTTGATCCAATAATTAATAAATAAAATATTCATAATAAACCTAATTATAAGAGGTTCATAATAAAATTCATAAATCTCGATCTTATATCCAACGTGAAGTTTCATACAAGAATAATCAAAACCAAACCAAGTTAAACGCCGTCGCTGCCCCGTCTAGTATCCATCCCAACATCATTTTTTTGACTGTTTGCTACTTTTCCTTTCAATCGAATAAATTCTTTTTCCTTTTTGTTCTCGCTACCTAAAGTTTATAATTCTTTAATAAAAAATCATTTTTTATAGATTAAATTCATGCACCGTAAGTTTAAACTATCAACTAATAAAATTGCAAGAAAATATCAAGTCATAATTAATAACTATGGACTATAATAACCACCCTCATTTTCTAGCAATCTTCATCAATAGTGTGAGATAATTTTATAGTTGTTAGTTGTTAGTGCTTAGACATTAGTCTCTTAATCTCATTTTTTATATAAAATAATGGATTTATCTAACTAATACTCTTATCTAGTTACGAAATCATAATTATAAAGTTTTGTATTGGGAACGTGCATTTTTTTGTTTTCAAAGTGTAGGACCATCAATAATTTTTAAATCTTACTTTTTCTATTACTATTAATTAGTGTCCTTCAGCTTAGCAAAATCTTAAATTAATTTTGGATTTTCTTGTTTGGCTTCCAAATATGCTTTAGAACAAAATAAGAAAAAAAATCTTAATTTTTACAAAAATATATTGTGAAGATACATTTTTCATTCTCATTCTAGTAGAAGTGTTATCCAAATAAACACTTCAAAGATTGTCCAATTTAAAGAGTTAAATATATCACGCATTTCATCATAGACTCACAATTATGCTCGTGAATAATTTTCTAATAAAAGTAGACCAGCATAAATTGAATCTAGCTAGCTAGTAATTTTAAGGTCATAATAACTCTTTGTAGATCCTCATCATACTGTTACATGTTCGCATTTTAATATACGATATCTTCAATTTAATTACTGGTATTGAATCATTACTCCCGTCAAAGAAAGTGAGCATGACAAATTGACTATGCACTAGGGAAGGGGAAGGCAAAGGTTTGGTTAGGTATCGATTGACTAAAGAAAGATCATTGACTAAAATATTAATTCGTAGAAAGATGAGTGGAAAAATTAGCGGAGAAGAAATGGTCTACACGCCTAATGAGAGGAAAAGCTGAATTTCGAATCAACTAATTTTCAAACAGTATGAAATTATTGTCAATCATAGAGAAAACTAATAAACACAAATCATTTCAGATAATATATATATATTGATCATTAGATAATTGCCGTAATCATGGGTTTCATTCTTTACATATATCCTCCAATTCCACAACATGATCTCTCCTTATTGATGATTTTTGTGTGTGCGTATATAAAACCGAAAAGCAAGGCAAATTAATCATCACCGGGGGTAGTTACATGTCTGTAAATTCCGTGCCTTGCTCAATTGTCCAGCTACTAATATTGCTTAGTGTGACCTGTGGCCATTTAAATAGTGTATGCATATAGATGGTATGTCAATGTCATCATTAAGTTCACTAAGGTTGTCCCCAACATATATCACTTTGGTGAAGGCAGACCTGATTTTATATTGGACATTACATTGTTCTTTTTAAGTTATTAAAATCCGTGAATAGATTCGGATATATGTAACTCCAAGTATAGCTACTTGAAGAAAAAGTTCTTAATTAAGAAAAAGGTAATCTACTCATGAACATGTCTACCTAAAGGGGCTTCAGCCTAATCATCAGCTTGCTTTATATACAACATATACAGCATTTAAGCTTCATTTACTTTATCACTTTATCTTGTGCATTCAGCCTCCTTGGAAATAAAGCATTCCAACAACAAATATCTGTTTTGGCTCGAGTTTTGCAGCTTCATCGCCTACGTACGTACCCTTCTCCTTTTGCTTTAGTTTTTTCTCTCTTTCATCAGTGAGTACTGAGTACAAGCTTTAGCGGTGAAACTAAGTATTAGAACTGTGGAGTGTGGAAATATAGACCACTACCGAAAATTTGACGTGGTATGTTTGGTTAAGGAGTAAATAGAGATGAAAATTTATATGAATAAATTTTATGTGTAAAATTAAATATATAACTCATTCATAAAAATTTTCAAACTTTTCTACTATCTCTAACCAAACACACCCACATGACTTGTTTTTTTCCCACATGGATATGATTCACCAATAGACCCAATCATGTTGTAGTTATCTCTAGACACAAAATATCAACACTTCTTACTTCTTTTAACTGACATTTAAACCGGGGTTCATCACAATTTGAAAACTAGTCCTTCCTAATTTTATTGACACATGCCTAAATTTTAAATGACTTGTTGTAGGATATGATTGACAGTTTTGTAGATGATAGATAGGAATGATTAATAATGGAAGGGAGATGATAGATAGGAATGATTAATAATGGAAGAGAGCGATTAATAATGAAATGGAAGAGAAAAGTGAGAAGTAGAGTGAAAAAGACTAAGTCACTCCCTTGTTTGAGAGTTGCTTTCATTTCCTCCTTAACCTTTCAATTTGAATAGTCAAAACGCTTAGTTTTAAGCAAGGAAGAGAAAACCGGACCGGGCATTGCACCGGTCAAGGTACTGGTTCAAAGGTTTAGAGGTTCGACCAGTTCAACCAGGGTTTAACCGTAATATAATAAAATATGTATTTAAATATAGACCTATGATTAATTAGAATATAAAAAATATATTAAATCATTAATATTAACATAATCAACACACACAAAAAATATTCATAGGTTTATAATCCAACAATTTTTGTTAGTGCCATTCTTTGGTTTTATTTTCTTCATTTTTGCTCTGTGACTGTCACAAAATATCAGTATTTAAGCTTCGAAACAAATATATATATAATCCAATCATCTTTGTTAGTACCATTTTTTGGTTTCATTTTCTTCAGTTTTGCTCTATGACTGTCACAAAATATCAGTATTTAAGCTTCAAAATCAAAAAATAAAAATAAAAAATTTCAAAGTCTTCGGACCGGTTCGACCGGTCCGGTTCGCCGGTTTTCCCGGTTTTTCCCAATTCTGACCAGTTTTGACTTCCTCCGATTTTGGGAGGTTAACCGGACCGGTCAGATGACTGGTTCCCGGTCGAACCAGTCGGACCGACCGGTCCGATCCGATTTTCTCTTCCATGGTTTTAAGTGGTAAGACAAAGATACATTGTCTCTTACTAGCCATGCTACTTCCTTTTCTAAAATTATTTCCAAATAATAGTTACTTAATTTTAGTTTTGTCACTTCCTCTATTTTCATTCTCCCAATCATAGGCTTAGGCGGGCAACTCCCAACATACGCTATTGTAAATTAAATAATTATGTTTATAATTTGCGCAAAGCATTAAATCACTAACAGAACTGATCTGATAACGTAGCCAGATACCCACCATCTAGGTGAAGGGTGGAGCTATCCTCATTGTCTTGCAGGGACGTATCTATATATATTGTTATGGAGGCTTATGCACCCATTAAAATCTAGAAACTTGGTTTTATATATATATATAATATAATAATAAAATTAATTCTATTATTTTATTAAATTTGATCCCACACTAAGATTAAAATTATGTAGATTTATTTAGTAAGCTTATGAATTAATTTTGCCTCTACTATCCAAATTTTCTAGATCTGCCAGTGTTGTCTTGCAAACGATCAAGTCATGTAAGGGGGAAAAAATAAAAGGAGCCATAGCTCTATATATTGGCTGGATATTCAAGGCTTAATTACCCATATAAGATATCTCATCACGTTCACATCCCCTATATTAAACTAATGTCCCTCGTCTTAATTAGCTCCACCTTTTTGCCACTGATTGATGATTGTCTTTCTTAGGTGACAAATTTCCCAACACATTGCATGCAGACTCCTAAAGCCGCGGAATGGTCATGTTCCTCTGTCTCAATCTCTCGCTATCAAATCCAGATAACCCATTTTTATTAATTCTTATTGTCTACACAAAGGAAACGGAACTTTCTTTTTTCAGTTATTTTCGCTAGAGGGTCGATGTTTCATTTGGGTAGAAGGGAAAATGGTTGTTACCTTTCACCCGGGGGAAAGAAGTTTTGTTTTGATATGTAAGCAAAATAAAAGCAAATTACCCCCTTGATGATTGGGCTATATATACATAAAACCAGAGTTCAAATTTCAAGTAATGAATGTGAAGATCAATTATTATGTCTGATATGATAATATATGATTGAATAAATGTGTAAAAAAAATTTATATTATCGATATATAGAAATTAAATCCTTTAAATTATACTTTATTCATTTTTAAATTAATTAGTATAAAATAATAATAAATAAACATGTGCTAACATTGAAAATGTATGATAACTCACTCCTAAAGAAAGAATCAAGGTTTAAATGTACGTGGATAAGATAATTGTTAAAAGAATTTTAGCCGTGATAGTGACTAAAAAATAAAGTGAAAATAAATAAATTGATTATCTATATCTGTTTTGTCAATCATAGAAATATCTATGTACAAAAACAGTCTACTTGCACTCGGGTAGAAAAGGGCCGTTGAAGATTAGGTTAGGTGTCTTTCAGTTCCTTTGTTTCTTATCTACTAAAACCGGTGCATGCACCAAGGTCTCCCTCTGGAACTTCTTTTCAGCAAAACTCCAATTAGCATTGGTCAGATAAGAAGGGTAAGGATGCGTTTAGTTTCAGTTTTTCAGTTTTTAGTTTTTAGTCTTTTCAGTTTTTCTTTCATAAAAATTGAAAACTGAAAACAGACAAAACAAATGCACCCTAAATGCTCCCGGAGAGGTTTATAGTTGGTCTGATCGGCCAAATGAAAACTTGATCGTCCGGAGAATGAAATTGATTTGTTAGAATTCGAATATTGAAGTTATATTGGAATATATCTCCCTCCTATATATTTAGAGAAATTTATACTTACTAGTTATTTAACAGATAATTAAACTATAAATTTAGTCAAATGCGTGGATCATAAAATCAATTAAATGCGTCATTCGGACAAGTAAAACGTTTTACAATGATATTGTTCAAACCCCTATTCAAATGACGATCACAGGTGGAAAAGATTTTTGGACTTTCCAATTGACCCAAAATAACATACATATACGTATACATGTGTGTGTATATCTATATAGTCCATTAAGTGATTGAAAAAGCGGTGCTTTTGCTCTTGAGTCTTGATAGTCACCAAAAACCTGTCAAATTTTCTCATATTCTGGATGTGAAATGATGTAGGCCATGGAGCCAAACCGTCTCCAAGGTTATCCTTGCTTTAAAGTTACTGCCTATGTGTGACATCCCTTGTCTCGCTCTTTTGACTTTTGAGAAACCGAGCGCCGTCCACTCCTTTGTTTTCCGCTTTTCTGATTGAAGAGAAGCCCCTTTTAAAAATACAAGTGTTCGGAATTTTACGTCACTCATTTTGTAGATGATTAAGTGGATAAGGTATTACATCTAATGTTCTATCTTATTCAAATATCTCTATTGCCATAGTCGTCCCTTCAATACTATAAATATGCAAAAGCAAAATAAACAACATATCATATGGAATTACTTATATAAATCAATGGATGTTAAAGTAAATTGGCTTTGGTCATCCCACCGATAAGATATAGCCCGACAAAGTAAACACCAACGAACTTTTAAGATCATCTATCAACAGAGTCTTGACATCTTCGTTAGAAAATATGAAACTCTTGTCTTATGAGATATAAGTAAGTTTCTCACCAATTATACCAAATTGCATTAGTGCTTTCAGAATGTGTTTAGTTTACGGTTTGTTTGTAACTTAGTATGATTGTTGAATACATTGAAATGAGTTAAAATAAATGTAATTTGCTCCTTGTAATGGTAAGGGCACCTTTATTGTCCATTACATTGGATGCTACTATTGTAAACCCCGCGTTACAGTTTGCAGCTTGATGATGTAGGGTATATATGTAGCTAGTAATTAATTTCATCTCCACTAGGAGTCGGAGAAAACCCCAAAAAGCACAAAGTCCTAGCTACCTTTAATTTGCCTTAGCTGTGCAATTGATGTAGATTTTTAAGGTGAGGAACTGTAACTTGAAAAATGAAAACTTCTCTACTTTCACTTTTTCATGTTTGCCTTGCAAATCTTATAAATATTCTGACTTCTGAGACGAAAAAATGTTGTCATTGTGGTTGGGAACAACCGAACTACAGAAGTAGTTACAACAAAGCATTGTTAATTGTTAATTAGGATATGCCAAGGAGTCGTTTTCCTTTAAGTAATAAGTATTGCTTTGCTTGTGAGGCCTGTTTCCTCTAATCAATCAATACTTGAAAAAACTTGGTAAAATTGAAATTTAGATGCCCCGGGTCACGGTCCACCACCAACTACACTTCACCTGTCTGCATTGAATACAAGCCACCTTTAAAATAGAGAAATATCATCTGTACTCATTATTTATTGAACATTGTATCAACACACTCTCATATACTATTGGATGAGATGTGAATCACATTTAGTTTGAAACTCACATCTTATCAAATGGTAGATGAAAATATATCGATACGGTGTCCCATGAAATATTAATACAAATAACACTATTAGTAAAAAATGGGGTGGTTTCTAATTCTAAGATGACTTCTTCCTTTCTTTTTTTTTTTTTTGTTTGACAGACTAAGACTTCTTTCTTTATTTTCATTTTTTGGTCTGAGACTAAGGCTTCTTTTGAGTGGCTTTAATTTTTCGGTAGAGGGAAAGAGGATGGGGATTCAATCTTTGGTATTGGATTACAAGGCTGAAATTTTTGGCCCAGATTGTTGTGCTTCTAATTGAAGCCCAGTAAAGGGATGCCTCTACACGTCTAGCCTAACTATCTTTACAAAATTCTGACAATTGGACCTTGATATGTTTTTTCAGTCTGTAACTCTACATGGATTAGTTAAGATTTTCTCATTAAAGTAACCCTCAGCAAAAAAAAAAGAAAGTTGAGGGTTTCAACACCACCCACCCCCACGGCGCTAAGAAAGAGGAAAGAAAAAGGTTTCATCATATGTACATGATGATACAAGGTACAAAAATATCATGTGATTATGATAATATTTAAATAATGAATATTATAACCACGGTTTAGTTGTATGCTTTTAAATCAAGTACACCAATTGTATGTTTTTATATCAACTGCTAATAAGTTTTTCAATTAGTATATGTGGGCTAGTATATATTTAATTTTATTTCAAATGCGCTATATTTTTTTCAGCTTTCTTTTTTTAGATAACAATTTTTCCAATTACAATAATATATTCTGCACACAGATTACCTATAATTTGACTCATGTGTATTGTCGAATCTGTCCCCTGTTTCACCAAAAAGAAAAAGAATCTGTCACTTGAATTTGTGAGAGTTTTAATTGTCACAATATCTCTACAGGTCTAGGCATAAAAAAATTTTGATTATTCAATACATTTCAACCTTTTTAATGCAGCATTTGGATTTATTGTACTAAGTTTCTCACATGTATATTCCTTAAAGAAAACAACTGAAAAAAATTATTTTTACTGCACAAAAAAAGGTAATTTCCTTTTACCAGTAATCTCTGTATAGTGACGACATAAAAAGGGACATGATAACAAAACTCAAATGTTATTTGTTAGAAGTGTTAGGGATAAAGTCTCGTATTAGTTTAAAATAAGATTAATAATTCACTAATGGCCTTGGCATACATAAATAACACCTTTCATAGACCTATTTTTCACGAAAATACATGTGAAGTTCTGGCTGACACGGGTTGAGGTATGAGTTATGAATTACTTAGAGCAAATTAGGCAAAGTAAAGCACTCAGTGAGCAGCAAAGCTAAATATGAAAAGCCCATATGTATGAGATAAAATGCCAAAACAAGCACTACCTGGGAATATACCTTGCAATGTTTTTGCTTGCTACTTGTAGTGTTAATTCCTGACCTAAGTCACTACCGCACTCATATATTCCCCTTTCCATATATGTGATGAGTCTCACATTTCAAGCCAATCCCCTAAATGGCTTTCTTTACCAAATCACTTTAATTATCAGAACGTGAGACGAAACTTCTACTTAATTAAACCCACACCCTATTTCACCTTTTTGTAGATTTAAAAAATTTCTTTCTTCTCATATATGAATAGTTAAAGACGAATTGCTTTTATTTAAATATTGATAATGATGGAGAAAATGAATTGAAGAAGCATACCATATAGTATACCACACGCGCATCAAATTGCATGTGATGTCTATACCCAGATGCTGCTTGTGAACTTCTCTCAAAACATAGCGCGTGGCTTGTGACGATGAGTAGTTGAATTGGATGGACTTTATATGGAATTGTAACAGTGCAAGGGGTGTAAAAAGGTATATTTATTGATTAGGGAAAATTAAAAAAAGTAGTGAAAAGGAGTGGTCATCATGTGTGTGGAGCAATGAAGGTGGTCATCGCATATCCTTTGGAAGATGCTAATACTTCAGTTACACATGCCCTTTTGGATATACTAATGCCTTCTCTGATTCTATCCTTTTTAAACCCCCTCCTTAATGCCTTTGCCTTCATGGCCTTACGGTCTCTTCCCACAGGCTATAGCAGGCCCTTTCTCATGAGTTGAAGCTTTGGTATTTTCTCTCTCTCTCTCTCTATAATTAGGGGTCATCAAACTATGCCATCCCCACCAACCAAATTGGCTATATCTTCTGGCCTAGTGTTGGTGGGGATCTGTGGGGGTGGTGGCTGAATAAGATCTTTCATATGGATCTTAATTTGGACAAAATTGGGGTGATGGGTTACAATTACACGCCCCATCTTCATTTCTCACCCAGGGCAACTTCAATCCTTTGGCATTTTCCTCTGCTTTTAACCTTGTATTTGCTCCGTACGTACTTATGTATCCAGCAGGTATTGATGCATGATCACTTAGCTAGGTTTCATGTAGTTTAGCTTTGTTTTGCGGATCAATCTGCTATAGACATGTATTAACATGTATGTATTAGATGTATGAATCGCATCTACAGATGTTTTGGAAATGGAATCACAATAGCATCTTGAATGATATAAGGTGCACTTACTCTACAAAATAAATGAATTATGTCAAGTGGACTCATTACAGTATACGCTTCCAATGCTCAATTACCAGAAGATTTTAATTCATTTTGCAAGCAATTAAAAGGACTATGCATTGCTTCACCTATACATGTAACCCTTCAATAAAAAAAATCGGATTATTTGGTTGTGAATCAAATTCTTCAAAGTCTAACACATGGCTCTCTGTAATAGAAGGAGGAAAAGCACAAAATTAAAGTTGAGCAAGCAGTTCAACAACCAAAACTAGCCCCTTTATACGACTCCGACTAGGTACGGACATTTCAACTTTCAGGTGTTGACAAAGAGCAATCGTAGCTCTTCATACTCGCTCAAACTTCTAATAAGAAATTTTGTTTCTTTTGAGAGCAAGTGTTGGAATCCATGTGCTTAATGAATTGGTCACTACTTGAAATTTATTGACATTAAAAGACGAGAAGAAAATAGAACTAGCAGAGTTTGGACGTGTGGTTCTCTTTTTGCACTCTCGATGGATTTGATGTCCCTTGTCACTATCAAAATTATATCAATACTCAATGGGTAACAAATAGTGCTTACAAAATATTAAATAGAAAAAAAAAAAACAAATAGTGCTTACTGGAGGCACTGCTCACTCCAGAGACATGAATGGGGAAAATTTTACTTCTATAGCAGATCAACGAGGCTTTAACTAGTTTAATTACAGTCTAGTAGACTCAAAATCCTAATATTCTAACAAGATAAAACTACACATGATGACACTGCGAGCAAAGTGATAGAAGTCTCATTTGTGATTTTTTTTGGTAGGAGTCTCACTTGTGTTTTATTAAGTCTTGTGAAACAAGAGTTTTGTTATTTTTTAAAAAATGAATTTTAAATTTTTTTAAATCCTTATGATAAGATATTTAATTTTTAAAACAATATGAGTTAATACAATCTAAGATTAAATATCAGCCAGAGCTTTCATATAGAATTAGTTTAAGTATGTTCTAACCTTTATAAACATATAAAGTAAAATTTGGGTTTTGTTCCTATATAAATTGGTTTAGATTAAAATTTGTAGTCCACACCCAATTCACTTTAAATGTTATGCAATTAAGTGAGATAAATTTATCTTGTTCTTGGAGATTTAAGGTGCTTCATTTTCTTTATAATTTTATAAATTTTTTAGTTTCTATTTCATATTGTTTATGAATTAAACTTTATAGTTCATTTTTTGCATGTTCTCTTTTGATTTTATATTATTATTTTCTAAAATTCCAATCTCTTTAGTCGTGAAAAAATTATTTGTACCTCCACGTAAAATAATGTTATTTCAACACTAAAAAATAAATATACAATTAAGTTATTCATTCTATTATCATTGGATATAGTGGATAGATAGAGATAGTGAGGATCCACCATTACGTCTAATGATGATAGAGTAAATATTCCAATTGAACACCTGATTTTTTTTGTTGAAATAATATTTTTGCCTCTACATATACATCAATTGAATGATGTTGTTTTTTTCAATAATAATATTTTTTGTACTATTCAAAATTTGTGTTTAAGATGGGACATAAGCACTCACACAGTTATTATTAAATATGATTGATAGATGAAATGAGTGAGTGTCACTTTTAAATCAAACGATGAAATATAGTTGTCCCCAAATAATATGATTATTTAATCAAATGAGGGACCACATTTAGTAGTAAACAAATAATATTATTTTTTTCATGTGGTTATACGATGTTGTTGGACACACAAGAAAATTATATTTTAACATTCACTTTGTGTCTTTCAAAAATAAAAAATAAAGTCAAGTCATTTTATGTCAATAACAATTTAAATTAAAACAGGATTATTAGTGCCATAAGTTATCTAAGGTGCTCTTACTATATTTCTTAAAAATAATATTTTAATCCGTTTGCCCTTTTGCATTAACAAAAATATGCATTCATGTGCTACATATTTCAGTCAAATAGGGATCCATGGCTTATTCATTGTACAACAAACTCAATTTCCTATGCAACAAGAGACAATGCACTTTAGGGGTCCCGTGTTCGAGTTTGGGTGGGGGAAATGTAAACTTTGACCTGGGACCGTCCTTATCTTGTCTTTTGATATTTGTAGGCTATGTTAAGGAATTGAAGGGATTAATTTAGCCTAACTGAGATATTCTCTCTTATCGAAAAAAGACAAAAACAGAGAAAGAAGAGAGAGATATAATTCACTTATGTTACAAACGAAAAATAGTGGTGATGACTAGTAAAGGTATTATCGGGTGTGTGTGTATATATATATATATAAAATGTAGATTGTGAAAAAGAAGTTATGAGACTTTATGCTAAACATGTACTATGAAAATGTCTGGCCATAAACCTTGGATAACTCCTTTTTTGGATACGAATTTAGTCGTGGGTTCGTTCTGCGACTAGATTGTTGTGTTCTGACTTTGATTTGAGAATATCTTCTTTCTTTAAATTTAAAATGACAAAAAATAAATATTTGAAAGATAAGAACTCCACAGTATATAAAATTGATTAGCTGATATTTTTATAAGATATTTGATTTAGCTTGTAAATTATTTTTAAATTTTATATACACTATTGAATTGATAAACACACAAGTGTCTATCAATTCACATTTATTTTTCATTGTTTTAAAATTGTTTTTTTATGCTTTTTTTTAACTTTCTTTATATTTTTTGTAACTTCCATTAATTTCTTTTACATCATGATATTTTAGGAAATAAGAAATTTACACATCAAAATATGATTAAAACATAAAAAAGGGCAAATTAGTTGTGTATCTATGGATCTCAAAAAAAAATTAATTGAGTTTAGAGAAATAAAAAAATGGTTGCTTGTTGAAGGGTATAGATAGATTACATTTTAATTCATTTTGTTTTAATAAATTGAAGATATTAATTTTGTTTACTACTAATAATAGGTAAAAAGAAAAGAACAATTGTTTTATCAATTATTTAGAAAAAAAAAACTAAATGATTTCAAATGCTTTTAAACTTTATACAATTTAAGTGAATAAAGGGATTTATATAATTTATTTATTTTATACATATATTAAATATATCAAGTTAATTCCAACTTTATTCGAAAACATATTTACAATGTGTTTCTCCAAATAAAATTTTTGCTACTCTCAATCACCTTGCACGTGGAAAAAATTAAGATGAACACAACTAGGGGCATACAAGTTTCTTATATCCATTCTATTAAAATTATCAATTTAAACAATAACAGTGGATTTTTTTAAAATAAGTAACTTAAAAATTTGAATGTATCTCATTTTAAGAAAAATATTCGTTAATTATTGTTATTTTTTTAAGGTGCTTATTCATTATTATTTGATCTAAAAAATTAAATGACGCAATATAAAGAACTTATATAAGTCCTTTTTTTTGGTACACCAAAAAGAAAGTATACAAGTCCTTTTTTTGAGGAAAAAATTGTGGCTTCGATAATCACAAAATCTTAGAAGCTGTTTATTTTCAATTTGCAGTTTTCATTTTTAATATTTTAGTTTTATAAAATTTATAAAGGAAAAACTAAAAAAATTGAAAAGTAAAATTTTTAATTTTCAAAATTTTTAATTTTTTTTATAAATTTTAAAAAATTAAAAATAAAAATTAAAAATTAAAAATAAACAACCCTCAATTAATTAGCGTGCCAAATTTTGTGCTTGTATGGCGTTGGCAAGCTTATGACATTTGAGGCCTCCGTTTGGGATTTGAGCGATGGCGATTGGACCAGCCGCGAAATTTCTCCGATTTAAAAAGATCTGCAATAAAAACAAAAGCGCCACCAACAGATAAAATCAGAGACACCCCTTCGCCTTTCCTTCCAAATCAGAGCCACTCTCATATTTATGCGAATCACCATTATGTCCTTGCCACTATTCACTTTGTGCTCTGCGACATATATATTTTTTATAAAAAAATTCACTTTTTTGAGAAATTAATAGATCCATGTGACAGTATATTTTATATAAGCCAAAAAGATATATAAATATTATTATTGTAAAAGAAATTATAGCTTCTCACTATTATTCTGTGTTTAAGCACAATAACAACTTGAAAATTAATTAACTCAATCTGAAAATTCGAATAATTATTTATGATATTATATATTCACCATATGCACACAATATATAACGATGATCAGTACTAAGAGAATGTTTTTACTCTAGTCCTTTCTCTCGCTCCCTTGCTTGATCTCCCTCAGATAGCCCCACTTTTCTTTCTTTTGATTTTGTTATTTAGAATTGGTTTTTATTTTGTTTTTGTTGTCCGCTTTTATGGGCATTATTTTATCTCTTTTATGAGTATTTTCGTTTCCCCTTGTATGCACTTATTTATTTATAGCCCTACAAATAAAAAGATGTTTAGATTTATTTTGGAAGAAGGCGCAACATTTTCCTCAAGTTGTAACACTTTTTGTGTTGGTTTCCGATATGAAAGATGTATTGCCATCTATAGTCTTTAAGCAATGAGCAAAGTCACAAATCATTAGTTAATTTAGAGTGTATAATGCATTTTTTTTCTTATTTAATCCAGATCCTTTTTTTTTTACTTGCAAATGTCATTTGACTTTTTTATCGAGTATGAGTCATATTTCAAATTAGCCCAATCCAAAATATGTATTATTTGAAGATATGCATTATAGAATGTCTTGAAATTTTATTTTCTGCTACTAAGATTTATTTATTTATTTTATTAACAATGGGGCATAAAGGCCCAAAAAAACCAAAACTATAGCATCACAGCTCTAGAATGAATAAAACTAGAGAAATCATCAAAGAAAGCATAGTATGACTTTAACATCATAATTTGTTTTTATTATCTAAATATTTGGTTTATCAATATAATTAACTTGATCACTAGTTGAGTCAGGATTGAAGTTGAAATAAATAAATTGATTAGAAAAGAGGAATGAGTTTAGAGTTTGATTTACTCGGTTTGAACTCATCCTTTGTAGACCTCCTATATTATTAGCTTGTGGCATATGGAAGTTCTTTATGTGTAAAGTCATTCTAAACATGATATTAATGAAACTCTAATCACAAATAGTAATTTTTAATTAAAATTGCATTTTTTTTATAAATTATTTCAAACCCATAATTAAAAAAAATGTTAGATGATTCGGATTTTATTTGAATTTAGTTGTTAGAATTATGTGGTATGTTTATTAGCTTTTAAATGAATAAATGAGTTAAAGCTATTAGGATTGGACTAGTGGTGAGGGGTTTAGGTAATTTGCATGAGATTCTATGTTCAAATCTCATTGCGATCAATGTAATTTTTGAAGTACAAAAAAAATGAATAAGTGAGCCATATTTCTCTATTTTCATTCAACAGTCACCATAATTTTAATCAAAGATTTTAACAATATTTTTATGGTATTGTAGCATTTTTGTAATTTTATTTGAATTAATTGAAAACAAACACTAGCCATTTGACATCATTTTAATTTTTTAAAGATTTTTATATTAGTTTACTCCTTAAAAAAAAAACACATGACATCGAATAATTTTTTTTGTCTAATTGATGTCAGAGTGGCCTCTAATTCCCTGAGATATCGACCTTAATTTCCTAACTACTTGACATTACTTTAATTACCTACCAACACTAATCTAAAAATGCTATAAAATTAACATGGTTTGACCGTCAACATCTATAATATATCAAATTGATCTACTAAATTCAATCAAAATCACAGTCACCAATCTCAACAAAATATCTCTCAAACTCCAAACCAAAATTAATTATTATTCGCAAAGCACGCCTTCTAGCACTACATTGTTACATAGACTCTAGACATAGCTATCATTGCTTGTATAACCGTTACTAATGGAAATATGCCATCACCAGTGCAATTTTTTTAGGCAAAGTTACAAACTTGCTAAAAAACACCACTTTTGTGGATAAAATTGCAAATCCTCTTAACAACATATCATCAATGGTGTCCTTATCTTCCTCACTATCCTTCATTTGTAGTCCTTTCTTTTAAAGATGAACCTCTTACATACAGTTAGTGTAATACCCTAGTTTTAAAACAAAATGTTACAAAAAAAAAATTGAACTAAAAAATGTGTCAGTTATCCTTACCTATCATTTTAGATCCTGAATATCACTAAGTCTGAATCCGACACGTCATGTGAGGGCCATATAATAAAGTCATATTCCTGGGATCAAAAGTCCCAATAATTGTTCCCTAGAGAAAATGAATTTTATGAAATCTTTAAACACTTCATTTTTAATCCATAAGTTTATAAAACCATAAGAATTCCTGAATTTGAACTAAAACCCAAAATTTGAATTCTGATTTGTTGGGAGTCTAATTTTTCTTATATTTTATTTGAATTCAAATGGGTTACATTTATGTTTTAAAGCTTTAGTCCTCATTTTGACATTAACTTGAATTAAGAAATGTAAATAAATGAGTATTGAGACAACCCAATTTATTACATACCGGTGCTTGAATTATTACTCAAAGATATGAGAAAAAACCATTATAGTGAGCGCTACAACAGTCCTGGAATAGTAAGGCGGTGTACGCCAGAAAAATCATGTGCTTTGATAAGCGTTGTAGTGCTTAAAATTTTAACAAAATCCTTGTTTTCGGGTTCTAGACCATTCCATAAAAAACCCCCACATCCTCCTCAGCAGAGAAACACAAACTTCTCACCTTCCAACACCATTTCTTCACCTTTTCACTATTTAAACTCCATTTTCTTTTCTTCTAAGGATATAAGGTATGTTTAGCTTATGGATTTCCTTCCTTTCTTCCAATTTCTCATGTTCTAAGATATTGAAAATAATTGACGATTACATATTCTGTGAACTTTAGAAATCACAATGTCTACAAAAGGTGATCTATTAGGCATGATTTCATAGCCACAATTATGCTAAGGTTAGACTGTTATAATCAAATAGATTCAGAGCTCTCAGATAATTAAAAAGGTTTGAAGGTTTTAAATGGGTTTATTTAGTTAGTTTAGAGGGTAGCTATAGAGAAATAAATTATGTATTAATGACAATTAATCCGTTAACCTTAGTACCAAGTAGCCTCGGGCCAGAGATAACAGAGAATTTATTATCACACTGAGAATGGCAATATGTAACGCCTAGATGTGACTAGAGGTTTATATTCAGAATTTTATTATTATATCACAAACATTGTGTGTAACTAAAGTAGATATTACTATTTCTCTAAAAGTTACTACTCTATGAGCTTATATGATTTTAAATATAAAAGTAAATTGCGAAAATTGTTTTTGAATTTATAAAATGATGGCTTGAACATATATAATTAGATATATGTATACTTGATTATGAAGGACTTTTGGAATATTATTAATGTTATTATGATTTATGCATGGTTTCTTGGTATCCCATGAAAGGAGGTTTCAAGTGAGGACTCATTTACTGAGTTTTGATAACAAAACTCACCTGTATGCTTTTCTCTCTATGACAAATGTTGTAGCTGCTATAGACCCTTTTCCACCATTTTCCTAGTAGTAGTAGAGTTCAGTTGATAAACTTTGCCTGATTAAAGCATTCTTATCTGGTGTAGAGTGCTCCAATGCATTGCAGGTAGGATCCCATAACTTGGATCAAATTTTACATTTTGCCTACTATAACAATCTATTTGTATTTTATGTTTAATGACTTAATTGTATTAGTTTCATGGACAAGTTTAAAATAAAGCAATTTATATTTATATGTTATATTATGACTTCAGACCTTAGAGATAGATTATAAGATTTCAGATTGAGTTATTTTGATTATTTTAAATTTGAAAAATATGCGATTTATATATAGAAAAAAAGATGTTTTGTTTTAAATAATTTTATAATTAATTATGGATATAGAGAAACTCAGGTAACGAGGCTTACGTGAGAACCGGACTTCTTTGGTCATGTGCCCAAATCGAGTCGTAACAGCTAGGAATCGATCCCTTAATTATAAAATGTGTTAGGTCTCATGGTTTTCATTTTTAGTCTCTCAATTTTATTCTCCCCACGTTATAAATCATCATTAATCACTCAACCAAAAAAAAAATGATAAATCATTATTAATACTAATGTTTATAATAATTTACATGACAATAACGAAATTCGAATTGAATTATAATCTATAATAGATTCCTATTTTAAATAAAATCTTGACAAATCCCCTTCATAATTTTTTGCTTCAAATCCTCTCAAAATCTCTTTTTTCAAAATTTGGTTTTTCTTTCATAGCCTACTTAGATCTTTTCCAAATCTTCTCTTTGTATCAAATCTCTTAAAAAAATTATCTAATAAAATGAGAGATTTAATTTTCATGCACCATTAGTGTAAATTTTTTTTATACAAATAGTCAATTATATATTTATCACATCAGTTATGATATTTGATTCTCACATCTACTACTTAAAAATATTATGTTGGTGCATCAAAATTAACTAGCTGCCATGATTCGCCTACTTTGTGAATTTCTATTGGCTCATAATGTCCATATGTTCTCATTTTTTACTTCAGACTAAACACGTTTTTAAAAATTTTTAAGGATTTAATTTATATGCATTGATATTATAAAATATTTTTACATAATTATACAATTATATATTACCATATAATTGACTTATAAATCTACTATTTAAAAGTTTGTTCAACTAAAAGATTTCGATTAAATCACTAGGTAAGTAACTGCATCAAAATTAAATTTAAAAATTAAATCCGAGTAAATTATTTAAAAAAAAATGAATGGGAAGAAAACGTATCGGCATTACAGGGGTAGTTTCGGCATTGGACAAAAACAAAGTAAACATGCCCCCTCCTCTCTCCTTCTCTCTCTCTCTCTATCTCTTCGCCTTCTTCAAGGAAGCCTCCCTTCCCTTGCCCCTATGCCCCATAAACAACCCAATCCCTTCCCTTCTCCATCTCTTTCCCTTTTACCCCCAAAATCAAATCCCAAATCTCAAATCTCAAATCTCAAATCTTCCCAATCCAGTCCTTCCCCCTTTTTTTCCCCTTTTCCTGAAAACCCTAATTTCCTCAATTTCAACCCCCCTCACCCATTCCGATCACTCTCCAACCCCAATCTGACCCAAACCTGAATCCCCCCTTTTTCTTTTATGGTTTTTGCAGCGTTGGGGTTCCTGTCACTCAAATCGATTCTTTGAGGGTGTGTATGGCGAAGGGTGCGGATTCAGACGAAGTCATGATGCTTTCCAGGATCCGTACGGGTCTCAAGAGGGAGTTCGCATTCGCCATGAAGGCTCAATCCGAGATCTGCGGTGCCTCCTTGGGTCGTACCCGGGCCAGCAACAGCCGCAATGGGCCTCCAGTTCGGCCCGCACGGCCCACCAAACGCTCCAGGAAGTCCGGTTCCGTCCAGAAGGAGGAGCCGGCCAAGAACGACGGTGACCAAGTGGAGCATGAGACTGAAGACGCTGCGCCGGCGGAGGAGGAGGTTTCCACGGCGGTGAAGGGTTCGGAGGACGCCGGCGACGCCGTGAGCGAGGAGGAGGCGAAGAGCGACGTGGTGGATCTCACGAGCGACGACGAGCCTAAGAACCAAGAGGGTGAAGCTGCGAAGCCCGTTTGCGAGGAGGAGCCGAGGAGCGATGCGGTGGTGGAAACTGTGATCAACGAGGAACCCATCATTGAAGAGAAGGAGCAACATCATCATGTGGTGGTTGATGAGGCCGGGAACAAGGATGCTCCGGAGGAGAAAGGTGCACCTGAGGAGAAAGTTGCTGCTATTGGAGAAACCCTGGTTTTGGCTTGTGGTGGTGATGATGAGAAAAAGAAGGTTGCTGTGGAGAAACCTCCAAGGAGGTTCACGAGGTCTGCATTGAAGCAACAAGCTGACGAAACGATGGTTTCGAATGATGGGGAAAGTGCTAGTGTTGTAGCTGTTGGAACTGATGGTGATAATGTTAAGAAGGAAACTGAGGCTGAAACTGAGGCTGAGGCTGAAGCTGAAGCTGCACCATTGATCACCACCCCAACTCCGGCAAGAGTGTTGAGGAAATCCATGAAGAGGTTCCCTACCAAGCTGAAGGACCTTCTTGCCACAGGGATCCTTGAGGGTCTGCCAGTGAAGTATGTTAGGGGAGTTAAGGTATTGTTATGTGATACTTTTGCCCTTTTGATAGTTCTTTTGAGTGTTGGTGTTTGTGAGTGTGATGCATTCGAGGGATTTTTGTAGGCACGAAGGCCTGAGGAACCAGGGCTTCAAGGAGTGATTAGTGGCTCCGGGGTGTTGTGCTATTGTCAGAGTTGTAAGGGGAATGAGGTAAGTAAAATGAATATAGGTCATTAAGGTCAATGTGTTTGTGCATTCTAAAATCCAATTGGTTAGTAATGTGTTTTTTTTCCTATTTGGGTTTTGGTGAAAGTAGGTTATCACGCCCACTGTGTATGAGCTGCATGCTGGGAGTTCAAACAAGCGACCCCCTGAGTATACTTACCTTGAGAATGGGAATACTCTCCGTGATATCATGACTGCCTGCTGGAGTGCCACTTTGGACATGTTGGAGGAAAACGTTCAGAAGATCCTTGGTGGCTTCACTTTGAAGAAATCTAACATCTGTTTTAACTGCAGAGGTTTGACATGCATTTGTTTTGATTTCCTGCCCTCTACCCAATGTGTTTGCAATTTTGCATACTTATTTCCAGGTATGGTAACAAGTAATTCTGATGAATTGTTTTGTGTTTTTAAAGCTGCCAAGGGTTTGTCAAGAATGCTAGTATGTGATTCATGCATGGAATTGAAAGACTCTCAGCCTAGCCCCCCTCAAACTACTGTGACTGTGCCAAGCACTAAAAGCGTTCCACTTGAAGTTCAACCAAGGTATCTTTTTGCGTGTTTCATTAACATAATAATGAATACACCATGGTACAATTTTAAGAATTTAATATAAGAATGTGCTTAGTCAAGGAAACCCTCAATATTTCATCAATATTTATGCAGATCTTTTCTGTTGTTTTGCAAGTTTTTGCAACTATTACCCCCTTCCCCCCCCCCCCCCAAAAAAAAAAAAAAAAAACAACAAAAACAAGATTCTTTCCTAAGCTATAAAAGGAGGCTTATAATTGGTTACTATACTTTCTAATCTGTTATTTACTAAGTAGTATAGGATGGCAAGCTTTTTTATTTAATGCCGCTTTCACTCTTTGTAGACAGCATCTGGTCATGTGCACCAAACCACAGATGAGCACATTGTTTGCTTTAATTTGGCACAACATTTGCTTCATGCACCAAAGCCCACATATGCTTATTTTTATGTGATATTATTAAATTTCAACTGAATATCGTTGTATAATGCATCCATGTTCCAACAATTTCAGATCACCAGAACCAGTTGCGGTTCCAAAGTCATTAAACAATGGGATGAAGCATAGCACATCTCGTGGTAAGAGTCAAGGAAGACTAACTAGAAAGTAAGTGTTTGTAAAGCACTTAATGAAAAACTTTTGCTTCATTTAGAATTCAGAGCATACGTATATTTGTGTTAACCTGTCATGTCCTAGTCTTATCATGGTTTTAACTTTTGCCCTTTGTTTTTTAAATTATTGTTATTAATTTTCAATTTTGAAAGGGATCTTCGCTTGCATAAGTTGGTCTTTGAGGAAGATGTGTTGGCGGATGGAACTGAATTAGCTTACTATGCTCATGGAAAGGTTGTTTTGATTGACAGTTATTCTGCTTTGCCTATTTTTATGACTAATTGGTTCTGAGTTTGCTTTTGTTCTGTGAGCAGAAACTGTTGTTGGGTTACAAAAAGGGATTTGGAATTCTTTGTACCTGCTGCAACTCTGAGGTGCTTTTCCTAATGATGCTGTATATATTGTGCCAAATATTAGGCTTCGTATATTTGACTTTTCTTTTCTTTTATATAAAAACTTGGATGAGCAGGTTAGTGCTTCTCAGTTTGAAGCTCATGCTGGCTGGGCATCTCGACGCAAGCCGTGAGTATTTAGCTGTTTGATTGGATGTAGTATGGTTCATGTGAAGTTGACTAACATTTTCTTGCTGTTTTCTTACTGTCTAACATTATGAGTTATTGGGTTGCAGTTACCTCCACATATACACATCTGATGGGGTCTCACTCCATGATTTGTCCATCTCTTTATCAAAAGATCGAAGGTTTTCTACCAATGATAATGATGATCTCTGCAGCATTTGTGAAGATGGGGGGGATCTTTTGTGTTGTGATGGATGCCCAAGAGCTTTTCACATAGGTGAACTGTTGTTTGCTTTTTGTTGTATAAATTTGTTGATCTTTATTGCTTTGCCTATTTTGTTAAGCAAAACAGCTCTGATTAAACAGATAACTGGATTCATAATCGTATTAATTATGAGATTTGCAGTAAAGGTGGTTAATAGTTTTTTTTATTCACAGGAGGCTAAGTGATTCCATTAACAAAAACATTGATTTATCTGAATTTTCTCATCATTTGTTTTGTCTCCAATATTCTTTTTCCTTGTTTGATTTGTTTTATGATTTTGACTTGATGGTATCAATTAACCTCCGGTTGGAGTCTACCAAAACTTGTTCTTAAGAAATTTGGAAATTGTGTGGTTCAGTTTTTTGGGCCCGTCAATTATTTAAATCGCAGGATACATGCATTAAGTTAGATGGGCATAACACCAGAACAAGCAACTTATCAAAAACATAACTAGTGAATGGGAAGCAAAAACTTTTTGCCATTCTTAAAATGAATAAAAAGAAGATAGCAAGCCTACAGTATGACTCTTTCCGCAACATCAATTCAAAGGAGACTGTTAACTGAGAATAGAAAAAAGGTTATGGAGCACTTTCCAAAGAATGTAGGTTTCTACAGAACACTGTGTGTTGTGGCAGTAGATTAATTCATTGCAAGCTTGATGGTTACCATTAACTAAATGTTCGAATGAGTTTTTAAACTTCATTTGTCATCTTGAGTCTCAGTCATTGATTTCCTTTTGTATGACTTTCATAAGTTTCTTTCCTTTCCATGTTTAATTCATTTCTTATTTTTTATGTTTGTTTGTTTAATGTCAATTCTTAATTGAATAAGAACGGCTTCAGTATCTAGCACATGTAATACCGAAAAGTTTCTAAGTTTCTAGTATCGGTATACAAATATTGAGTTAGATGAGTGAAACATGTTAACAAGCAGTGATATGGAGAATAAGAATTGTGAAACAGCCAAACAACAAAGGTAGAAGATGTCAAATGGAACGAGACAATTAACTAGGAAAGAGAAGAGTTCAACCAGTGCCTTTCTTGGATTTTGACCTTCCTTAGGATAGTTAGCTACTTAAGGGCTAGAAGCAGTTGGTGTTCCTCTGTAGTTGTGCCAACCATTTGGTCAGGAATGTTCATAGCTTAATGTTCTGTAAAAGAAACTCTTTTATTGTTTGTATTGTTACCAAGACTGTTAATGCCTGTTTAGTTTATAGACATTTATTCCCAAATAATCAAACAATTTATTTTATTTTTTAGGTGTTAATGCCTTTCTTTATTGACGCTTGTGCTTTTTGCTGCATCTCGCTCCTAGGTATTAATATAATGGAAATTTGATTTCAGATATGTTGGACCTTACTGATTTGCAGATCCATCCTGTGTGTGTCATAGAATTTGAATCAGTAGAATAAGCTAAATTGCTGATGACATGTTTGATTTATGTTTGATGTGTAAAGAACAGTTGCAACTTTTTTGCTAGCACCATGATTTGATATCATACCATTATTTGTACTTTTTTTAAGCATGTGGGACCTCAGAAATTGCATCAGTTGACTTACATTCATTATTTCACATTCTAACCTTTATGCTTTTCAGTAGTTACATATCCAAAGGTATTTTTGTTCTCAACATAATCCAAAAATGCCTCAAGATTGTTACAACTGGTGGGATTGACTGTTTGGATTTGATTCTTGCTGGTGGTCCTAAGTTGGTAGGGGTTGTAAATACCAACAGAAACCTTTGTTGCGGGCTTGTGGAAACGCCCTGTCCATGGAATGAGGCATTATCTCTTTCCAAACTTATAGTTTCCGCTCTAATGAAGTATCAAAATGACATTTATATTCTGCGAAAACATTGAATTCTTTGCTTGGAAACCCCTTACTATTAGGAATTGTGGGTTGTATTTGATTCTTCCATGAGATTCCTGGGAATTGGGTTTGTTGTATTTTGTTGGCAGAAAATTTTTGTATCATCATTTATCAGTGTATTTTGTGCTTATAGACACTGTTTCCTGTTCGTGTTATCATCTATCATGTGCTCCTTATTAAGAAATATATTATGCTTATCTTAGCCTTTAACTGAAGCTGGTGTTGTGTGTTGATGTTCTGACTGTTTCTTTGGCCAATTCCAGATTGTGTTCCTCTACCTTGCATTCCGAGTGGTACATGGTATTGTAAGTATTGCCAGAATCTTTATGCAGAGCATAATGTGAATGCTCAGAGAAACCGAAGATGCACTCGTGTTGTCAAAACTATTGAGGTTGACCATGGTGGATGTGCGTTGTGCAGGTAAGGCCCTGTGATATTTCTTTCAGCAAGTTTTATCTTCATTTTGGATATATGGTTTAATAATAATCGTCTGGTTATTTTCTGCTTTGGTCCGATGGAATGGAAATACGACAGACATTTATTGCTATTATGACATACTAAATTATATTTTAGACTTTTGTTACATCTGATCCCTTTATTTCTGTCCAATCGAAAGTTTTGCTTTTATATTATAGCTTTAAGACATTATTCACAGCCTCAAGATGTTTGATGTCATTTACAGATGTCATTATTTCAGTAAAAGCTTTGGTCCTCGGACTGTGATTATTTGTGATCAGGTATTACTTTATTTGAATTATAGACAGCCTGGCCTTAATATTTAGGTTCTTAATTGCTATTTTTATGTATCATGCTACGTATGTTTGAAGCTCTGATTGATGTTCTCTTGCAGTGTGAGAAGGAATATCATGTTGGGTGTTTGAAGGAACATAACATGCAGAACCTCGAGGTACTATAATTTCTTTCTATTTGTGTTTTCCTCTTTTTTTTTCTTTAATGTAATTTTTTATGCCTTTTGTTTTTGGTTGATTCATACATTTGTTGACTGAGGTTTTTTTTTCCAGGAATTGCCTGAAGGGAATTGGTTCTGCAGTACAAATTGCGATCAAGTTCATTCTGCTCTAGTGAATTTGGTGGCTACTGGGGAGAATGCTCTTCCAGATTCCCTTTTAAGTTTGATTAAAAAGAAGCATGAAGAGAAAGGTTTAGACATAGGGGATGGTCTCGATATTAAGTGGAGTGTTCTGAACTGGAAGTTGGATTCTTCTGTTGAATGTAGGAAACTGCTTTCAAAGGCTGTTGCCATCTTCCATGTGAGTATTTTGTGTGTATAGGTTCCGTTCAATTACTCTGTTAGTGATGAAATTGAGACCTAGTTTTTTTTTTTTTTTTTTTAAATTATTGTGAAAGCCTTCCATTAAAATTTAGATGATATGTTTAGCTTGAGGGGTAGACTTTTCTTCTGAATTGGAATCTTTGGTTTTGCAGGAGAGGTTTGATCCTATAGTTGATTCTTCTTCTGGCCGTGATTTCATTCCAACAATGCTGTTTGGGTAAGCAACTTGTGTCTTCTGCTGGTGATCTAACATTTCTTTGACTTACATGTATTTGAATGAATCTCCCCTCTTGTTGGTTTGATTTCCACAGTAGGAACATCCGGGGTCAAGATTTTGGTGGAATGTATTGTGCGGTGCTCACTGTCAAGTAAGGATTCGGGTGCAATTTATTTTTCTCAAGGTGCATATATATCTTGAAGGGATACCTGATTATGGTGAGTTTGTGTGTGGTTTTGCAGCCAAGCTGTTGTGTCTGCTGGAATTTTTCGTGTCTTTGGGCTAGAAGTAGCAGAGCTTCCTTTAGTGGCGACCATCGCAGATTACCAAGGACAGGTTATTTGATTCGCTTTAGCAATAAAATTACCCTACTCTTTGGTGTTTCTAAATTTGATGATGTCTAAGGGAATCAAGATTGGTTGAATGCCTGCTAATATTCTAATTAAAAATGATATTGCTTGCTGTAGGGTTACTTTCAGTGCCTGTTTTCTTGCATTGAGAAGCTACTTGCATCTCTGAACGTGAAACACCTTGTCCTGCCGGCTGCTGATGAAGCTGAGTCAATATGGACAAGTAAATTTGGGTTTACAAAGCTAGGCCAAGATGAGGTTTGTAGCTTGTTGTTTTGTTTGCTTTGGAGTTTTGTTGGTTATTAACTTGTCACTCATTAAATTAACTTCCTTTCGCCTTACAGATAAACAATTATAAGAAGTTTTACCGCATGATGGTGTTTCAAGGGACTTCATTACTGCAGAAGCCGGTTCCAACAATCTGAAGTCTTTAGTACCTTTTAGCTGGAATTCGTGTAAAGTTTTGTGGGGTATGCCTATTTGCACATAACTTTTTTCTGGTTGTTTTGCTGGGTGCAGAGCACACTCCTTTAGTATGTACAGGGTTCTCCCTTTTTGGTGTACAGAAGAACAATCGCCTCTAGCTGTTATATTTTTCTTTTTGTAGCAAAGAAATGAAGCGAGGTTAGAGTTGGAAATAGAGGAAACTAGGACGAGGGATTGCTAGTGACTTGCAAAATTTTGGCATGTTATATTCATTTATTAGTCGCCGTTGAGCGGTTTTAATCTGATTATGGCTTCTCTTATTTATTATTATTGTTTAAACATTTGTTCTTGTTTAAGGTTTAGGGTTTAGGGTTGAGCGGTTCTTCTTGTTATTGTTCCCATGTATAATTTTCTTTTCTAGTTTATAGCGGATTTCTCTTTTTGTTGTTTTAAGAAATTATAATCTGAGCGTCAAATTCAACCTTAATGCCTTTTCACGTCTACCAAAAAAAAAAGCAATAAATATTCAAAAGTTTTTTAATCTGGAGTTTTTTTTAGCTATATAATCTGTATTAGTTGAAAGGCTTTTTATGCTAAATGAAATTGTAAATCAAAGGGGAGCAACAAAGCGGTGAATTATACATATCAATTCAATATTCTACTATGGTTGTCTTTGAAGGTTTCTTTTCTTCTGAAAAAAAGAAAAAGAAACCAGCAAGTACTAACTTGTTGGACGAGCTAGTTGACACACGAAGGTTGATCATTTACGTAATTCAAGTAAGAAAGATTAGGAAGATGTTTGTCTAACGAGCACAAGTGTAGAGCTATTAGAAGCTCATGCAGGTTGGTTCACTGAGGGTTACAAGTTAAAATGTCAAATTCGAATACACTCATTTTACTGGAGAGTAAAAAAAATACTAACTCCTCTCAACCCATTCGAGTTGGTTCTAGTGGGTGACTTGCAAAATAATTAAAAAATAAAAAGAAAATATAAAAATACTTGAATTTGTTCAAAAAAACAAAAGTAATGCGGTTGCGGCGGGCGCCCAAGTGTGAGAGTAGACCTGAAAGCATTCTTTTTTTATACTGACCATGAAAAAATATAAGATGAGTACGTAGGTCTTGATCCAATACGAGAAAGAGGAGCTGGATTTGGAAAAAAAAAGGATAGTATGAAAAAATATAAGATGAGTATGTAGGTCTTGACCTAATATGAGAAAGAGGAGTTGGATTTGAAGAAAAAAAAAAACGGTAGTAATGACAAGGACTACGATAGTTTATTGGATTGTGTTGAAATTAAATTGCATTTCTAATGGAGCGGGAAATACTGAATTTTGAAAATTACATAGCCGTTAATTAGGAATATTTAAATTGCAACAGTAAAAAAGAAAGAGAGAGAAAGATAGGACACGATAAATAGCAGTAACATAAATATTGCAACAATTGAAAATTAGAAATTTACGTTCCAGTCCCCATATATTAAATCCATTCAATCAATCAATATAAAACGAAAACAAAAAAGAAAAGAATCTGTCTTGGTTGCCATCTATCTGTATTTTTTTTCGTTGGTGCCTACCGCGCTATCATCTCCTCTCTCTCTCTCTCTCTCTCTCTGCGACTCACTCAGGTAAGCAATGCGAATGCTCTTAACACTCCGTTTACTGTTTCTGTCAAATATCAAAACGTCGTCGTTTTTCTGAGCAGTGAGTTTCATTCATATATTTGAGTGAAAGTTGTTGGAGAACCGAAACTCCTCACCCGATTGAATCGAATCAAGCGAGGAAATAGAAAACCCTAGCGACAGTGATAGTGATGGGTGGTCAGATCCAGTATTCCGATAAGTACTTCGATGATACTTACGAGTATAGGTATGTTTTCATCACGCATTACTTCATCATTTCTCATTCGATTCTCGATCTCATGATTCATTATCCCAAAATGTTCACCGAAACACACTCGCAACTGCTTTTTGTTTGTGTCAGGCATGTGGTTCTGCCTCCTGAAGTCGCCAAACTGCTTCCCAAGAATCGCCTTCTCTCTGAAGTAATTTTTTTCCCCATTCCTTCTTTTGTGTTTGCTTCAATTTCCACTTTTCATTTCATCGTCAATACTGTACTGACTGTGCTCGAATGTATAAATTGCTTGTGGTTATTTCCTTTCGTATAAATGATGATGATGATGATGAATCAATTTTACTCCAATCATGCAGAATCGATAGATCCCTGCTCCCAAACTGTGGTGTAAAAGAGTAAAGTAGATTTTATTGTTAGCGTGCATATGGAGAGATTTTCGCATTGGGATTTTCATTTTTGTATTTGTAATACAATTAGTTTTTTTTTTCTCGTAGAATTCAATCTCGGGATGTCTAAAATTTTTGTTTACTGTCAGTGATATGATATCATTTCAAATTTTGGGGATTTTTACTTCTCAAAAATAAGGGTTGACAATTTGTTCTGTATTCCCTTTTCTATACCGGAAACTGAAACGATTTGCTTGATTTGTGGGTGGGGTTTTCTATCTTGTGCAATTCTACTTTTTTGCGTGTTTGGTTCTGTTTGCAGATTTGATTCCATTAGAATTGATTTTAAAGTAAAGTGATTTATATGTAATAGTTCCTTTAGCATTAATTCTGACAGAGAGTAATGAGGTTTCACTTCTCCCAGAATTATTTCTAGAGACTAGAATTGATTGAGATGGGAAAACCAAACATCATAATAAATGAGCAAAAGCAATTCAAGGCATGTAGAATTGATTTTGGAGTGCCCAAATGCACGTCTTGTGAATGCTGTCTACCTTTTTATTTATTTTTTTCTGGAACTTTTGTTTCGTTTTAATTGGTTTTTATTATATAATGGTACAGAATGAGTGGCGTGCAATTGGGGTTCAACAGAGCCGTGGCTGGGTTCATTATGCAATTCATCGCCCTGAGCCTCATATAATGCTTTTCAGGAGGCCTTTGAACTATCAGCAGCAGCAGCAGCAGGAAAATCAAGCTCAGCAACCCATGCTTGCCAAGTGATTGCTTGCTTTTTTCCTTCCATTGAAAATATGATGTGATAGCGAAACCCAAAATTATGTAGGTTTTATAGTCTGCTGGCACAAGGATGTTATTGGACCAAGCTGTCGTGTAATTCTCCTCCGTGGAGAATTTTTATGTTGTTTGAAGTCGTCGTGCGAATTGTTCTTAAGACGTGATGTATGTTGTACCTAGTGTACCTCGTATGCATGCTGGATTATGGTAGTCGCTTGCTTGAATTTTTTTCAGATTCTGCTTGTGATGATGCTTTTGCGTTTCATGATTCAGCTGTGTTTCACAGCGTTCACGTTTGTACCGTTTTTCAAAGTTTGATGAACTCACTCTGTTATTTACACTCTGCAAATTGAAACCGCCGTAGCAAACTCTGACAAAAAACTGTGACATCAACTTAGTTAAGAACTCTCACTGTAACTGCAAAAATGATTTGCTTCTATGTCTACCCATTACCATTGCAATAATCTTTGAACTGATCAAATTAGTACTCCAACAAAGTGAACAAAGAATGGCATCGATTGACATCAAATGTCAAACTTAAATGAGCACGACACACAAGATTTTCATCTAATGTGCCTAGAAAAGAAATGTATTGTTTCTTAGCCCCAAAACAGTCAGGTACGGAAAGTCGATCACGTTCTATTTTGAAATTTTAATATTCAAAGCAATCCTCGAATACTTGGACCAAAAGTTTTCTCTACATTAAATGTTTGGTTGTTATCACTTGATTTATTACGTTGTACATTATTAATCTTCAGCTTGAAGGGATGTTTTCATTTCTTCAATCCAATCAAAATCACCTAACTCCCATCCATCTTTATCTTCTCTTTCCTCTATACTACTATTAACTTCAAGCTAAAGGATAATTGATATGCAAATGTAAAATGAAACATGCTACAAACCAATCAACAACATAAAAAAAAAAGCAGTTCAATATACAAAACTCTCACCTGTTGGAAACTACAAAAAATAAATGTGTGCAATTTTAGAGAAGCTATTTTTAAGATTTAAACTTATAACTTTCAAATTACTGATAATAACCCCCAACAAACCAATTAAATAGATAAAAACTCAAAATCAATTAATTGTTAAAATCAGGATTTCTTTTCCGTCCATAAATCCATTATACAAAAATACTAACACAAGCATCAGCCTTTACAAACAGTAACTAATTTCCGATTCCAACAATAACGAAACAAGAAAGAAAGATAACTTAACAAACAGGGATTTCAAGCCCTTAAGAACTAGTGAACTTGGTTACAGCCTTTGTCCCTTCAGAGACAGCATGCTTCGCAAGCTCGCCAGGAAGAACCAATCTCACAGCAGTCTGAATCTCCCTGGAGGTAATAGTAGGCTTCTTGTTGTAGCGAGCGAGTCTAGAAGCTTCCTGAGCGAGCTTCTCGAAGATGTCGTTGATGAAGCTGTTCATGATCCCCATTGCCTTGCTTGAGATCCCAATGTCAGGGTGAACCTGCTTCAGGACCTTGAATATGTAGATCTTGTAAGTCTCAACGCTCTTCTTCGCCCTCTTCTTCTTCTTATTCTCTGCTCCTCCTTCCTTCGGGATCTTCTTCTCCGCACGCGGCTTCTTCTCTGCCGCAGGCTTCTTCTCCGCCGCCGGCTTCTTCTCTGCCTTTGCCATTGTCACGAAATGAAGGTTTGTTTAGGAGATAATGACAGAGTGAGATTTGTGAGTTCTCTGAATTGCCAAGTGAAGAGCTACTACGCGTGCGGAATATATTTATAGTTTGTTTTCACGGGATTTGATTGGTTGGTAGTGTGGCACTCGGATCGCTGACGTGGACCGTTGGATCTTTGTTTTTTGAGTTTGGACGGAGCGGATTGGTTTCGCGTTGTGCGGGGTCCTGGTACGGCTTTTATTCGGATTTTCGCGGGTGTGGGAAGGGGGAAAGGCGCGTCGTGGCAAAATTCAAATGATGACCAAAAACAATTTCACACTTAAGCAAATCTACCATCATTTTCTTCGAATTTTTCAATTGATCACTTCTATTTATTTATTTATTATTATTATTATTATTATTATTATTCAAATACATATTGTTTCTGGCAAAGTTTTGGAAGTCAAGTCTGTCAAATATTAGTCTTGATCCATCAATCCTCTTGCTCAGAGTGGTCTAAGTCTTTTTTATATTGAGGTATTAAAATTAAGCTTGGAACATACCTCTCATAACCAATCGTCCCGCATTTTATAATGGCTAGTAGAGGCTTATAGAAGCGAACGGTCAAATAAGACATCAAGTCCTCTATATCCGCCGTTTGGATGATTAAGATAACGTTCTCTAATGATAGTGTTAATTGAACAATTTAAAGAGCTGTTCACTATTCATAAGGTGATTACGAGTGAAAATAATTATGGGATTTTTGTCCAATCAACTCAAAATGCTATGTATGGTTTACATACTATATAGTCAATTAAATTTTGATATGTTTCATAGTTATATTTTTTGATTTTTTTTAATCCATTAAATAGCATTGTTTTTCATATTAGTAGTTTTTAGATCTTAGTTCTTCCCTCTTATAAAACACAACTTTGGTGAAACATAATGAAACTCGCAAGGTGTCACCACGCACAGCAAATTACTAAGAAATTGGTGATGTGGTCAGATAATTGATCTTGTTCTAACAAAATTAGCGATGTAAGAAGAGAAGAAAGTTTAAACCCTAAACCCTTTTAATAACTAGCAATGTAACGAGAGAAGAAATTTTGTCTATCACAAAGTTTAATCCAATAACTGAAGCTATATAATATAATGAAAGACTAACCACTTAGCTAAGAGACCTGTTATTTGAACACATCTAGCTGACGCACTATGTGACGCATACAACCAAATTTACTACAACACGACAAAATAAAAGTATAATGTATCTCCTCTTTGCTTGTATAGTAAAAAGAATTGAGCTTCACGCTTGATCTCCCTTGGTCAAAGCATCTCTCTCGCGTTCTTGCCATTCCACGTTACAACACCTCCTTCTTCTTCTCTCTCGTGAACACTGATCTCTCATTGGAACAACTCCTCCTTCTTTTTGTTCTTCTCTTACACACGCTCTTACACATATTTTTCATTTCTTCACTATCTCACACTTCTTTTTCTTCTTAGTTTTCATCACCGATCATTCATGGCTTCTGCTATTGAATCATCTCTCAACTCAAAACTCCAATCCTTCAATTCCACGGGCATCTACTCCCTATACGATTACCTCTGTCCTATTGCTGATCTCTACACAACCTCTAACTCCCAACCTGATCAAGCCCTAACCTGATCCCTCGGGAAGTGATTCATTGAATTTCTTGACAAATCCCTCTTTATTACCCCCAAATGCCTCATTAACATATCCAAATCCTTCGGAGGCGCTGCCAATGCCATTATGGTCGAGCTCTGCTCGAATTGTCTTGACACTTTGGCCTCTCAATTGGCCTTGAAGCCATTCACCATTGAGTTCCAAAGCATGAGATTTATGTAATGCCTCGAGGCGTGTGGGAGGTTTGATGAGGCAGAAGAGGAGGGATTCAAGCTTCTAGAGAAGCTTCAATTGATGAGTTTTGCAGTAAAATCGACAAAGAAGCAGCCTACAATTCTTCCTGAAGTCATAGAGGGTGGTGGATGTGACGAAGATAAAAGATTATGCTTGTTGATCGTGGATATTGTGGCGCTACTAGTCAGGTATGCGGTCATGGGGACTGGTGAAGGGACCACTTCAGGATGGTCATTAAATTAGTGAAGGAAGTGAGGTCATGGCTCAAGTATTCTTAGCACTTATTGCTAGTGGCACGATTCTTGTAACTTGTTGCTATGTAATACTAATAATACTTTGTAGCAGGAGTGAGGAGTCTGGGTAAGGTAGGTGATGGAGTTGTCAGTTTAAAGGTCAGTTGAGAGAGAGATTTTGTGGGTGAAGAGGTAGGTGAATCGCAAGTTCAGAGGGAAAAAGTTTCAAGTGAGGGGGAAGGTTTCACAGGTGTGGAAAAGATAGAGATAATTTATGGGTTCTCATTCTCACTTTCATTTTTTTAATGTTTTTTATTTCTCCAGTCCACCGTATGGACTAAAAAACACCATGCACACTAATATTACACCGTATGCATCCGTCAATGCATCGCGTGAATGTGTCCATATAACATTTCTCCTTAGCTAAAGCATTGAACACATGGCATCATGTTAGAATGTCATGAATTTGAGCTTCTGTTGATTGGTAAATATTTTGACCTTATAAAATTGATTAAATGAATAGCCTAATCATTTTTTGGATGCTTGCATTGTTATTATGTGTTAATTGTGGGTTTGGGAATTTTTTCTAAGGGTTTAGACATGGTGAATGTGCTTGATTATATGTAGTGTAAACGTTTTTTTTTTTTTGGTATACAATGGTGTAAAGGTCTTGATGGCCCAAGAATTTGAAATTGGGTTACTACTATAGTTATTATGATACGTAGCATCTATGCTCCTATTATGACCTTATTATGAGTTTCATATTTATTTTTTAGGAGGGTTCTGGGAAAAAATTAGTTTGGGACCATGTGGTTTAGGTTAATAAAATAATAAAAACAAGTAACAAAATTACTTTTATAACCTTTCAACGCATTTCTTCTCTCTCTCTCTCTTCCAAAATTAGTTCCTGACATCCTAGTGTGATTTGCTTCGACCACGTCCTTCACCAACTCAACCAAATCAATGCAAAATGTTTCTCATTAAAAAGGCCAGATCTGACATTGAATTCATTGCGGCACCAACACGAGAGTTGTGCCCTACCCCTTCAACAACATTAGTGGAAACGTAGTAGCGGACGGGACATGTGCAGAAATAAAAATTTGTGGTGCTTTTACATAATTTTACAACAGCTTCTTTTTGCTGCAACAATTAAAACCCCAATTGATAATGTTTTGTTTGACTTAAAGTTCATATAAAAAATGTTTTGTTTGATTTAATTTTTATAAACACAACGTCAAGAGCTGGTCCACACATACAACAACATAAAACTTGAATTGAACTTCATCAACCCATAAACATAACCTCGATTGAAAAATTCCAAAATCAATCAGCAATGAGCTACAAGCTCAAAACTTTATTTTATTTTATTTATTTTTTAACAAAACAATCTTATTTTTGGTGGTGTTTTATTCATTCTTCTACCATTATTTCCATCCTCTCTTTCTCTGCCTATACAGAATCTTCTTACAAACTTTTTTCCCCAAGTAAAGGATATGCTTGGATGCGTAAGTGGAAATCGGAAAGGTGGAAAACAGAGAACAGGTTGAAAAGAAACCAAAAAAAAAAAATTTAGCATTTTCCAACTAAAAATGAAAATGAAGTGTATATTGTACCAAGCAACTGTAAATTGATTTTCAGTCCCAACTTTTTCTGCTTGACCACTTTCTAAACACTAAACCTACCACTAGTATGGTTGGTTACTGCACGTCGGTGATGTTCCTGACAAAGTGAAGGAAAGGGCTTGTAGGGTGGCACTGGGGGACTGGGGGTAGAGGACAAAGTGGGGGAAAGGAAAATGACTCTGGGAGGAAGAAGGGATAAAAATGACAAATCAATTAAACAAGTAATATTTATAATTATTAAACTATAAATATATATTTTATTACTTAAACGAGTGCAATGTATACTAACCATTGGATTTCAATTTTAGTGGTCCAGATTTACTAACCATTTGGACCCAAACTCACTTTTGTCCATGCTAGAACTCGCCTTATTTTTCATTTGAACCCAAACTAATCTGTTCCCGCTTACACCCCTATGACGCATATTACATATATTTATTGCCTGCCAGAGTAAACGACATACATTAGTTAGTACAAGATTAATTATAAATTTATAATGCGATCAATATGCCGTCTGCAGAACACAATAATACACATCGGTTGGTATGAGCGGATAATATATTAAATGGAAATATCTAGTAATGTATATATGTTCCTAATGGCCAAAACCTGAAATCACCGCATGTAAGTGACATAAGATGGCGGTGGAATTGATGTGAAATGGCATGAGGTTGCATACTTATATTATGCTTTATATTTGCAATTGAACGTATAGTCTAACTTGCATCCCTGCAAATAACAGTTGATTGGCCACAAATGATGGATATCACATGGTAGCATCCTAAAATAATATCAGTATCATTCATTTTGTTAGAAATCTGTAGGGAAAAGAAAAACCTGAAAAAGAAGAGGACCTAAAAACGAAACCTGCCGTAGCCGGGGCACTTGCAACTAGCAAGAATATTCGGATAAATTAAGCAACATGGGATTGACATTAGATGGAGTATTTGAGGGGGAAAAAAATGAATTCAGTTAGGATAGGGAAGAGACGACCGAGTAACAAGTTAATTGTTTTTGTTGGTTTTCTTTATTTGCATCTTCATTTTGGTTAGTTGGTTGATAGTGTCCAAAATATTTCAAATATTTTAAATGTATTACAATATAGTATTAATTATTTATATTTATTTGGTAGGGTACAAAGATATCCGTCTTAGTAATTTACATGTGATGGAGAGAACAGAAGGAGGGGACATCCTAGGAATAAACCACACGAGGGGGAAAAGGGCACAGACAAATCACATCTCTAGGAGGGCTGTGTCGACTGCATGAAGATCCACATGATACATGTGCTGTGCATGTTTAGCCAACCAATTGGCAGCCCCTAGCCATTGCTCCTGCGGTATGTGTGTAAACATAAAGTCCCACCAAATTAGAGAAGTTTAGTCTCCAAGTGTGATGACTAATGAGAGCAGTTAGGTTGATTTTCCAAAAACCCTTCATATATATATAATATATCTCGATGACAATGAAATTTGAATATATGATATTATATAAATTATCCAAACCCCTTTTTATGTGTCATGAGTATCTACTACTTTTAATATACAAATAACGATGCACAGTTAAAAGGTTCTTAAGCCTTAAACAATAATAAGTGATTAATAATAAAAAAGCTCATATGATTCACAATCGTGGAACAAGCGGCAGTTTTATGACACCCCTTGAGAAGAACTCCACAGCGCAGGAGCAGAAAAACATCAAGCAAACTAGGAGTATATGCCATAATGCCATTGTCCCAAGCCAATTGAAATCCTAAAAAAATGCAAACCAATGTTTCCATTTTAGTGGCAATCATGTATGTAAAAATAAATAGTGAAATTCTCCAGGTTCCCAAGGGATTGTCAGAATTAGTCTTTTCCGACTCACGTGATAACTATCCATTGGAAAGAGCGAAGGATGGCCCAGCAATTGGTTGATGACAGTGAACAATTCCATTACTGTTGGGCTAAGACCGTACTTATTCATAGATTAATTAAATTATGATAATGTGCGCCAATTAATACTAAAATAAATTTAATAAAATTAAATATATCAATCGGTGTAGTGTAATGATAAAAAATATATGTAAAATTAAAAAAAAATGAACATTGAATTTTAATATGGAAACCTTCAAATATCAAAGGAAAAATCATGGGTTAAATTATGAAAAATATTTCACTATATTCATAATGATTACAAATATTTTTTTCACACTCTCACACCCAAAAGGTAAATATAGTGTTTCCCAATAAAAATTCCTCTATTCAAATACTATAATTTTACATAACTAGAAAGTAATAGAAATAACATTAAAAAATATTCCTAGTATATTTATATACATCCTATACTCTTTAAGATTTACTCACACTTTCTATTTTTCTCATACTATTAAAGAATAACACATTTTCAATATATTTTTCTTCACTCTACAATTCTCTAACTCACGCTACTTTTTGTGTTGCAAATGAATGAATCATTTTTTATTTATAGAAACTATAAGTAGTATGAAAACACTGTAAAGTTTCAACATTGAAGGAAAATTTTCTTCATGCATACACAATAAGATTTGTACCGAAATCTCACTGTTAAAGTTTTCAATGTTTTCAACCTACTATACATTTAACATTTCCAACTACTTTCTTTTCAATTTTTCAAAGCAATTCGACTTTTATTTCTAGGCTAGGGCCCACAATACCACATCTATTAGTATGGGGTCAATTTTTATGTGGCCACCAATGAGTTTGGGACCATTAGGGACTGGAAATAAAGAAAAGTAGTCGGTTAAAATTGAATTATCATATTAGAAATAAGAGATAAAATAATAAAAATAAATGAGGCCATATTAGAAATTTTAAGATTTTATTAAACACTCTTCTAGAAGACAACTCTTCCTCATTCTCTTCATTCCACAAAGCATCGAAATACCGATAATCCTTAGGTTTCATAAACGGCAAACCACCAGGTTCTTCCTTGGGAACATCAAACTGGTGTCCACGATTGTCCTCAGGGATCTGATAAAGAGGAGTCCCCAATGGAGTAGGGGTAGTGAGAAGCTTCTTGGTGTAATACCCTAGGCTAAGAAAAAAAAAAACCTCTTTGGTGAGCGCTGCAGCGCTCGTCAGAAAGAAAGTCGATGCAAGAAGTGAATTTTTATGCTTTCTGGTGAGCGCTGTAGCGCCGCAGCAGTCAACAGAACAATAAGTCGGTGCGAGATATGCTCTTTGGTGAGTGCTACAACGGTCGACAGATTACTTAAAAACCCTATTTTGGGGTCCAGAACCTTCAATCATCCAAAATACACCTCCCCCCCCCCCCCCGAGAAATGTGAAAGCTTTCGCTCTCCACTTCAAATTCATTCCCAAACTCCATTTTCTTCCAATTTCTCTTAAAATCAACTTCAAAATTTTCCATTCCTAAGGCTTTAAGGTATGTTGTTATAGTGATTTTGTTCCTATTCCTTCTATTTCTTCCATGCTTCTCAAATAAGTGAAGCCCCTGTAACATATTAGAGTTAGATTTAAGTTATGTGGATGTTTTAGCCGTTAATCTAGGATTCTATTATTTCAATGATAGATACGGGTACGGTTCCTGCTTCCCAAAACTCTGCTGGTGCTATTCCTGCGTCTGCTGCCACGCCAAGTGAGTGGGTTCATATTTGTAACTTCTATATTGATTATTATATCTATTTTCATATAAAACTTGAGATTATGTATGATTTTAGAGTTTATTTTGTAAACTATTGGGATGTCTGTGAAGTTTTGTGCTATGGATTATTGGTTTAATAAGAAATTATGTTTTCGTGAAAACCATGGGACATCCATTGTTGAGGGTATGTTTTTGTACAATTATACTGTGTATTTGATTGGTTATAACTAATTTTACAACCATATGACTTCAGTACTACATTTTATCGAATAAAGAGAGATGTTGGAACCCTAGGATAGGAGACTTGATGAATACTAGAGAGGAAAGTATGGTGTTTAGTT